>CAUDMG010002562.1:47500-480000 GCA_958450375.1 Homarus gammarus
AGTGTAGATAACAACTGGTGGTGTGTGGGTGTAGATTACAACTGGTGGTGTGTGAATAATAAATGGCGGTGTGTAGGTGCAGATAACAACTGGTGGTGTGTGGGTGTGAAGAATAAATTGTGGTGTGTGGGGTGTAGATAACAACTGGTGGTGTGTGGGTGTAGACAATAACTGGTGGTGTGTGGGTGTGAAGCATAACTGGTGGTGTGTGGGTGTGAAACATAACTGGTGGTATGTGGGTGTAGATAATAACTGGTGGTGTGTGGGTGTAGATAAAAACTGGTAGTGTGTGGGTGTAGATAACAACTGGTGGTGTGTAGGTGTGAAGCATAACTGGTGGTGTGTGGGTGTAGATAATAACTGGTGGTGTGTGGGTGTGAAGAATAACTGGTGGTATGTGGGTGTAGATAATAACTGGTGGTGTGTGGGTGTGAAGAATATCTGGTGGTGTGTGGGTGTAGATAATAACTGGTGGTGTGTGGGTGTAGATAATAACTGGTGGTGTGTGGGTGTAGATAATAACTGGTGGTGTGTGGGTGTGAAGAATAACTGGTGGAGTGTGGGTGTAGATAATAACTGGTGGTATGTGGGTGTAGTTAACAACTGGTGGTGTCTGGGTGTAGATAACAACTGGTTGTGTGTGGGTGTGAAAAATAACTGGTGGTGTGTGGGTGTAGATAACAACTAGTGGTGTGTGGGAGTCGATAGCAACTGGTGGCGTGTGGGTGTAGATAACAACTGGTTGTGTGAGGGTGTGAAAAATAACTGGTGGTGTGTGGGTGTAGATAATAACTGGTGGTGTGTAGGTGTGAAACATAACTGATGATGTGTGGGTGTAGATAATAACTGGTGGTGTGTGGGTGTGAAGAATAAATGGTGGTGTGTGGGGTGTAGATAACAACTGGTGGTGTGTGGGTGTGGATAACAACTGGTGGTGTGGGGGTATAGATAACAACTGGTGGTGTGTGGGTGTGAAGCATAACTGGTGGTGTGTGGGTGTGAAGCATAACTGGTGGTGTGTGGGTGTGAAGCATAACTGGTGGTATGTGGGTGTAGATAATAACTGGTGGTGTGTGGTGTAGATAACAACTGGTCGTGTGTGGGTGTAGATACCAACTGGTGGTGTGTGGGTGTAGATAACAACTGTGGTGTATGGGTGTAGATAACAACTGGAGGTGTGTGGGTGTGAAAAATAACTGGTGGTGTATGGGTGTAGATAAAGACTGGTGGTGTGTGGGTGTAGATAACAACTGGTGGTGTGTGGGTGTAGATAATAACTGGTGGTGTGTGGGTGTGAAGAATAACTGGTTGTGTGTGGGTATAAATAACAACTGGTGGTGTGTGGGTGTAGATAACAACTGGTGGTGTGTGGGTGTGAAGAATATCTGGTGGTGTGTGGGTGTAGATAACAACTGGTGGTGTGTGGGTGTCGATAACAACTGGTGGTGTGTGGGTGTGAAGAATAACTGGTGGTGTGTGGGTGTAGATAATAACTGGTGGTGTGTGGGTATAGATAATAACTGGTGGTGTGTGGGTGTAGATAACAACTGGAGGTGTGTGGGTGTAAATAACAACTGGTGGTGTGTTGGTGTGAAGAATAACTGGTGGTGTGTGAGTGTAGATAACAACTGGTTGTGTGTGGATGCGAAGAATAACTGATGGTGTGTGGGTGTAGATAACAACTGGTGGTGTGTGGGTGTAGATAATAACTGGTGGTGTGTGGGTGTGAAGAATAAATGGTGGTGTGTGGGTGTGAAGAATAACTGGTGGTGTGTGGGTGTAGATAACAACTGGTGGTGTGGGGGTGTAGATAATAACTGGTGGTGTGTGGGTGTGAAGAATAAATGGTGGTGTGTGGGTGTGAAGAATAACTGGTGGTGTGTGGGTGTAGATAACAACTGGTGGCGTGTGGGTGTAGATTACAACTGGTTGTGTGAGGGTGTGAAAAATAACTGGTGGTGTGTGGGTGTAGATAATAACTGGTGGTGTGTAGGTGTGAAACATAACTGATGATGTGTGGGTGTAGATAATAACTGGTGGTGTGTGGGTGTGAAGAATAAATGGTGGTGTGTGGGTGTAGATAACAACTGGTGGTGTGTGGGTGTGGATAACAACTGGTGGTGTGGGGGTATAGATAACAACTGGTGGTGTGTGGGTGTGAAGCATAACTGGTGGTGTGTGGGTGTGAAGCATCACTGGTGGTGTGTGGGTGTGAAGTATAACTGGTGGTATGTGGGTGTAGAAAATAACTGGTGGTGTGTGGTGTAGATAACAACTGGTCGTGTGTGGGTGTAGATACCAACTGGTGGTGTGTGGGTGTAGATAACAACTAGTGGTGTATGGGTGTAGATAACAACTGGAGGTGTGTGGGTGTGAAAAATAACTGGTGGTGTATGGGTGTAGATAAAGACTGGTGGTGTGTGGGTGTAGATAACAACTGGTGGTGTGTGGGTGTAGATAATAACTGGTGGTGTGTGGGTGTGAAGAATAACTGGTGGTGTGTGGGTGTAGATAACAACTGGTGGTGTGTGGGTGTCGATAACAACTGGTGGTGTGTGGGTGTGAAGAATAACTGGTGGTGTGTGGGTGTAGATAATAACTGGTGGTGTGTGGGTATAGATAATAACTGGTGGTGTGTGGGTGTAGATAACAACTGGAGGTGTGTGGGTGTAAATAACAACTGGTGGTGTGTGAGTGTAGATAACAACTGGTGGTGTGTGAGTGTAGATAACAACTGGTTGTGTGTGGATATTTATAACAACTGGTGGTGTGTGGATGCGAAGAATAACTGATGGTGTGTGGGTGTAGATAACAACTGGTGGTGTGTGGGTGTAGATAATAACTGGTGGTGTGTGGGTGTGAAGAATAAATGGTGGTGTGTGGGTGTGAAGAATAACTGGTGGTGTGTGGGTGTAGATAACAACTGGTGGTGTGGGGGTGTAGATAATAACTGGTGGTGTGTGGGTGTGAAGAATAAATGGTGGTGTGTGGGTGTGAAGAATAACTGGTGGTGTGTGGGTGTAGATAACAACTGGTGGTGTGTGGGTGTAGATTACAACTGGTGGTGTGTCGGTGTCGATAACAACTAGTGGTGTATCGGTGTGAAGAATAACTGGTGGTGTGTGGGTGCAGATAACAACTGGTGGTGTATAGGTGTGAAGCATAACTGGTGGTGTGTGGGTGTAGATAATAACTGGTGGTGTGTGGGTGTGAAGAATAACTGGTGGTGTGTGGGTGTAGATAATAACTGGTGGTGTGTGGGTGTGAAGAATAACTGGTGGTGTGTGGGAGTAGATAATAACTGGTAGTGTAAGGGTGTGAAGAACAACTGGTGGTGTGTAGGTGTAGATAACAACTGCTGGTGTGTAGGTGTGAAGCATAACTGGTGGTGTGTTGGTGTGAAGAATAACTGGTGGTGTGTGAGTGTAGATAACAACTGGTTGTGTGTGGATTTATATAACAACTGGTGGTGTGTGGATGCGAAGAATAACTGATGGTGTGTGGGTGTAGATAACAACTGGTGGTGTGTGGGTGTAGATAATAACTGGTGGTGTGTGGGTGTGAAGAATAAATGGTGGTGTGTGGGTGTGAAGAATAACTGGTGGTGTGTGGGTGTAGATAACAACTGGTGGTGTGGGGGTGTAGATAATAACTGGTGGTGTGTGGGTGTGAAGAATAAATGGTGGTGTGTGGGTGTGAAGAATAACTGGTGGTGTGTGGGTGTAGATAATAACTGGTGGTGTGTGGGTGTAGATAATAACTGGTGGTGTGTGGGTGTGAAGAATAACTGGTGGTGTGTGGGTGTGAAGAATAACTGGTGGTGTGTGGGTGTGAAGAATAACTGGTGGTGTGTGGGTGTAGATAACAACTGGTGGTGTGTAGGTGTGAAGCATAACTGGTGGTGTGTGGGTGTAGATAATAACTGGTGGTGTGTGGGTGTGAAGAATAACTGGTGGTGTGTGGGTGTAGATAACAACTGGTGGTGTGTGGGTGTAGATAGCAACTGGTGGTGTGGGGGTGTAGATAACAACTGGTGGTGTGTAGGTGTGAAGCATAACTGGTGGTGTGTGGGTGTAGATAATAACTGGTGGTGTGTGGGTGTGAAGAATAACTGGTGGTGTGTGGGTGTAGATAACAACTGGTGGTGTGGGGGTGTAGAAAACAACTGGTGGTGTGTAGGTGTGAAGCATAACTGGTGGTGTGTGGGTGTAGATAATAACTGGTGGTGTGTGGGTGTAGATAATAACTGGTGGTGTGTGGGTATTGATAACAACTGGTGGTGTGTGGATGTAGATAATGACTGGTGGTGTGTAGGAGTGAAGCATAGCTGGTGGTGTGTGGGTGTAGATAATAACTGGTGGTGTGTGGGTATAGATAATAACTGGTGGTGTGTGGGTATTGATAACAACTGGTGGTGTGTGGATGTAGATAATGACTGGTGGTGTGTAGGAGTGAAGCATAACTGGTGGTGTGTGGGTGTAGATAATAACTGGTGGTGTGTGGGTGGGAAGAATAACTGGTGGTGTGTGGGTGTAGATAACAACTTGTGGTGTGTGGATGTAGATAATGACTGGTGGTGTGTAGCAGTGAAGCATAACTGGTGGTGTGTGGGTGTAGATAATAACTGGTGGTGTGTGGGTAGGAAGAATAACTGGTGGTGTGTGGATGTAGATAATAACTGGTGGTGTGTAGGTGTGAAGCATAACTGGTGGTGTGTGGGTGTAGATAATAACTGGTGGTGTGTGGGTGTAGATAATAACTGGTGGTGTGTGGGTATTGATAACAACTGGTGGTGTGTGGATGTAGATCATGACTGGTGGTGTGTAGGAGTGAAGCATAACTGGTGGTGTGTGGGTGTAGATAATAACTGGTTGTGTGTGGGTGTAGATAATAACTGGTGGTGTGTGGGTGTAGATAATAACTGGTGGTATGTAGGAGTGAAGCATAACTGGTGGTGTGTGGGTGTAGATAACAACTGGTGGTGTGTGGGTGTGAAGAATAACTGGTGGTGTGTGGGTGTAGATAACAACTGGTGGTGTGTGGGTGTGAAGAATAACTGGTGGTGTGTGGGTGTAGATAACAACTGGTGGTGTGTGGGTGTAGATAACAACTGGTGGTGTGTGGGTGTAGATAATAACTGGTGGTGTGTAGGTGTGAAGCAGAATTGGTGGTGTGTAGGTGTGAAGCATAACTGGTGGTGTGTGGGTGTAGATAACAACTGGTGGTGTGTGGGTGTAGATAACAACTGGTGGTGTGTGGGTGTAGATAATAACTGGTGGTGTGTAGGTGTGAAGCATAATTGGTGGTGTGTAGGTGTGAAGAATATATGGTGGTGTGTGGGTGTGAAGAATAACTGGTGGTGTGTGGGTGTAGATAACAACTGGTGGCGTGTGGGTGTAGATTGCAACTGGTGGTGTGTCGGTGTCGATAACAACTAGTGGTGTGTGGGTGTGAAGAATGACTGGTGGTGTGTGGGTGCAGATAACAACTGGTGGTGTATAGGTGTGAAGCATAACTGGTGGTGTGTGGGTGTAGATAATAACTGGTGGTGTGTGGGTGTGAAGAATAACTGGTGGTGTATAGGTGTGAAGCATAACTGGTGGTGTGTGGGTGTGAAGAATAACTGGTGGTGTGTGGGAGTAGATAATAACTGGTAGTGTAAGGGTGTGAAGAACAACTGGCGGTGTGTAGGTGTAGATAACAACTGCTGGTGTGTAGGTGTGAAGCATAACTGGTGGTGTGTGGGTGTGAAGAATAACTGGTGGTGTATAGGTGTGAAGCATAACTGGTGGTGTGTGGGTGTAGATAATAAGTGGTGGTGTGTGGGTGTGAAGAATAACTGGTGGTGTGTGGGTGTAGATAATAACTGGTGGTGTGTGGGTGTGAAGAATAACTGGTGGTGTGTGGGAGTAGATAATGACTGGTAGTGTAAGGGTGTGAAGAACAACTGGCGGTGTGTAGGTGTAGATAACAACTGCTGGTGTGTAGGTGTGAAGCATAACTGGTGGTGTGTGGGTGTGAAGAATAACTGGTGGTGTGTGGTGTAGATAACAACTGGTGGTGTGTGGGTGTAGATAACAACTGGTGGTGTGTGGATGCGAAGAATAACTGGTGGTGTGTGGGTGTAGATAACAACTGGTGGTGTGTGGGTGTAGATAATAACTGGTGGTGTGTGGGTGTGAAGAATAAATGGTGGTGTGTGGGTGTGAAGAATAACTGGTGGTGTGTGGGTGTAGATAACAACTGGTGGTGTGTGGGTGTAGATAATAACTGGTGGTGTGTGGTGTGAAGAATAACTGGTGGTGTGTGGGTGTGAAGAATAACTGGTGGTGTGTGGGTGTAGATAATAACTGGTGGTGTGTGGGTGTAGATAATAACTGGTGGTGTGTGGGTGTGAAGAATAACTGGTGGTGTGTGGGTGTGAAGATTAGCTGGTGGTGTGTGGGTGTGAAGACTAACTGGTGGTGTGTGGGTGTGAAGAATAACTGGTGGTGTGTGGGTGTGAAGAATAACTGGTGGTGTGTGGGTGTGAAGAATAACTGGTGGTGTGTGGGTGTAGATAATAACTGGTGGTATGTGGGTGTAGATAACAACTGGTGGTGTGTAGGTGTGAAGCATAACTGGTGGTGTGTGGGTGTGAAGCATAACTGGTGGTGTGTGGGTGTGAAGAATAACTGGTGGTGTGTGGGTGTAGATAGTAACTGGTGGTGTGTGGGTGTAGATAATAACTGGTGGTGTTTGGATGTAGATAACAACTGGTGGTGTGTGGGTGTAGATAACAACTGGTGGTGTGTGGGTGTGAAGCAAAACTGGTGGTGTGTGGTTGTAGATAATAACTGGTGGTGTGTGGGTGTAGATAATAACTGGTGGTGTGTGGGTGTAGATAACAACTGGTGGTGGGTGGGTGTAGATAATAACTGGTGGTGTTTGGATGTAGATAGCAACTGGTGGTGTGTGGGTGTAGATAACAACTGGTGGTGTGTGGGTGTGAAGCATAACTGGTGGTGTGTGGGTGTAGATAATAACTGGTGGTGTGTGGGTGTAGATAACAACTGGAGGTGTGTAGGTGTGAAGCATAACTGGTGGTGTGTGGGTGTAGATAATAACTGGTGGTGTGTAGGTGTAGATAACAACTGGTGGTGTGTAGGTGTGAAGAATAACTGGTGGTGTGTGGGTGTAGATAATGACTGGTGGTGTGTGGGTGTAGATAACAACTGGTGGTGTGTAGGTGTAAAGCATAACTGGTGGTGTGTGGGTGTAGATAATAACTGGTGGTGTGTGGGTGTGAAGCAAAACTGGTGGTGTGTGGTTGTAGATAATAACTGGTGGTGTGTGGGTGTAGATAACAACTGGTGGTGTGTAGGTGTGAAGCATAACTGGTGGTGTGTGGGTGTAGATAATAACTGGTGGTGTGTGGGTGTGAAGAAAACTGGTGGTGTGTGGGTGTAGATATTAACTGGTGGTGTGTGGGTGTAGATAACAACTGGTGGTGTGTGGGTGTGAAGAATAACTGGTGGTGTGTGGGTGTGAAGAATAACTGGTGGTGTGTGGGTGTAGATAATAACTGGTGGTGTGTGGGTGTGAATAGTAACTGGTGGTGTGTGGGTGTAGATAACAACTGGTAGTGTTTGGGTGTAGATAACAACTGGTGGTGTGTGGGTGTAGATAATAACTGGTGGTGTGTGGGTGTGAAGCATAACTGGTGGTGTGTGGGTGTAGATAATAACTGGTGGTGTGTGGGTGTGAAGAATAACTGGTGGTGTGTGGGTGTAGATAATAACTGGTGGTGTGTGGGGGGTGAATAGTAACTGGTGGTGTGTGGGTGTAGATAACAACTGGTAGTGTTTGGGTGTAGATAACAACTGGTGGTGTGTGGGTGTAGATAATAACTGGTGGTGTGTGGGTGTGAAGAATAACTGGTTGTGTGTGGGTTTAAATAACAACTGGTGGTGTGTGGATGTAGATAACAACAGGTAGTGTGTGGATGTGAAGAATATCTGGTGGTGTGTGGGTGTAGATAACAACTAGTGGTGTGTGGGTGTAGATTACAACTGGTGGTGTGTGGGTGTCGATAACAACTGGTTGTGTGTGGGTGTGAAGAATAACTGGTGGTGTGTGGGTGTAGATAATAACTGGTGGTGTGTGGGTGTGAAGAATAACTGGCGGTGTGTTTGTGTAGATACCAACTGGTGGTGTGTGGGTGTGAAGCATAACTGGTGGTGTGTAGGTGTGAAGTAGGGTGTGTCATATGGAGGTGAATTTTTTTTGTTTGAGTTTGAAAAATCGGCCCATGGTATTAATGATGTAGTTCTATGTGCAGAATCATGTGATATCTTCAGATTTGAAAAGTTTTCATTTTTTGCTAGGTAAATTTTAACTTGAAATCTTATGAAAATTCAGTATTCCCACCCTTTTACCAACACCACTAAAAAGCTTATTTAAAGTAAAGTAAATGTATCAGGTTAATTTATTAGGATGAAAATGATCCAGAATAGTGGAACGAATGATCTTGACACATTTATTAAATTTAATATTCCTTTAGAAAACAAAATCATCAAATACAAAAACCGGTTTTACTACTACGACCCGGTGTTGCTGCACACCATAGAGAACATGTCTTTCTTGCTTCTGTTTCTACTCATCACCTCCCTGCTGACCACCTGAGCTCGGATGTAGCCTTCCCTCCTCTCCTGGCTGTACACGTGACTGCTGGCCTCGCTCACTTGCTGTACACAACGCTCTATACTCTGGGTGTGCGAGGGCCAGGCAGGGACATGCATGGGGTTGTCCAGGAAAGCTCTGACTTGAACATTGGTGAGGCTGCAGGTAAGAGGGGGCTCACTGCCAGCCTGGATGTTATCCAGATCTATGAGATCAGTGAGGGTCTTGGCACCTAGATTGACTTCAGGAGTCTTCCTGACCCTGAAGGAATCGTCACCAACTGATTCGTCATGCCCAGATCCTCTCATAAGTCTCATATCCAAGATCTTTTTGACTGCCACTCTTCTCTCCTCCTCATCCTTACTGCAGAGCATTGTCTGCAGAACTGCCTCGGGATGAGCATACCAGGAAGATCTCCTCACAGTCTGCTCCACAATCTGAACAACCTTCCTTGGCTGACTCCTCAGGAGCTCAAGCTGGAAGAGAACATGCCTCGGACCTTCGGAGAACGATGACTTGACCTTGGTGTTGAACCAATTTGGCAAGTAGACACTCACGATGAATTGGACAATAAGTCTCAGGTTGTGAAGCTGGTTCCCTTTCAGTTTATGATGAGCGACCCAAATTCTGCAGAACCTGAGAACCGTTGTGAGCCACCTAGAATGTGAGACTGGACCTATCTGCAGGCAAGCAAGTCTATTAGACATGACCCCAGTTTTGATGGCACTGCAAATCATGTAACCATAGTACTGGTCAGTACTCAGGTCGTCAATGACAGTATGTGCAAGCTCAACGAGTGGAGGGCCAACTGTGATTTTTTCAAAGCTCGGATTTATTTCTAACTCAGTGGCAGAGTCCAGCATCTTGCCAAGAGGACCAGACCATCTGTTGTTTGAAAGAGTCTTGCTATCCAGCTCCTGGATCAGATGTCTGAGTGGCAACTCGTTGGTGTGGAGGTCACAAACAATCCAGACCAGCTTCCTCCCAATCTTCCGCTCTATCCACTGTATGACCCCCCCTTGCCACCCTGTGTTCGTGTTGGTGCTGTCCCCTCCAATGGCCTGCAGGGTCTGGTCTACGTTTCTCTCTCTGAGCCAGTTCACAATGTTATCTGCCACTATCTCAGCTGGTTTCCTGATGTCATCTTTCTCTGGAGTGAAATGCCACAAATACTTCCCTCCTGGTTCACTGCAGCAGGAGTAGTGTTCCTCCTTCACCATGGTAGGGAACAACTTGTCAGAATCTCCAACTTTCATGAACACTTTAGTGTCATCCCTTCTCCCATCAAAGAACAAACAATTGATTCCATTTTCTCTTATCCCCTTATCAAACTCCTCTTCTAGGTTACTGACAAGTTTCTCCTGAGCTCTCCTTACTTTGTTATGATCTATCACCAGGTGAACATCTTCAGGTGTTATCAAACCACCGTCAATCCAGGCAGCTGTTGCTATCTCTGCAGTTTCTCTGAGACCAGTGTGGTGTCGCATGCTGGCCAGAGCTATGCTCGGGATATCTTTCCTATTTCGAATCTTATGCCTGGAAGGTTTGGGATCATTATTTTCTGGGTTAGGGACAAAGTCACCATTCTCCTGGTCAGCACTCGGATCAGCCATGGGGAAGTCATTAAACTCTGAATCAGCTTGACTCCAATCATCGGCCTTTTTTACCTCACCCTGGGCCTTCTCAAGTCTCTTTTCCTCGGCAACTCTTCTCCTCTTCTGTCTCTCTGTGGCAGCCTCCTGTCTCTTGGACTCCGGAATATCTTGGCTAGAAATCATGAGAGCCCCTATACTGCCAGTCTTCTCTCTCTGTGCTTTGACAAATGCCAGTTCGATCACAGGAATCTTCAGTTCACGCTTGCAAATACAGGAGATGTGGGCCTCGGATTTACAGTCACGATCGCATCCAAACTCAGGACAGAGAACAATTGGGCACTTGCAAGTAATTATGTCAAATAACTGGTCCAGTTGCTTGGCAAAGCTGTCCTTAACTGCAAGTTTTCCTCTCCCAAGAGAGATATCTCTTGCTTTTTCCCAACTGGCTAGCAGTCTCTCACTAATCTTATTCTGACTTGTTATGACTGGAGGCTTGAACTGAGCGTTAGCCAGATTGTACTGTGCCAAGACAGCTTTGGTCATATCACTGGCAATGTCTTTGTTTGTGTAAGTTCTTTGGTTCTTTTCACTGATTTGCCTGATTAAAACACCGTATCTCAAAGCATCTCTCAATGTAGGCAACTCCGACTTCAGGAGCTCTCTCCCAGACCCAAGATAGTGACTGAGATGGATGGATTTTTGGTTCCTCGTCCTGACACAAGCAGCCATCGCAAATATTATCAACTTATAAATGCATCAGAATCTGAAACAGAAAAAAATATTGTTAGTTGGGTTGTTAAAGAATGAAGTCAGAAAGCAATGTTCACTATTTAATTGTAATGCACTAATGCAGCTGTACGTTAGATTTTCGATAAATTTCACGCTAAAATTTACCTAGCAAAAGATTGCAAAATATTGAAACTGAAATTATTTTCTGTTTATATACACTAAAATCTACCAAAAAAGTGATGGGCCATTAGTTTTAGCTGATCTTCCCTCCTATGACACACCCTAGTGTAAAGCATAACTAGTGGTGTGTGGGTGTAGATGATAACTGGTGGTGTGTGGGTTTAAAGAATAACTGGTGGTGTGTGGGTGTGAAGAATAACTGGTGGTTTTTGGGTGTAGATAACAACTGGTGGTGTGTGGGTGTAGATAACAACTGGTGGTGTGTGGGTGTAGATAGCAACTGGTGGTGTGTGGGTGTGAAAAATAACTGGTGGTGTGTGGGTGTAGATAACAACTGGTGGTGTGTGGGTGTAGATAACAACTGGTGGTGTGTGGGTGTAGATAACAACTGGTGGTGTGTGGGTGTAGATAACAAGTGGTGGTTTGTGGGTGTGAAGAATAACTGGTGGTGTGTGGGTGTAGATAATAACTGGTGGTGTGTGGATATATATAACAACTGGTGGTGTGTGGATGTGAAGAATAACTGGTGGTGTGTGGGTGTAGATAGCAACTGGTGGTGTGTGAGTGTAGATAACAACTGGTGGTGTGTGGGTGTAGATAACAACTGGTGGTGTGTGGGTGTGAAAAATAACTGGTGGTGTGTGGGTGTAGATAACAAGTGGTGGTTTGTGGGTGTGAAAAATAACTGGTGGTGTGTCGGTGTATATAACAACTGGTGGTGTGTGGGTGTAGATAACAACTGGTGGTTTGTAGGTGTGAAGAATAACTGGCGGTGTGTGAGTGTCGATAACAACTGGTGGTGTGTGGGTGTGAAGAATAACTGGTGGTGTGTGGGTGTAGATAACAACTGGTGGTGTGTAGGTGTGAAGAATAACTGGTGGTGTGTGAGTGTCGATAACAACTGGTGGTGTGTGGGTGTGAAGAATAACTGGTGGTGTGTGGGTGTAGATAACAACTGGTGGTGTGTAGGTGTGAAGAATAACTGGTGGTGTGTGGGTGTAGATAATAACTGGTGTTGTGTGGGTGTGAAGTATAACTGGTGGTGTGTGGGTGTAGATAACAACTGGTGGTGTGTGGGTGAAGATTACAACTGGTGGTGTGTGGGTGTCGATAACAACTAGTGGTGTGTGGGTGTGAAGAATAACTGGTGGTGTGTGGGTGCAGATAATAACTGGTGGTGTGTGGGTGTAGATAACAACTGGTGGTGTGTAGGTGTGAAGAATAACTGGTGGTGTGTGGGTGTGAAGAATAACTGATAGTGTGTGGGTGTAGATAATAACTGGTGGTGTGTTGGTGTGAAGAATCACTGGTGGTGTATGGGTGTAGATAATAACTGGTGGTGTATGGGTGTGAAGAACAACTGGTGGTGTGTGGGTGTAGAAAACAACTGGTGGTGTGTAGGTGTAGATTACAACTGGTGGTGTGCTGGTGTAGATAACAACTGGTGGTGTGTGGGTGCAGATAACAACTGGTGGTGTGTGGGTGTTGATAACAACTGGTGGTGTGTGGTTGTAGATAACAACTGGTGGTTTGTAGGTGTAGATAACAACTGGTTGTGTGTAGGTGTAGATAACAACTGGTGGTGTGTGGATGTAGATAACAACTGGTGGTGTGTGGGTGTGAAGAATAACTGGTGGTGTGTGGGTGTAGATAACAACTGGTGGTGTGTGGGTGTAGATAACAACTGGTGGTGTGTGGGTGTGAAGAATAACTGGTGGTGTGTGGGTGTAGATAACAACTGGTGGTGTGTGGTTGTAGATAACAACTGGTGGTGTGTGGGTGTATATAACAACTGGTGGTGTGTGGGTGTAGATAACAACAACAACTGGTAGTGTGTGGGTGTAGATAACAACTCCTGGTGTGTCGGTGTAGATAATAACTGGTGGTGTGTAGGTGTAGATAATAACTGGTGGTGTGTAGGTGTGAAGAATGACTGGTGGTGTGTGGGTGTAGATAACAACTGGTTGTGTGTGGGTGTGAAGAATAACTGGTGGTGTGTGGGTGTAGATAAGAACTGGTGGTGTGTGGGTGTAGATAAAAACTGGTTGTGTGTGGGTGTGAAGAATACCTTTTGGTGTGTGGGTGTAGATAAGTACTGGTGGTGTGTGGGTGTAGATAACAACTGGTTGTGTGTGGGTGTGAAGAAAAACAGGTAGTGTGTGGGTGTAGATAACAACTGATAGTGTGTGGGTGTGAAGAATAACTGGTGGTGTGTGGGTGTAGATAACAACTGATAGTGTGTGGGTGTGAAGAAAAACAGGTAGTGTGTGGGTGTAGATAATTATTGATGTGTGGGTGTAGATAACTGTTAGTGATGGTGTTTTTACAATTCAATCTTGATCTAGTTATCAGTTATATATTACACCCTTATTTGTATCTTACATGTTATTATTATCTTCCCCTCGGTATGATAGTTTGTATCTGTGTGTTTTCATCAAATTATAAAACCCAAAAGAGATTTTATGCCTTTAAAAACAAACAAAGAAAAAATAGCTATTTCTACTGTCATATGTTGGTGAAAAGCCACATTGGTTTGTACTGCCAGACTTAATATACTTATACTTATATGAAACACGAAAAATTGCAGATCAATGCAAGATATGCGAGTTTTTCAATTCCACAAAAAATATTTTATGGGCCAATCACTCATCCGACGGTAACTCCGTAATTAAAGAATAAGAAGGCATCCTCCACCGCTGGAAAGAGAACTACATTCACTGCTCAATTGTAACACCGATGTGGATGTTCTAAATACCCAGCAGGCCCCTCAGCCCCCAGACCTGGTCCACCTCAGCTATCCTCTATACCTGGATGAGGTAACTACTGCCGTCAAACATGAAAAATAACAAAGCTTCAGGGCCTGATGTAATCCCAGCCGAGGTGTATAAAGCATGAGAACGTCTGCTTACCATCCGTCTCCACTCTCTCCTGGAGAATATGTGGGAAAAGGAAGATATTCCCTAAGCTCCTAAAGATACTTCCATCATCAATATTTATAAGAACAAGAGATACTGGTCAGATTGTGGCAACTAAAGCAGGAGCTCGCTGTTGTTCGTAGCTGGCAAGATTATCGCTCGAGTCCTCCTAAACAAACTTCTTCCTGAGGCGGAAAACTTCCTCCCAGAATCTCAATGTGGCTTTAGACCTTGATCTTTGTTGACCGCCAGATACAGGAAAAGTGCAGAGAACAGCTTCGTGACCTGTACATGGCCTTCATCGACCTAGCCAAGGCCTTCGACTCGGTCAACAAGGAAGCCCTCTGGCGGACCCTTATCCGTTTTAGCTGCCCACCAAAATTCATTGCCATTGTGAGGCAACTCCAAGATGGTATGATCGGCAGTCTGATTTCTTCCCCATTCAAACGGGGGTAAAACAAGGATGTGTACTGGCACCTACTCTCTTTTCCATTTTCTTGGCTTACTTCCTTACTCGTGCCACTGCCAATTTAGCCGGCGGGGTGGACATCGAGTACCGGATGACGGATCTTTTCAACATAAGCCAACTCTAGGCAGGAACAAAGGTGTCGGCAGCTTCCATTATGAACTTCAGTATGCAGACGACCTCACCCTTGTCGCTCACACTAAACGCGACCCACAGGAATCCTGAACACCTACTCAGATGTTTATGCACACTTCGGCCATGAGATAAATGTAAGTAAGACTCAGATTCTCTTTCAGCCTGCCCCTGGTTCAGCCACACCTCCACCATCCATCCAGCTTAACCGCACTACCCTCTCTAATATTACCCACTTTCAGTATCTCGGCACCTACCCATCCACCACAGCAGACAAAGATGAAAAGATTCAACATTGGATCAGATGTGGATCTCGAGACCTTGACAGACTCTGTACCTGTGTCTTTAGCTGTAGGGAGTTAAACTTATCTACAAAGTTACACGTATATCGGGCAGTGGTCCTCCTCACCCTGCTATATGGCAGCGAGACATGGGTCACATACAGGAGGCACCTCATGGCACTTGAAAACTTTCACCAATGTAGTCTACGTTTCATCCTCCGAGTTCGCTGACACCAACTCTAGGAGCATCTAGGTTACCATTATCCATGAACAACTACGTTGGACTGGCCATGTTACCCACATGGACGACAGTAGACTGCCAAAGCAGCTACTTTACAGTCAATTAAAGAAAAATAAATGTAACGCTGGTGGCAACTGAAAAGGTATAAGTATAGTCTTAAGAGAAACATGAAAAAGTGGCAAATCGACCCCCTTACCTGGAAGACGATTACTCCACACTGTAACACTTGGATGAGCACCACACGGGAAGATTTCAATACTTTTGAGTTAGTCGGACTGCAAACCGAGGCAGACAAGCGCCAACGCCGGAAAGACGCTGCCGCCGCCCCTCCTGCACTAAATATAGCCTCCACATGTGCATCATCTGTGAACGACTCTGCTGTTCTCGTATCGGCCTGTCCAATTACCTCAAAACTCATCAATGAAGGTGACTTTCTTTTTAACTCATATCATTTTATAATAGTTGGATGATCGTCATTCTCCAATCCCAGTGACAGCACAGCACAGTAGCACTAATACTGTATAAGCTGACAGCAGGAATCTCATATGTGTCATTACCAATTGCTCATTGATCTCCCTAATTGCGTGAGGCTGGAGAGCGATGGAATTATAATTAGCCGCATTGACATGATCATCTCCAAGGTAAACCACTCGAGTGTATTTGGGCTAATTATCTGATTGTGCAAATATGTCATATAAGATGGACTATTGACTCTCTTACATATTTGTTTTTCATAATTTTATCGAAGTTAATGTCATATAATTATGGTGTTTGTATTTCCCTAACTGTCCTAAGACAATTTCCTCTTTCGGATATCAGTGTGCAGGCTATGAGTGAAATTAATTAAAATATAAAACCTACATACTGTATTTCCAGTGTGAACCTTTAATACATCACCTGGTGAAGAATTTATGTAAGGTCACCATTATCAAAAAATCTGGTATTACTTATATTGAAGTCTTCATCATATACCTGAAATTCCAAATATTCTGTACCTTCACCAAAACACCTGTTACTATACACGTACAGTAGCTAAAACAACTATCTGTGCATACTTTGTGAGAAACAATATGAGATCCTTTGACGATAAATGTTGGTATATGAGGGCTGTAACTAGTCAAACGTAAAATTTCGGAGCATATCGACCCCCACCTGCTCAGATAGTTGTTTTAGCAACTGTACATACTCCATGCATTCCCCATAACAAATGGTCTTTTAAATATTCAATTTTTCCAAAACGCTTGATACTCGAAATAATCAAAACATTTACCATAACAACTGCTGTAGTCTTACATTTCTCATCCTTGAAAAAATTATATTTCCTCTTCTCCATACATAGATCACAACAGATGGTAGATCTATTGTTTATATCCATACTGTAGAAAATTATGTCAGCCTCTATTCATGTTTGCACAATCTATGGTCATATATACTCGCCGTCATCGTCACACACTCAATCTTTTTCATGGTTATACACTCACTTTCATGATTATACACTGAACCACTTGGCCACACACTCAAAGTAATGTAATTCATCCTTAGATTTACATATTAACCTTCATGGTTACTTTCACCCTTATGCCTATACCTGACCTTAGCCACAACTGACCCTGGCCGCGGCTGACCCTGGTCACTCCCTGATATTGGCCATTTTTGAGTCTCACTCATCTTGATCCTGGCCACGTCAAGCCTGATCCACACCTGTCCTTGGCCCATTCCAGACTGTGGCTACGGCCTCGTCTAGCTCATCCTTGACCCTGGTTTACCCCTGAATCCGGTCCAACTGCAGTAGTCAAGTGACCCAGTTCTCACCTTGGGCTGTAGTTCGTAGTCTAGCGGGGCGGCGAGAGTGATGAGGCCGGAGCGCTGGTCGATGGTGAAGAGGCCATCCCTGTTGCCCCTAGTGATGCTGTACCTCACCGCCACACCTGTGATGACACACCTGTCTTAGTGTAGTTTATAGTGATGTTATACCTCACTAGCTTACCTATGGCGATGAGAGTGATGATTCTAATAAAGTTGATGACTTTAGTGAAGGTGATGATTTTAATGAAGCTGATGGGAATGATGTTAATGATCTCAGTGGTGATAATGTTAAGTAATGGTAAAATGCGTTATGATTGATGATAATGTTTGTGATGATGCTGATGATGATGATAGTGTTGCTGATGCAATACCTACCAATAATCTTTACATGAGAGGATCAAAGGGTAACAAGGGTTCCAAAGATGGACATACTGTAGTAGGTCGGTAGGCAAGTCATCTTTAGAAAGAGACAGAAGACATATGAATACTTGTCATCTACAGAGATACACAGAGCTTCATAGTAATTCAGGCTAGTTTATGTTACCACTTCCACGTACAGTCCCGACCAAAAGTCCTGTGCCAGGCAATTTGGGCTAACCTGGTAATGTGGCAAAGTCGGAGACACTTACCACGAATACACATGACGTGTGCCAGACACCCCGATTATGTGAACAACCCATTATATAAGGTCTCTATGTGCATATTCTTCATAAAGTGCACAATTTACCGATGATCAATGGTAAAGTGGTAGAGTGTATTATAAACTGCATTCCTTTTAAGATAACATAACATAACATTATCGGTGATATTGATCAAGCGCCAGTAAATGGACAGAAGGAGCGGCATCAATGGGGCTTAGCTGAGGTGGACAGATTAGGTAGGATTTTCATTTTGTAACTGACCATGGTTAAAGTGAGAGTGAAAAGCCTACGGAACCCCGACCTAGGGGTCTCGGATAAAGCAAAAAAGACTATTAAGCGACCTAAAGGTGAGAATGATAAACTCATTGATCTGAGAGACGGTTACATCATCCTCACAGAGATAGATGAAGACGCTGATAAAATACTGAAGACTAGTGCCACGGGCAAAATGATAACCAACGGATACGAGGTCATTGTCCCACGGGAATAAGGCGCCAAGCTCACACTTGTATGTAAGAAGTTGGAGAAAGATGTGGTGGAAAATAATGCAGAAGAAATAAGAGATGGAATAGAAAAGTAAAACAATGTCAAGATTGTGGAGGTGTATCCTATGTATGCCCATAATATAATCAAGGTTCGGTTTGCAGACACAACGGATGCAAAAAGAATGAAGGAGAAGGGGCTCTATGCATATGGCACTTCCATCTCCTCACACCAAATGAAATATGAAAAGTATTCGTGTAACAGCACCTCTTGCATTATATAAATACTCACCCAAATGAATAACACCAAATTATTCACTAAGTTATTCAACAATGCCTTAATTGCTGACGTTATACACGGTTGAGTTTGTAACTCTGTCAGAAGTCAGGCGAGATCACCTGACTAATCAAAACACCCACTAGACGCTTCCTCCTGCTCTCTTCTGGTTTGACATAAGCTGGTGGTCCCCACAGTGATATCCGACAACGGAAAACCGCCGCCGCTGCGTTCCACCACAATGAGGATCCTGAACCCCTTCAGAAGTTACAACCTCCACCTCAGGTTGACTCGGAACAGGGTCATCACAAGTTTGACTAGCATCCGCCTCCACACACTCTTGTCACTGGCACGCTAACTTCCTTATCCAGCCTGGGTATGTAAGAAACCAAGCAGTCAGTGTTATGAAGGACAACGGATCCTCGGGCTGCGTGGTGAAGAAGACCTTGGTACTAAACCATCAGTTCACCGGTGGGCAGATTCACGTAAAGATGATTGATGGATATATCACAACTGTGCCTGAAGCAAGAGTGCACGTGGAATCCCCGTTCTTCACTGGTTAGATTACTGCAGCAGTTATGTCCGAGCCAATTTCTGAAGTGATAATTGGGAACATTGAAGGGGTTAGGAGTAGCTGCTTCCTGGATGCGACCACCCAGACTTCTGCTGCCGACGTGACTCGACAGGCGACTCGAACACAACCACATGCCATTCCACTGGTCGTTACGGCACCTTTCGACCTCATGGACAGTCAAGACGTACTGAGAGAACAAGAGACAGGCCCCACGCTCAATACGGTAAGTAGGAACTTTCTGGCAGGGACCGTCAGAAATTCTTATGGCAACCGAACAAGATTCGTCAAGAAAAGGAACCGTTTGTATCGTGAGTTTGTGACACCACACCAGGAGGAACGCTTACAGTTTGCGGTTCCCGCTAAATACCGTAAGGAAGGGTTTAAGAAGGGTCACTGTCATTCTGCAGAACTGGCATTCCCAAGCAAGTGCTAAGCGACAGAGATAGTCAGTTTACCTCCACCATGATGGAGGAAGTATTCCGCCTGCTGTCAGTAAAAGGACTACGCACACCACTTTACCACCCGAATTGCAACGGACTATGCCAGCGATTCAATGGGACGCTAAAGAAAATGCTGAAGAAGATGGCAGCTGAGCAACCAAAGGAATGGCCTCGTTACGTTGCTCCCTTGCTTTTTGCGTATCGCGAGGTTCGGCAGAGTTCCCTTAAGTTTTCCCCATTCGAATTGCTGTATGGGAGAACTGTTCGAGGACCCTTGCATATATTGCATGAATTATGGGATAATAAGCAGCCTGACCCAGAAGTAAAGACCACTTACGCTTATGTCATTGACCTCGCTGACCGTCTTCAAGCTACATGTGAGTTGACCAAATAAGAGTTCATCAACGCCCAGCACACTCAGAAGAGCTACTACGATAGGAAAACAAAGCTTCGTCAGTTGAACGTTGGGGACAAGTGCCTTGTTTTACTCCCCACTGTGCACAACAAACTTCTGGCGCAGTGGAAGGCCCTCACGACATTATCCAACATGTGTCTGACTACAATTATATTGTCCAAGTAGGAAATAATCGGAAAATATTTCACTTAAATATGATAAAAATATCCTAGTCCAGTGAAGAAGGGGGTGCGGCTATTGTATGGATATGTATTCTAGAATATTACCAGCAGGATTATCCATCCTTAGGAATACCTTGATTCAGTGAATGGTCACCTGAACAACACCAGTACCTAGACACGGTGAGGGGTCACTACTGCCCGGATAACTCCATCATTTGTGCAGCCGCCGCGGTCCCTACCAATGACGACGAACACGAACTTATCACTGTACAAGCCCAGCAGGTGGAGACAGTTGATAATATAACCCTGGGGAAAAATCTCTCTGACCGGAAAAACAACAATTTATGACCCTTCTACGCCGATTTTCAGATGTTTTTTTTTTCAGACAAGCCTACAGATGACTTGGTTGATGACCATACCATACAATTAAATAGTTCAACACCTGTACCGGTAAAGCCATACATCATTCCTCAGAGACTGGTGGAGCCGGTCAAGCAGGAAATTGGACAGATGGAAGTAGCAGCCATAATTGATATGTCCTCATCATCGTATTGCAGTCCCCTCGTAGTAGTCCAGAAGAAAGATGGAGGTGTGAGAATTTGCGGTGATTACCGGCGGGTGAATGCTATCACCAAGGTGGATGCAGAGCCGATGTGTGACCAGAGGGTTATATTTTCCAGACTATCCGGCTCAAAGGTATTTTCCAAATTAGATCTAACAAAAGGTTTTTTCCAAATCCCCCTTCATCCAGACAGCCGACCAATCACAGCTTTCAGCACTCTTAATGGGTTGTACCAGTGTACAGTTCTCCCTTTTGGCCTCGTTAACAGTCCTGCTATTTTCAACAGAGCAATGCAGAAGGTCCTGCACGATGTTCGCGGAGTGGAGGTCTTTGTGAATGATATCCTCATTCACACTACCACAATTAAAGAGCATATCATTATCCTTGCACAAGTTTTTCAGGGGATCCAAGATTTCAACCTTACCGTTAAGCCCAGCAAATGTCAGATCAGCCGAGATCAAGTTAAATTTTTGGGACACACTGTAGGAGGAGGTAGATGCAGTTGCCAACAGGACAAAATCAAGAAGGTTCAGGACGCTGAGAGGCCCACCACGAAAAAGCAAGTAAGATCCTTCCTGGGCCTTGCCGGATACTACAGGGATTTCATCCCAAACTTGGCAGTGATTGTGATACCACTCTACGAACTTTTGAAAAAATATGCACCAAACAAATTCCAATGGACATCGCACCACGAATCTGCTTTATAAACAACCAATTCTCCAGTTGCCTAATTTTGAGAAACCTTTCATTCTCAGAACAGACGCTTCTCTGGACGGGATCGGAGCTGTACTTCTACAAGAAAATGAGGGCGAGGTATATCCGGTGGCATACCATAGCAGAAAACTAAAGCCCGCAGAGAAGAATTACAGCCTGGCCAATCCCTTCTTAACCACCTGCTCCTTCCTCTGTCATCTTCGCCCCTTTGACTTTCGCTACCAACAACTTTGGAGCTTCTAAACTTGAACGAAAAAAACAGCATGGTTGAAAAGGAAATACTAGCCTTAGTGGAAGGTATGAATAAATATATTTTTTATTTATATGGTGGAAAATTTTCCTGAGAAACAGATCACTTGCCCTTAACAAGCCTCCCCACTAGGGTGTGTCAAATTTGTCAACATGTTAAAAATCAAATTTGGTAGTCAAAATATTGTGCCTCTTTATGTCTAAACTTGAGATTAGCAAACAAAAATGAATTGAAATAACCCTCACCTACATCAATTATACCTTAAAGTTTCAAATATCAGTATTTCAACAAATTAATGAGACTTGATTAGAATTATTCACTTGATATTAACTAATCTCATGTAAGCATATGGATTATGGAGGATTTTATGGTTCTATAGCTTGTGTACAATATGCATGTCAGAACATGAACATGAACAGGCTCTCCGTGTGGGACAGTTTAATTCTTGTTTTGACTTGTACCAAGCGTGAGGATAAGGCGCCCGGCTCACTCTCCTTCTAGATATCATAGACGGTGGTTTGCTCTCATTGCACTTGCACCTACTCTACCAGACGAATTCTACATTTTAATTATTGTAAGTAGGGCATATTGATTGTCGCAGTTACTTATATCATTGTATAAAACATTATGTTCTAAGAAATTATTATGTTATTTCTGTTACAGCATTTTTGATAAACAAATTGATATTTTTTGAAACAACAATTGAATTATGAAACATTGAAATATTTTTCTATTTGTCAGATAGTGTGAAGATGTCAAAATTGAAGACAAGAAGTCAGTTGTCAACCCACTTGAGCCTGCTAGTTGGTAAAGGGAAGGAGCTTCCTGTATCAGAACTTCCAACAGTGAGAGACATGCTAAGATTAGGGTTACTCCTTCGAGAAAAAAATGCAAAGGACAGAAGGAACTATACAGATAAAGAACTCATAAATGACATGATAGTCCCTCTTCTGCATCAATGGACAAAAGCTAATGCACTATTCAAACCACCTGTGATTAATCAGTGTCGAACTATTGAGCTAAAACTAACGAAATTATGGCACAAAGCAGTTGAAACATCACTTGGTAAAGGAAACTTGGCCAGGAAAAATGAATTTCTGCACACACTTGATACTCTGTTTGACATTTTGACCTGCAAGTGCTCCATACAATTATGTTCTGAATCCAACTGTTCTCACTCAGGTAAGAGAGAAAATAATTCCCACATTGATTGTGGTTGTCCTCGTGAAAAGAAGATCCCTGTTTTAGAGCTTGAATTTATAAAGGCACAGAGGACAAAGGCAGAAGGCCAAGGAAGTATGCAAATGGGTTCAATAGATTATTCAGAAACAAAGAAGCAGATTGCTAATGCCAAGAAGAGAGAACAAATCCGAGAGAGGGAACAAAAGAAGAAAATGAAGAGTGAAGAAGCCATCCAAAGAGAGGAAGAGCTGTGTCAAGATGTTTATCACTTCTTTGATAGTTCTTCTGATGAACAGAAAGCAACATCAGATGATAGTTCCAAAGAGCCATCTGAACCTTTACCAAAGAAAATGAAATACAACACAAGAAATATTTCAAACATTGCTTTAGCTAGTATTCGCCACCATGCTGGACTTCGTGAGGCTGCAGAAATTGCATCTGCCGCTTGGATAGATGCAGGCCTCATCAGCCGAGAGGATGTATCTTTGGTGATAGATCATAATAAAATTAGAAGAGCACAAGAAAAAATAATGAAGGAAATATCTGATCAGCATGAAAAAGATTTAAGCGAGGGAGGGCTCTCCTGTCTTTTGTTTGATGGAAGAATAGATGACACAAAAGTTTTGCTAGAAGTAGAGGGAGTGAACAGAAAGTTTCCAGGTCTCATCAAAGAAGAACACTACTCTGTCTGTTCTGAGCCTGGTGGTCGGTTTTTGTTTCACTTTGCTCCCGAAACTGAAGTAGAAGGGAAGAAACATGCAGAGGTCTTTGCTGATCATATTTTATGTTGGGTTCAGGAGAGAGGACTTGGCAGTTCACTGCAGGCTGTTGGTGGAGATTCAACTGCAGTGAACACCGAATGGCAAGGGGGGTGTAATGACGCATTTAGAGAAAAAACTAGGAAGAAGACTTGTTTGGATTGTATGTGATTTACATACAGGCGAGCTACCTCTTCGTCATCTCATCCAGGAACTTGATGGTCCTACAAAGAGCAACAACAAGTGGTCAGGTCCCCTTGGCATCATGCTGGATGAAGCAACACAACTAGAAATAAATACAACCTTTCCAAAGGTCGAAGTTGGCCCTCCCCTTCCGGCGTTGTCTGAAGGAGTCATCAAAGATCTCAGCACAAATCAATCCTATGCTTATCGTATTGCCCAAGCAATAAGATCAGGAGAAGTGCCTCAGTCATTGGCTCTCTTGGAGATTGGACCTGTCAGTCACAGCCGTTGGTTAACTACAGCTCTTCGTTTCTGCAGGATTTGGATTTCCAAACACGAATTGAAGGGCAAAGTGCTGAAGAATTTGAGGTTAATTGTTGAATTTATTATTGGAGTTTATCTTCCCCAGTGGTTTAGTGTGAAACTTAATCCTATGTGGGTGGATGGGCCCAATCACCTTTTGTTTCAATTGCAGCTAGTAAGAACACAGAGGAAGGTAGTGAGGGACATCGTGTTACCTGTGGCAAGAAGGTCCGCTTGGTATGCTCGATCAGAAGCAGTTTTGCAAGCAATGCTTTGCAGTCAATGTACCAATCTCCGAACCGAGGCTGTAGAAGTCATTCTAAAGATTAGAGGAACGCTAATAGATGACGACCAGTTGGGAGACTGTTCGTTTCATTCAAGAAAAGTTCCCCCAATAAACGTCAATGCCACCAAATTGTCAGAATTGGTTGACTTGAGTTTGGAAGTCTTAGAGCCACCATTGACAACAAGTCTAACTAGCCAAGAATTGAGAAACCTTAAAGAGACTCCAATGCAGGTGCCGAAGTGGCCTTCCCACACTCAAAGTGTGGAGAGATGTGTGAAAATGGTCACAGAAGCAGCGGGCCATGTTTACAGCCACGAGAGGCGAGAAGGTTACATCAAAGCACAAATAGCAAGCAGACTACTGATGACAAGAAACCAAAGCAAAGAGAGTATGAAGGCATTGGTTACTTTCAAATAGACTACGGATAATAAAATATAATAATTTGAAACTTGAAACAGTAACATGTGTGCAAACGCTGGTTATGTTATAAATTCACAAATATGTACATTTAAAAATCCATTTGATGTAGGTAGGACTTATTATAAAAAAAAATTTATGCCAGAATATTGTTTTGCATGCTTAAAGACTACAATAAATTGCTACCAAATTACTCGATTTTCAATTTAGCCAGTTCACCCCCTAAATTGACACACCCTACTCCCCACCTCTAGAAACTCAAATGCAAGATTAACATGGTGGGCGTTATACCTCCAACAATTCAATTTTAAGATTCGCTATATCAGAGGAAGGGCAAATGTCGGAGCTGATCAACTTTCTTGACTAATGGTAAAGGATACAGATAACACAGGACAACAAATTTTTTATAATTCCCAGTTGCATGAGATTTCTTTACTGTTTCTTACTATTTTTGATCTGCTGATTTCATATTTGAAACCAGTTTTGTTCTGCATGCTCCAGTTTTCATGTAATTTGAGGTTTTACATTCTAGCCGTTTGCGGTCAAATTAATTAATTACACGATTATGGTATCAATAGGGAGATATAATTTTGTCTGTTTTTTCTTTCAGATTTGGTCATGGCTACAAAGAGAAATCAATGTGTGAACAAACCTGATGCCTTCTGTTATATTTGTGGATACTTCACGCTTATTCGTCAGAGGCGCAATATAACATCGTTTGTGAGGCGCGGCTATAAAGCGTACTTCGGACTTACTCTTGGCGACCAAGACAAAAAATGGGCTCCACATGCTGTGTGTCATAACTGCGAAGAAATGCTGCGTGACTGGACAAAAGGAAAACGTAAGGGCTTACCGTTCGGAATTCCCATGACCTGGCGAGAACCGAAGGACCACACAACTGACTGCTATTTTTGTCTGATCAATACGAAGGGTGTTGGCAATAAAAACAGACATAAAATATCGTATCCTAGTATCCCTTCAGCAATTCGACCTACTTTGCACTCTGATGAGCTACCAGTTCCAGTTTTTAATGGGTTGTCTCCAGCTGAAGAGGAGGGAAGCGACAAAGACCAAGAGAGTGAACATGAAACTCAAGAAATACTTGCAGATTCCGACGATTCTTCTGATGGTACACCAGAGTCATCAACCCCTCAGAAGTTTAGTCAGCCAGAGCTGAATGACCTTGTGCGTGATTTGGGTCTCTCCAAAAATGCAGCAGAAGTTCTAGCTTCTAGGTTGCAAGAAAAGGCTCTACTGAACCAGACCACAAAAGTTTCAGACTTCAGAAAGCGGGAACAGGATTTTGTGCCATTCTTTACAGAGGAGAATAAGTTTGTTTACTGTCATAATATCCCGGGTCTTCTCCAGGAATTAGGGATTCCATTGTATAGTCCAAATGACTGGCGATTATTTCTAGATAGTTGTAAGCGTAGCCTGAAGTGTGTGCTACTACATAATGGTAATGTCTATGCAGCTGTTCCAGTGGGTCATTCTGTGTGCTTACGAGAGGAGTATAATGACATTAAAACTGTGATTCACCTGCTAAAATACCATGAGCACAACTGGACAATTTGTGTTGACCTCAAAATGGTGAACTTCCTTCTTGGCCAACAAAGAGGATTTACAAAGTATCCCTGCTTTCTTTGCATGTGGGACAGCCGAGCTAGAGACAGGCATTGGAACCTGAAGGAGTGGCCCTTACGTGAGACTCTGGAAGCTGGTATGCCAAACATTGTCAATGATCCAATCGTCAGTCGAGAAAAGATCATATTTCCTCCTCTCCATATCAAGCTGGGCCTGATGAAACAGTTTGTCAGAGCATTAAATACTGATGGTGAATGCTTCCAACACATAGTCTCTGCTCACCCTGCTTTGTCATTTGAGAAGATAAAGGCAGGTGTGTTTGATGGACCACAAATTCGTGCACTTGTACGTGATCAAGACTTTGTCAGAAAGATGGACGACAAGGAAAGGGGTGCATGGCTTTCATTTGTGGCGGTAATGGAAAACTTTCTTGGTAATAAAAAGGCTGACAACTATGAAACCCTTGTAGCAACCATGTTGTCAGCCTTTCATGACCTTGGATGCAATATGAGTGTCAAACTCCATTTCCTATATAGTCATCTTGATAGATTCCCTGAGAACCTAGGGGCAGTAAGTGACGAGCAAGGCGAGCGGTTTCATCAGGATCTCAAGACCATGGAAGACCGCTACCAAGGGAGATGGGACAAACATATGATGGCAGACTACTGCTGGAGCATTAAACGAGAGTGCCCTGAGACATTTCACAAACGCAAGAGCTTCAAGCGCAAATTCCTACCTGGCTAAAATGTGATTGGGCTTTGTCTCCTCATAGTAACAAATTTCTTACCTAACAATGAGTTTTATACAAATTTCAACCTTTGTTTTAGATGGAACATGTTTCAAATTGTGTTGTTGAATAAATTTAGAATATGTAATATTTTATTGTTTATTACCCAGCTAATTTAATGACAGTTTAATGACATATTTTTCAAGATAGACGACGAGGTCAATAAGACGAAGACGAAATTTTGAAATTTCAAAATACCTTGATTGCAAAAAAACTAGAGCTTACAGAAAGAAACTAACTTCAGATATGAGATCAGCACACCCAAATTAGGTAGAATCAAGTGTTTATAGCAATGCAACAAAAACTTTGTTGACCAGTGTAATCAGTAAATGAACCAACGTCGAAAATAGGGCCATAGAATTGAGAAATTTCCGTTTCCTAAAGAAAAATCTATTTTAGCAGAGGCGAATGTCATGCTGACTATTGACCAACTGGCTAAGGAATCGTTGGCTGGTTCAAGTAGCCATTACTGACGTCAATCAACGTCAGAGTGCGTCATAACAGGACTGGCCAATGAGACGGGACTACGAGGTGGTGCGACGGAGGTGAGCTATCAGCCGCGAACCATCACCCTGGGAGTCGGACTCCTGCCTGGCCCGGTCAACACTTGCTGCCGTGTCCTGTGTGCTTGCTTGCTTGCTTGCTATGGGAGTCCTGCCGTGAGCTGTGTGTGTGTGCTGTGAGAGTACTGCCGTGAGCCATGTGCTGTGGGAATCCTGCCGTGAGCCGTGTGTAATGGCCCCTGTTTCATAACAGAAGGATTATATAAATGGGTTAATTACATTTGATTTAATACGTACTGACTTCATATATTTTTCAGTAATTAATACCAGTTCCTGTAAATGAGAGGCAAGTGTATTGTTCTTTATGTAATTCAATGTGTGACCCAATAGACGCTTCATGGATAAATTTTCAAAGTCATCGTCTTAGGACATTACTGATTTGGCGGAGCGTTTTATTGACGATTCATGTGTAGATGATAAACTTCACGTTTCTACTGCAGAGGTTACATTAGGGGATAAGTCCGAAGCACAGTTAGACGATTCTGTGAAGAGTAGTGAGGATATTATAGAGAAGTCATTTGACAATTTATACCGTCGAACCCTACGATCTGGTAATCAGTATAGTACCTCGCCTGATCATACACAGGTTGTTCCTACTCCTCTTCCGGGTTACAGTGTGTCAGATAACTTAGCATTACCTCGCCCATTGACTGAGCCTTCAGTTAGGAGTAAGCTTAGTGGAATGGCTGCTTCTAACGCTAATCTGGCTGCTTCTAACGCTGATAATGTCGACTAACCCCGCGAATGTGTTTCACGTGATACCACGTGATGATCAGGTACATGATTTCACAGGTCAGGATGATTGCAGAATAACGCAATTCATACGAGGATACGATGAGCAACGTACGAATTACGAATGATTATGATAAGAAAGCGCTCGTTCGTTCCCATATCCCGCATAATTCCTGAGCGAGTACGCACCTGAATGCGTATGGACTGGCGGACCCCGATTATGAGAAGTGTAAGTGGGCTCTGATTGGTATTTTCGAGTTCGGGTCCCACTTGGGCAAGCTTCAATGGATCTTTCGCTGGCTTGATTGTTTGGCACCGGTGGTTCACGCGGAATCCCCGATGGGGACTGTCTCTATTGCTGGAGAGGTCAGACAGGACATGGAAGCAACCTTCTGCGGATCGCAGTGGTACGACAACGATAGTAAGATGTCCGCAGAAAACGTGGAAACTTTGATAGAGTTGGTTAGTTTTTTGCTGGCGGCTCGCCGACCCATCTATGGTCGAGCCCAGGAAGTGGAATTTGTTCCATCTACTGTTAGTGTGGATTATGCTAACAAGCTGGCACCGAAGACGACTGGACCTCTGACAGCACGTAGTTCACAGACTACGGCGCCTTCCCCGGTACAGCAAATGCAACCGTTGGCTCCGATCACACCAGGGTTACA
Organism: Homarus gammarus; assembly: GCA_958450375.1. Classification (NCBI taxonomy): domain Eukaryota; kingdom Metazoa; phylum Arthropoda; class Malacostraca; order Decapoda; family Nephropidae; genus Homarus; species Homarus gammarus. The sequence goes on from CAUDMG010002562.1 coordinate 76,483, forward strand.
AGCATCGACGGAATTTGAGGTGTACCCATTGTAATAAGAGGGGTCATACAATTGATGATTGTTACCAGCTCCAGGGTGGTGGTGTTCGAGTTCCAGGGAGAACCCATCCCCCAACAGGCGCTATGCAGAAGCAGGGAGCGCCACGGACGTACACGGAGGCGGTCAAGACTACGTCTCCACCTGGCCAGACATCCGGATCGTGGTGTAGGTTCCATCGATCAGCATCTCGCAACACATTATGATAAAGGCTTGGACTCTGAAGTCCCCCGGTAACACAGCAGCGTAAAGCGCGTCGTTACCGGGATAAAAAGTCGGGGGAAGGATTGCACCTGTCAAAAAACGAGGAAGGATTGGTACATTGGTGCCTACTTCCAACAACACTTCTGTGGCATCCTCATTAGTAGCGGCGCTCAGAAAAGTGGAAGCGTTGTCCGTACCGGTGAAATTTGGAGATATCAGATTGGCTCTGGATATTGATACGGGTGCATGCGCAAATGTTTTAGCTTTGACATCCTTTCAGGACTTGCAACGTAGATTCCCTCACCGATATTTCTTATGGAGACCTCCTGACGCCGAGTATTGCAGGAAGGTGATCTTACCGCTAAGATTTTCAAGACGTGGTACTCCCTTCTATGCAGACTTTTATGTTGTCCAGCAATTTAATTTGCCAGCTGACGGATTGATTGGTCTCCCAACACTCAGAACGAATTGTACAGATGTCCGTCCGCGTAATAATGCTATTACCTGTAAGGGTGTTTCCTACAACGCTATGCGTCATTCTGCATCATTGCTCTCCGCAACGTCGAAAGTATTGTCCACCATTCCCATACGGAGGAAGGCGTATAATGTGTCGAAGCGAGCCCCAGACCTCACACACTCACTTTCCCAGAGTGATTATAGCAGCAAGAGTTGGAAGATTGTACCTGCAGTATTGAAAAGTACTCTCCAATATCAGAATGAGGAATTCACCAAGGCCACTGTGGAATTACCTGACGTGTATACGGGGACTGATGTAGTATATCTCCCGGAAACGTACAAGGTAAATGGTTTGTCGTGCGAATCGACGTTGTGCACGATTAGACCTGGTGGTTTGACAGACGTTCTAGTTCTAAATAGAACAGGCGCTCCGAGGATATTGAAGGAAGGATGTTATTTGTGTGATTTTCTAGTATATCACAGCAATGTTGAATTACACCCTACGCTATTCCCAGTTGGTAGTATTGTTTCTCAATCCCAACAGACTAGGCAGGAGAGGATAGATCAAATAGCGCCACATGTTAATGTGATTGATCATCCTCAGGGCAAGACACGACTCTTAGAGCTGCTTGCTGACTACAGAACCATTGTAGCCTTGCCTGGGGAACAGCTAGCACAGACAGATTTTACGTCCCATCACATATCATTAAAGGAGGGCAGAAATCCTATCTATGTACCAGCTTACCGGCTACCACATACCCAGCGCGCTATAGTTCAGGGCATGGTAAGAGATATGTTAGATGAGAATGTCATTACACATTCTAAGTCCCCTTTTAATAGCCCTTTATTCCTCGTCCCGAAAAAGGATGGTGGTTGGCGACCTGTTATTGATTTCAGGCGCGTCAATGAATGTACGATCCCAGATAGGTACCCTACGCCTGTCTTGAGTGATATATTGCAGTCCTTATGCAAGGATAATGCTGTGTTTAGCAACTTAGATTTGCTTAGCGGGTATTGGCAGATACCTCTCGATGAGAAATCCCGAGAGGTTACGGCATTTAGCATCCCCCTGGGCCACTTCGAGTTTCTACGTATGCCTTTTGGACTCAGGAACGCCGCACTGACATTTCAAAGAATGATCAACACCCTGTTTGCCGGATTGATGGGAACCACAGTCTGTGCTTATTTGGATGATCTAATAGTAGTCAGTAAGGATGTAGATACCCATCGGATTAAACTGCGTGAAGTGTTAGAAAAACTTTCCACAGCAGGTCTTAAGATTAAACTTTCGAAGTGTGAGTTTTCAAAATCCAGAATCCATTTCCTTGGTCATGCAGTTGACGGTGACGGCATTCATACAGTTGATGATAAAGTTAAAGCTGTATATCAGTTCCCACGTCCTACATCTGTTGATCAAGTGCGTAGTTTTCTTGGTTTATCAGGATATTACCGCTCTTTTATTAAGTACTATGCAACATTGGCATCACCCTTAACAAGGTTGCTGAAGAAAGATGCAATGTTTGCGTGGGATGCTGAACACGAAAATAGCTTTGCGGCATTGAAGATAGCACTTACCAATGCCCCTGTTCTTGCATTCCCTGATTACACGCAAGCTTTCACTCTGTGTACTGACGCTTCTGGACAAGGAATCGGAGCTGTACTCATGCAAGAGGATTCGAGAGGAAAGTTTCGAGCGGTAGCGTTTGCAAGTCGTAAACTTAATGATGCTGAAACACGTTATTCAGTAACGATTTTGGAGACGTTAGCTGTTGCGTGGGCACTGAAGAAGTTTAAAGACATTGTTTTTGCTTATAAAATAACTGTGTTTACGGATCATGCGGCAGTAACAGAACTGTTCCATAGCAGAAATCTATCGGGCAGATTAGCACGCTGGTATCTGACAATTGAATTTGACCCCGAGTTTAAGTATTTACCGGGAAGGGCGAATGTTGTCGCAGACGCTTTGTCTAGAAATATAGCACCAGTGATGCCTGTATCAACGTTCACTCTTTCACAACTGGAGGATGAGCAACGACGCGACCCGTTTTGGTCAGCAGTCATTTTTGCTTTAGAATCGGGAGAGAATATTAAACTCCCCAAATAACTTCTTCCACTAAGTTTGAATTACGGCATAACATACCCCATCGATCGAAAAAGAAGTCCGAGGGTATTGTTACTCAAATATTCGTGCCTGACTCGTTGTGTGAAACGATTATAACGTTGTTCCACGATGATCCTCAGGCAGGTCACCAAGGACGTGATAAGTACTTGGCGGAAATAAGAAAGAAATATTTCTGGAACACAATGAAGAAAGATATAGAATTGCACATTGCTAAGGGTTCGTCATGTGCTCAGCATAAGGGTCACCGGCACCTACTCTAAAATGTCCTACACCAGACCGTCCGTTTGATACAGTCGCTAAGACTTGTTACAACTTCCGAGGAATCCTCAGGGATCCTCGTACGTCCTAGTGTGTGTGGATCATTTTTCTAGATTTGTGGTTTTAGTCCCACTGAAGGATAAAACAGCCGAGTCTGTGGCCTATGCCTTAGTGATGAATCTCATATGTCCATATACTACGCCTAAGGTTCTTCTCTCAGACAATGGGACAGAGTTCAAAAATCAGCTAGTAACGCAAATATGTGCTCAATATGGAATATAGCAAAGTTTTGTGACAACCTATCATCCACAGGCTAATGGCCTTGTTGAGAGAGCCAACCGCAAGATCCTGGAGATACTTCGCCCGATTGTGTGTGATTTGCAATACACATGGGAAGATTGGTTACCGCACGTTGCAGCGTCTATTAATGGGTCAATTAATAGCTCTACGGGCAAATCACCCTACTACATTGTCTATGGTATAGACAAGCGTCTGCCTTATGATGTACTTACAGACATGCCAAGCCCTGTTTATAATGTGGATCATTTCGCGGCTAAAGAAATCCGTGTGTTTATGGATATTAATAGCCAAGTACGAACACATTTAGCGGCGTCACGCGCTGAAATGATGGTCAAGCAACATAAACTAGCTAAACCTGTCGTGTTGGAGATATGCGATGCTGTTATAGTGAGAGAACCTGAAAGGAACTCCAAGCTTTCAGCTGAGTTTTCGGGTCCATTCCTCATTATCACCAAAGAAGCGGGCAACAAATTTAAAATTTGGAAGCCTAATGCACAGATCGCAGATGTCGTGCATGCGGATCGTCTTAAGAAGGCCCATGAACATTTACTACCCACAGATGGTAATGATGTTATAGACACTTCTTTGCAGACAGTACAGAAGCAGACTGTGCATAATGAATATTGTATGAAGCTTCGTTCTTAAGCAGATATTAAAACAAATGAATTTCTTACAGAATGGCTTGGATCATCAATGTGTTGCTCCTACTGTGTTGTGGCACCGTTGTGTTGACAGACATGTCCACATCAGTCCTCAAGCCTGGTGCGCTAGTTGCACCCCTTGGACGCGTTCTCATAGTAGAGGACGTGGTGAACATCAAGTATGAGTTGCATGGACTGCTCAAGCTTCCCCGTCAGATGGAAACCGTCGATTCACAACTACAGACAGCATTGACAGTCCTAGATGATCTCCGTTCAGCTCCTAATGTATCGACAATGGTTGCACACACTATTGAGCTTCAGCTGCTTCGTCTCAGGACCCTTCACAAGCTTCTTGTCGCTGTCGGAAAAAGGATACCGGTGTCTGAGGACGATCTTGAAAAGGAAGTGCGTTCTCAAACGCGACGAAAGCGGGGTTTGTTTAATTTTGTGGGTCTTATCCAAAGCACTCTGTTTGGCACAGCGACTGCCGACGATGTAGCTAAGTTAGGGGACCGCATAAACATTGTTGATCAAGCTGTATCCAAGCAGAATCGTATTATATCTCAGACATTCCATGCGATTACCGCTTTAGAATCAAAGGTTAATACGATGATATCGGAGTCTAACCATACATCGACGGCTGTATATAAGTTACAGATTTCAGTCCATACGTTAGAGTGGTTCCTTTATTTGTCTGAATATTTGCAAGTTGTGGAAGATTCAGTTCAGGATATCATTACTAATAAAACTGAACTAGCCGACAGCATAGTAGATGCAGGGTTCTGGCGTGTGGACGCAAAGCTTGTGCCTGTGAAGACTCTTCTTGATGCACTACAATTTGCCAAGTTGACGTATCACTTAACTCCTAATTTTTATTGATCATGAGGTGGAATACTATTACCCTCTGTTGGAGTCGACTGTCACGCACAATGCTATACTTATCCACATACCTATGCTAAGGCAGCATAAGTTTAATGCATGGCATTTAGAACCCTTCCCTTGGTTTGTAAACGACACACTGTATGCTCTGGATAGGCCTGGTACATAGGTGGCAGCGATAGTTTCGAACTTTTGAAACTAGTACATACGTGTTACATGAATTATCCGAGTGTAGTGATATATTCTGTAGTGAGAAGATTGTAATTGAGAAGTTCGTTAGCACTCAAGAGAAGACGGCGTTGTTAAGAGCCATCGTGAATGGTTCCGTCTTCCCTCGAGGGAGGATGGCGGATATATTACCATTCTCCCTTGATGGGTCACTACTCACCCTCACTCAATTATCGTATCGTCAGGATGTACTTAGCAGAGCTATTTACATAGCCTCCATCCTTCCTTAACGTCCATAGAGAGTGAGATGAACTTACGGCAATACCCACCTTGGATGTGTATCCGAAATAGCTTCTCAAGTGATTGTTACAAGTGGTGACAACCCAGGATGGTTGTTACATATAAGACAGTTTCACAAGTAACTGTTATATCACACTAACAGCCATCTCACCATATACACAGTTGGTGAAGGTAGAGATGGTTCTCCCCATTACTGTGGCATACTGGTCAAGAAGAACCCATATATGGACATAAACGAGAATATGAAATAGCAATCAAAGATACTGTTATGTGTGTTACATTTACTACTACAAGGAAGAAGAATTGCTATGTACGTGGCAACGGATCTACAAAGAAACCATTATACTGCTGTTACATCTGTTACAATGATCAAAGAAATCAGTAACGGGTAACAACATTCCGGTCTATATACACATTCTACATAACAAGTCATAGGTGTTTTACAAAACCAGAAAAAACAAAAAACAGTGTCGTGATATATTCTCCCAAAGTGTATAATAATAATATCCCGTAGTGAGACGTTATACGTTGAGTGATTTGCGTTTTGTCATCCAAAGATGATTTGCAAAATCTTTTTTTTAATCGATAACCAATACTGAGTTATTGATAGTTGCTGAAATATGACAACAATCCTGTGAGCTGAAGTGAACATTAGTTTCTGCAAATGATTCGTTCACTGCCCAGGGTGTGACAGGACATGACTGCAGTTGTGACTACTCATCAATCAACACCCTGTCAACAAAATTCTTTCGTATGGCGTGAGTAACCCCCAGTTACCAGCACCCCAGCACCCCTCCCTAGTGACGACACATCTCCGATCACGAGAGATAGTCTCGGCATTCTGAGGTATGGTGTGGTGGATGCACTAGTGCACCCAGTGAACCCCAGAGTCCTTGAGTTTACTGACAGGGAGCGGCAGTTTGCTGTACTCAGTATTTTCGTGGACATTGACCCAGTTACCGGCCTCAGCACCAGCTGTGTCTCCCGTGAGTGACACCGCAAGTCTACGGGATTGCTGCAACAATTTCACATTTTCAAGAAATTCTAGAAAGGATTCTTCAATCAAGCCTACAAGGAATAGGTAGTATTTAGGCATACATTAAATATATATATACATACATTTACATGTTCGCGACATAACTTCACACTGGTAGGACATCGTGTAGGTTATATCATGTGTTATAAGTGCCTTACTTATTTTATTATATACTGATGTAATATTATTTCCAGTATTAATTTCTCACCTGTTCAGTTATTGATACTTTAATTATTTTAACTATATTTTTTATCAATTTCCTGTAAATGGGTGGACAAGGTTATTTCTTTGGTTTGTATCTGAATAATTTTTCAAACCTTAGACATAGAAAATGTGGAAATTTTCTTTTTATCCCAGGGTGGATAAGAATGTTCATGACTTTTGAACTGCATATTTTATTGATGTCATAGACACATCTTCTCAAAATATAAATATGATAGTTCTACAGTAAAGTATCACAGACTGTAAATTTTCAGCCACACCATGTAGAACCCTTCACAACTCGGTACCATTGCTCTCAGCAAAAATTAATGTCTCGTAGAAAGAGTCTTATGCACCACACACTCATTCATTCAGCGTGAAGTAGCAAAAGTTGTACAATGCTAAGAAGGAGCATTCTTAAACACGAAGTAGGCGAAGATTATTTCTGCCATGTTATTCCGGGATTTGCTTACCCAGGTTAACGATTCCACTGTGTTGATATTGGCAGTAATGTTTGTGTTTTAAGTCAGAATCATCCAATTTTGCCATTGTACATTAGATACTAGCCCGTAAGACACTTAAATCTAGGACCCCAGTAGTTGGCAAACCTATGGTTCCAGAGTCCCTAGCTTAGTGTTTACACATATGTTTGTAACATGGTTAGGCTTATGTATAGGATGTTTAGCTGCGAGTTTAGTTTAGTCCTCGCGGAGCTCGAATGGTAGGTGACCGAGCGATGTAATGGCCCCTGTTTCATAAACAGAAGGATTATATAAATGGGTTAATTACATTTGATTTATATACTGATTTATCCCCTGTAGCTTTTTATTAACTGTGAGGTGACATGTTCAGTGCACGTGATAAGGTGTGCCCACGGGAAGCTGCGTCATATTATGCTGAGTTAAGGCATTAAGTAGCTGGCTCCCTGGCCACCTAAAGCGGGCAGTAGTCTGATATCCTTGACTAGAGGAAGACGTTATTTGAGAGCCATCGTGGATGGTTCCGTCTTCCCTCGATGGAGGACGACGTGCCTATTCCTTTCTCCCTCGACGGGTCACTACTTATTAATTGCTACCCAATCCCTCACACAAGTCGGACGTGATTAACCGGTCTATTTACATAGCCTCCGTCCTTCTCTTAACACTCATTTACAGTGAAAGTTACGGTTGAGTTACACTCTGGAATTGTATCAATAGCAGTTCCTCAATAAAAGGAGAAACAAACAATTGGGTTTCTCTTCTAAAACCCAATATAATATAAACGTTCAGGCCTATAGACATAGGCCTAGTTCACGTGTGCTGTAGGAGTACTGCCATGAGCCGTGTGCTGTGGGAGTACTGCCGTGAACTGTGTGTGTTGTGGAGTCCTGCCGTGAGCTGTGTGTGTGCTGTGGGTGTGTGTCTGTGTGTTGTGGGAGCACTGCCGTGAACCGTGTGCTGTGGGAATCCTGCCTTGAACTGTGAGCTGTGGGTGTACTGCCGTGAGCCGTGTGCTATGGGAGTCCTGCCTCGAGTTGTGTGCTGTGGGAGTACTGCCGTGAGCCATGTGCTGTGGAAGTCCTGCAGTGAGACTTGTGCTGTGGGAGTCCTGCTGTGGGCTGATGGAGTACTGCCTTGAGCAGTGTGCTATGGGAGTCCTGCTGTGAGTTGTGTGCTGTAGGAGTACTGCAGTGAGCCATGTGCTGTGTAAGTCCTGCAGTCCACCCATATATGTTGGATATTCTATTGGAAATAACATAACAACCTCAACCTTTAACTTATCCGAGGTTATGACGTAGTCATACAGCAACCGTTTGGTCATTCCTCTAAGTACAACCATGAGAGACTAACACCACGATATCTCCCAGAGAGGGCAATTCGTCGGCATGCGTAACGCTGGGTTATGTGTCAGCGAGATCGCAAGGCAGAAGGGAGTCTCGAGATCGATAATGCGGCGTGGGTTACAGCGGTTTGAAGAGTCTGGCAATTTAACAGATCTACCCAGATCAGGACGGCCTAGGCGCCTAGACTGACCAGTGCAGCAGACGACGCTAGGATAGTGACAGACATTCGCGATCATCCTTCCACCAATGCGGTGGCCGTGATGGAGAGGCTGTACTCGGAGGTCTCTGCGAGGACAGTTAGGCGACGACTCCGTGGAATTGGGATCCACAACAGCTTCTTTATTGTCAAGAAAAGACTAGAAGAACAACACCAGGTTGTGGTTATCAGCATATACTTGGATCACGCGCACCTACAGTGATTACTTATTGTATGTATATAAATAATATATATATAATATATATATATATATTATATATATATAATATATTTATATATAATATTTATTTATATATATAATATATTTATATAATAAAATATATATATATTATATATATATATATATATTATATATATATATATATATAATATATATATATAATATATATATATTTTATATATAATCTATATCTATATATATATAAATATATATATATATAAATATATTATATATGTAAATATATAATATATATATATATATATATATATTTATATAGATATATACACATACAAGTAAATCACTGTAGGTGCGCGTGATCCAAGTATATGCTGATAACCACAACCTGGTGTTGTTCTTCTAGTCTTTTCTTGACAATAAAGAAGCTGTTGTGGATCCCAATTCCACGGAGTCGTCGCCTAACTGTCCTCGCAGAGACCTCCGAGTACAGCCTCTCCATCACGGCCACCGCATTGGTGGAAGGATGATCGCGAATGTCTGTCACTATCCTAGCGTCGTCTGCTGCACTGGTCAGTCTAGGCGCCTAGGCCGTCCTGATCTGGGTAGATCTGTTAAATTGCCAGACTCTTCAAACCGCTGTAACCCACGCCGCATTATCGATCTCGAGACTCCCTTCTGCCTTGCGATCTCGCTGACACATAACCCAGCGTTACGCATGCCGACGAATTGCCCTCTCTGGGAGATATCGTGGTGTTAGTCTCTCATGGTTGTACTTAGAGGAATGACCAAACGGTTGCTGTATGACTACGTCATAACCTCGGATAAGTTAAAGGTTGAGGTTGTTATGTTATTTCCAATAGAATATCCAACATATATGGGTGGACTGCAGGACTTACACAGCACATGGCTCACTGCAGTACTCCTACAGCACACAACTCACAGCAGGACTCCCATAGCACACTGCTCAAGGCAGTACTCCATCAGCCCACAGCAGGACTCCCACAGCACAAGTCTCACTGCAGGACTTCCACAGCACATGGCTCACGGCAGTACTCCCACAGCACACAACTCGAGGCAGGACTCCCATAGCACACGGCTCACGGCAGTACACCCACAGCTCACAGTTCAAGGCAGGATTCCCACAGCACACGGTTCACGGCAGTGCTCCCACAACACACAGACACACACCCACAGCACACACACAGCTCACGGCAGGACTCCACAACACACACAGTTCACGGCAGTACTCCCACAGCACACGGCTCATGGCAGTACTCCTACAGCACACGTGAACTAGGCCTATGTCTATAGGCCTGAACGTTTATATTATATTGGGTTTTAGAAGAGAAACCCAATTGTTTGTTTCTCCTTTTATTGAGGAACTGCTATTGATACAATTCCAGAGTGTAACTCAACCGTAACTTTCACTGTAAATGAGTGTTAAGAGAAGGACGGAGGCTATGTAAATAGACCGGTTAATCACGTCCGACTTGTGTGAGGGATTGGGTAGCAATTAATAAGTAGTGACCCGTCGAGGGAGAAAGGAATAGGCACGTCGTCCTCCATCGAGGGAAGACGGAACCATCCACGATGGCTCTCAAATAACGTCTTCCTCTAGTCAAGGATATCAGACTACTGCCCGCTTTAGGTGGCCAGGGAGCCAGCTACTTAATGCCTTAACTCAGCATAATATGACGCAGCTTCCCGTGGGCACACCTTATCACGTGCACTGAACATGTCACCTCACAGTTAATAAAAAGCTACAGGGGATAAATCAGTATATAAATCAAATGTAATTAACCCATTTATATAATCCTTCTGTTTATGAAACAGGGGCCATTACATCGCTCGGTCACCTACCATTCGAGCTCCGCGAGGACTAAACTAAACTCGCAGCTAAACATCCTATACATAAGCCTAACCATGTTACAAACATATGTGTAAACACTAAGCTAGGGACTCTGGAACCATAGGTTTGCCAACTACTGGGGTCCTAGATTTAAGTGTCTTACGGGCTAGTATCTAATGTACAATGGCAAAATTGGATGATTCTGACTTAAAACACAAACATTACTGCCAATATCAACACAGTGGAATCGTTAACCTGGGTAAGCAAATCCCGGAATAACATGGCAGAAATAATCTTCGCCTACTTCGTGTTTAAGAATGCTCCTTCTTAGCATTGTACAACTTTTGCTACTTCACGCTGAATGAATGAGTGTGTGGTGCATAAGACTCTTTCTACGAGACATTAATTTTTGCTGAGAGCAATGGTACCGAGTTGTGAAGGGTTCTACATGGTGTGGCTGAAAATTTACAGTCTGTGATACTTTACTGTAGAACTATCATATTTATATTTTGAGAAGATGTGTCTATGACATCAATAAAATATGCAGTTCAAAAGTCATGAACATTCTTATCCACCCTGGGATAAAAAGAAAATTTCCACATTTTCTATGTCTAAGGTTTGAAAAATTATTCAGATACAAACCAAAGAAATAACCTTGTCCACCCATTTACAGGAAATTGATAAAAAATATAGTTAAAATAATTAAAGTATCAATAACTGAACAGGTGAGAAATTAATACTGGAAATAATATTACATCAGTATATAATAAAATAAGTAAGGCACTTATAACACATGATATAACCTACACGATGTCCTACCAGTGTGAAGTTATGTCGCGAACATGTAAATGTATGTATATATATATTTAATGTATGCCTAAATACTACCTATTCCTTGTAGGCTTGATTGAAGAATCCTTTCTAGAATTTCTTGAAAATGTGAAATTGTTGCAGCAATCCCGTAGACTTGCGGTGTCACTCACGGGAGACACAGCTGGTGCTGAGGCCGGTAACTGGGTCAATGTCCACGAAAATACTGAGTACAGCAAACTGCCGCTCCCTGTCAGTAAACTCAAGGACTCTGGGGTTCACTGGGTGCACTAGTGCATCCACCACACCATACCTCAGAATGCCGAGACTATCTCTCGTGATCGGAGATGTGTCGTCACTAGGGAGGGGTGCTGGGGTGCTGGTAACTGGGGGTTACTCACGCCATACGAAAGAATTTTGTTGACAGGGTGTTGATTGATGAGTAGTCACAACTGCAGTCATGTCCTGTCACACCCTGGGCAGTGAACGAATCATTTGCAGAAACTAATGTTCACTTCAGCTCACAGGATTGTTGTCATATTTCAGCAACTATCAATAACTCAGTATTGGTTATCGATTAAAAAAAAGATTTTGCAAATCATCTTTGGATGACAAAACGCAAATCACTCAACGTATAACGTCTCACTACGGGATATTATTATTATACACTTTGGGAGAATATATCACGACACTGTTTTTTGTTTTTTCTGGTTTTGTAAAACACCTATGACTTGTTATGTAGAATGTGTATATAGACCGGAATGTTGTTACCCGTTACTGATTTCTTTGATCATTGTAACAGATGTAACAGCAGTATAATGGTTTCTTTGTAGATCCGTTGCCACGTACATAGCAATTCTTCTTCCTTGTAGTAGTAAATGTAACACACATAACAGTATCTTTGATTGCTATTTCATATTCTCGTTTATGTCCATATATGGGTTCTTCTTGACCAGTATGCCACAGTAATGGGGAGAACCATCTCTACCTTCACCAACTGTGTATATGGTGAGATGGCTGTTAGTGTGATATAACAGTTACTTGTGAAACTGTCTTATATGTAACAACCATCCTGGGTTGTCACCACTTGTAACAATCACTTGAGAAGCTATTTCGGATACACATCCAAGGTGGGTATTGCCGTAAGTTCATCTCACTCTCTATGGACGTTAAGGAAGGATGGAGGCTATGTAAATAGCTCTGCTAAGTACATCCTGACGATACGATAATTGAGTGAGGGTGAGTAGTGACCCATCAAGGGAGAATGGTAATATATCCGCCATCCTCCCTCGAGGGAAGACGGAACCATTCACGATGGCTCTTAACAACGCCGTCTTCTCTTGAGTGCTAACGAACTTCTCAATTACAATCTTCTCACTACAGAATATATCACTACACTCGGATAATTCATGTAACACGTATGTACTAGTTTCAAAAGTTCGAAACTATCGCTGCCACCTATGTACCAGGCCTATCCAGAGCATACAGTGTGTCGTTTACAAACCAAGGGAAGGGTTCTAAATGCCATGCATTAAACTTATGCTGCCTTAGCATAGGTATGTGGATAAGTATAGCATTGTGCGTGACAGTCGACTCCAACAGAGGGTAATAGTATTCCACCTCATGATCAATAAAAATTAGGAGTTAAGTGATACGTCAACTTGGCAAATTGTAGTGCATCAAGAAGAGTCTTCACAGGCACAAGCTTTGCGTCCACACGCCAGAACCCTGCATCTACTATGCTGTCGGCTAGTTCAGTTTTATTAGTAATGATATCCTGAACTGAATCTTCCACAACTTGCAAATATTCAGACAAATAAAGGAACCACTCTAACGTATGGACTGAAATCTGTAACTTATATACAGCCGTCGATGTATGGTTAGACTCCGATATCATCGTATTAACCTTTGATTCTAAAGCGGTAATCGCATGGAATGTCTGAGATATAATACGATTCTGCTTGGATACAGCTTGATCAACAATGTTTATGCGGTCCCCTAACTTAGCTACATCGTCGGCAGTCGCTGTGCCAAACAGAGTGCTTTGGATAAGACCCACAAAATTAAACAAACCCCGCTTTCGTCGCGTTTGAGAACGCACTTCCTTTTCAAGATCGTCCTCAGACACCGGTATCCTTTTTCCGACAGCGACAAGAAGCTTGTGAAGGATCCTGAGACGAAGCAGCTGAAGCTCAATAGTGTGTGCAACCATTGTCGATACATTAGGAGCTGAACGGAGATCATCTAGGACTGTCAATGCTGTCTGTAGTTGTGAATCGACGGTTTCCATCTGACGGGGAAGCTTGAGCAGTCCATGCAACTCATACTTGATGTTCACCACGTCCTCTACTATGAGAACGCGTCCAAGGGGTGCAACTAGCGCACCAGGCTTGAGGACTGATGTGGACATGTCTGTCAACACAACGGTGCCACAACACAGTAGGAGCAACACATTGATGATCCAAGCCATTCTGTAAGAAATTCATTTGTTTTAATATCTGCTTAAGAACGAAGCTTCATACAATATTCATTATGCACAGTCTGCTTCTGTACTGTCTGCAAAGAAGTGTCTATAACATCATTACCATCTGTGGGTAGTAAATGTTCATGGGCCTTCTTAAGACGATCCGCATGCACGACATCTGCGATCTGTGCATTAGGCTTCCAAATTTTAAATTTGTTGCCCGCTTCTTTGGTGATAATGAGGAATGGACCCGAAAACTCAGCTGAAAGCTTGGAGTTCCTTTCAGGTTCTCTCACTATAACAGCATCGCATATCTCCAACACGACAGGTTTAGCTAGTTTATGTTGCTTGACCATCATTTCAGCGCGTGACGCCGCTAAATGTGTTCGTACTTGGCTATTAATATCCATAAACACACGGATTTCTTTAGCCGCGAAATGATCCACATTATAAACAGGGCTTGGCATGTCTGTAAGTACATCATAAGGCAGACGCTTGTCTATACCATAGACAATGTAGTAGGGTGATTTGCCCGTAGAGCTATTAATTGACCCATTAATAGACGCTGCAACGTGCGGTAACCAATCTTCCCATGTGTATTGCAAATCACACACAATCGGGCGAAGTATCTCCAGGATCTTGCGGTTGGCTCTCTCAACAAGGCCATTAGCCTGTGGATGATAGGTTGTCACAAAACTTTGCTATATTCCATATTGAGCACATATTTGCGTTACTAGCTGATTTTTGAACTCTGTCCCATTGTCTGAGAGAAGAACCTTAGGCGTAGTATATGGACATATGAGATTCATCACTAAGGCATAGGCCACAGACTCGGCTGTTTTATCCTTCAGTGGGACTAAAACCACAAATCTAGAAAAATGATCCACACACACTAGGACGTACGAGGATCCCTGAGGATTCCTCGGAAGTTGTAACAAGTCTTAGCGACTGTATCAAACGGACGGTCTGGTGTAGGACATTTTAGAGTAGGTGCCGGTGACCCTTATGCTGAGCACATGACGAACCCTTAGCAATGTGCAATTCTATATCTTTCTTCATTGTGTTCCAGAAATATTTCTTTCTTATTTCCGCCAAGTACTTATCACGTCCTTGGTGACCTGCCTGAGGATCATCGTGGAACAACGTTATAATCGTTTCACACAACGAGTCAGGCACGAATATTTGAGTAACAATACCCTCGGACTTCTTTTTCGATCGATGGGGTATGTTATGCCGTAATTCAAACTTAGTGGAAGAAGTTATTTGGGGAGTTTAATATTCTCTCCCGATTCTAAAGCAAAAATGACTGCTGACCAAAACGGGTCGCGTCGTTGCTCATCCTCCAGTTGTGAAAGAGTGAACGTTGATACAGGCATCACTGGTGCTATATTTCTAGACAAAGCGTCTGCGACAACATTCGCCCTTCCCGGTAAATACTTAAACTCGGGGTCAAATTCAATTGTCAGATACCAGCGTGCTAATCTGCCCGATAGATTTCTGCTATGGAACAGTTCTGTTACTGCCGCATGATCCGTAAACACAGTTATTTTATAAGCAAAAACAATGTCTTTAAACTTCTTCAGTGCCCACGCAACAGCTAACGTCTCCAAAATCGTTACTGAATAACGTGTTTCAGCATCATTAAGTTTACGACTTGCAAACGCTACCGCTCGAAACTTTCCTCTCGAATCCTCTTGCATGAGTACAGCTCCGATTCCTTGTCCAGAAGCGTCAGTACACAGAGTGAAAGCTTGCGTGTAATCAGGGAATGCAAGAACAGGGGCATTGGTAAGTGCTATCTTCAATGCCGCAAAGCTATTTTCGTGTTCAGCATCCCACGCAAACATTGCATCTTTCTTCAGCAACCTTGTTAAGGGTGATGCCAATGTTGCATAGTACTTAATAAAAGAGCGGTAATATCCTGATAAACCAAGAAAACTACGCACTTGATCAACAGATGTAGGAACTGATATACAGCTTTAACTTTATCATCAACTGTATGAATGCCGTCACCGTCAACTGCATGACCAAGGAAATGGATTCTGGATTTTGAAAACTCACACTTCGAAAGTTTAATCTTAAGACCTGCTGTGGAAAGTTTTTCTAACACTTCACGCAGTTTAATCCGATGGGTATCTACATCCTTACTGACTACTATTAGATCATCCAAATAAGCACAGACTGTGGTTCCCATCAATCCGGCAAACAGGGTGTTGATCATTCTTTGAAATGTCAGTGCGGCATTCCTGAGTCCAAAAGGCATACGTAGAAACTCGAAGTGGCCCAGGGGGATGCTAAATGCCGTAACCTCTCGGGATTTCTCATCGAGAGGTATCTGCCAATACCCGCTAAGCAAATCTAAGTTGCTAAACACAGCATTATCCTTGCATAAGGACTGCAATATATCACTCAAGACAGGCGTAGGGTACCTATCTGGGATCGTACATTCATTGACGCGCCTGAAATCAATAACAGGTCGCCAACCACCATCCTTTTTCGGGACGAGGAATAAAGGGCTATTAAAAGGGGACTTAGAATGTGTAATGACATTCTCATCTAACATATCTCTTACCATGCCCTGAACTATAGCGCGCTGGGTATGTGGTAGCCGGTAAGCTGGTACATAGATAGGATTTCTGCCCTCCTTTAATGATATGTGATGGGACGTTAAATCTGTCTGTGCTAGCTGTTCCCCTGGCAAGGCTACAATGGTTCTGTAGTCAGCAAGCAGCTCTAAGAGTCGTGTCTTGCCCTGAGGATGATCAATCACATTAACATGTGGCGCTATTTGATCTATCCTCTCCTGCCTAGTCTGTTGGGATTGAGAAACAATACTACCAACTGGGAATAGCGTAGGGTGTAATTCAACATTGCTGTGATATACTAGAAAATCACACAAATAACATCCTTCCTTCAATATCCTCGGAGCGCCTGTTCTATTTAGAACTAGAACGTCTGTCAAACCACCAGGTCTAATCGTGCACAACGTCGATTCGCACGACAAACCATTTACCTTGTACGTTTCCGGGAGATATACTACATCAGTCCCCGTATACACGTCAGGTAATTCCACAGTGGCCTTGGTGAATTCCTCATTCTGATATTGGAGAGTACTTTTCAATACTGCAGGTACAATCTTCCAACTCTTGCTGCTATAATCACTCTGGGAAAGTGAGTGTGTGAGGTCTGGGGCTCGCTTCGACACATTATACGCCTTCCTCCGTATGGGAATGGTGGACAATACTTTCGACGTTGCGGAGAGCAATGATGCAGAATGACGCATAGCGTTGTAGGAAACACCCTTACAGGTAATAGCATTATTACGCGGACGGACATCTGTACAATTCGTTCTGAGTGTTGGGAGACCAATCAATCCGTCAGCTGGCAAATTAAATTGCTGGACAACATAAAAGTCTGCATAGAAGGGAGTACCACGTCTTGAAAATCTTAGCGGTAAGATCACCTTCCTGCAATGCTCGGCGTCAGGAGGTCTCCATAAGAAATATCGGTGAGGGAATCTACGTTGCAAGTCCTGAAAGGATGTCAAAGCTAAAACATTTGCGCATGCACCCGTATCAATATCCAGAGCCAATCTGATATCTCCAACTTTCACCGGTACGGACAACGCTTCCACTTTTCTGAGCGCCGCTACTAATGAGGATGCCACAGAAGTGTTGTTGGAAGTAGGCACCAATGTACCAATCCTTCCTCGTTTTTTGACAGGTGCAATCCTTCCCCCGACTTTTTATCCCGGTAACGACGCGCTTTACGCTGCTGTGTTACCGGGGGACTTCAGAGTCCAAGCCTTTATCATAATGTGTTGCGAGATGCTGATCGATGGAACCTACACCACGATCCGGATGTCTGGCCAGGTGGAGACGTAGTCTTGACCGCCTCCGTGTACGTCCGTGGCGCTCCCTGCTTCTGCATAGCGCCTGTTGGGGGATGGGTTCTCCCTGGAACTCGAACACCACCACCCTGGAGCTGGTAACAATCATCAATTGTATGACCCCTCTTATTACAATGGGTACACCTCAAATTCCGTCGATGCTTGTAACCCTGGTGTGATCGGAGCCAACGGTTGCATTTGCTGTACCGGGGAAGGCGCCGTAGTCTGTGAACTACGTGCTGTCAGAGGTCCAGTCGTCTTCGGTGCCAGCTTGTTAGCATAATCCACACTAACAGTAGATGGAACAAATTCCACTTCCTGGGCTCGACCATAGATGGGTCGGCGAGCCGCCAGCAAAAAACTAACCAACTCTATCAAAGTTTCCACGTTTTCTGCGGACATCTTACTATCGTTGTCGTACCACTGCGATCCGCAGAAGGTTGCTTCCATGTCCTGTCTGACCTCTCCAGCAATAGAGACAGTCCCCATCGGGGATTCCGCGTGAACCACCGGTGCCAAACAATCAAGCCAGCGAAAGATCCATTGAAGCTTGCCCAAGTGGGACCCGAACTCGAAAATACCAATCAGAGCCCACTTACACTTCTCATAATCGGGGTCCGCCAGTCCATACGCATTCAGGTGCGTACTCGCTCAGGAATTATGCGGGATATGGGAACGAACGAGCGCTTTCTTATCATAATCATTCGTAATTCGTACGTTGCTCATCGTATCCTCGTATGAATTGCGTTATTCTGCAATCATCCTGACCTGTGAAATCATGTACCTGATCATCACGTGGTATCACGTGAAACACATTCGCGGGGTTAGTCGACATTATCAGCGTTAGAAGCAGCCAGATTAGCGTTAGAAGCAGCCATTCCACTAAGCTTACTCCTAACTGAAGGCTCAGTCAATGGGCGAGGTAATGCTAAGTTATCTGACACACTGTAACCCGGAAGAGGAGTAGGAACAACCTGTGTATGATCAGGCGAGGTACTATACTGATTACCAGATCGTAGGGTTCGACGGTATAAATTGTCAAATGACTTCTCTATAATATCCTCACTACTCTTCACAGAATCGTCTAACTGTGCTTCGGACTTATCCCCTAATGTAACCTCTGCAGTAGAAACGTGAAGTTTATCATCTACACATGAATCGTCAATAAAACGCTCCGCCAAATCAGTAATGTCCTAAGACGATGACTTTGAAAATTTATCCATGAAGCGTCTATTGGGTCACACATTGAATTACATAAAGAACAATACACTTGCCTCTCATTTACAGGAACTGGTATTAATTACTGAAAAATATATGAAGTCAGTACGTATTAAATCAAATGTAATTAACCCATTTATATAATCCTTCTGTTATGAAACAGGGGCCATTACACACGGCTCACGGCAGGATTCCCACAGCACATGGCTCACGGCAGTACTCTCACAGCACACACACACAGCTCACGGCAGGACTCCCATAGCAAGCAAGCAAGCAAGCACACAGGACACGGCAGCAAGTGTTGACCGGGCCAGGCAGGAGTCCGACTCCCAGGGTGATGGTTCGCGGCTGATAGCTCACCTCCGTCGCACCACCTCGTAGTCCCGTCTCATTGGCCAGTCCTGTTATGACGCACTCTGACGTTGATTGACGTCAGTAATGGCTACTTGAACCAGCCAACGATTCCTTAGCCAGTTGGTCAATAGTCAGCATGACATTCGCCTCTGCTAAAATAGATTTTTCTTTAGGAAACGGAAATTTCTCAATTCTATGGCCCTATTTTCGACGTTGGTTCATTTACTGATTACACTGGTCAACAAAGTTTTTGTTGCATTGCTATAAACACTTGATTCTACCTAATTTGGGTGTGCTGATCTCATATCTGAAGTTAGTTTCTTTCTGTAAGCTCTAGTTTTTTTGCAATCAAGGTATTTTGAAATTTCAAAATTTCGTCTTCGTCTTATTGACCTCGTCGTCTATCTTGAAAAATATGTCATTAAACTGTCATTAAATTAGCTGGGTAATAAACAATAAAATATTACATATTCTAAATTTATTCAACAACACAATTTGAAACATGTTCCATCTAAAACAAAGGTTGAAATTTGTATAAAACTCATTGTTAGGTAAGAAATTTGTTACTATGAGGAGACAAAGCCCAATCACATTTTAGCCAGGTAGGAATTTGCGCTTGAAGCTCTTGCGTTTGTGAAATGTCTCAGGGCACTCTCGTTTAATGCTCCAGCAGTAGTCTGCCATCATATGTTTGTCCCATCTCCCTTGGTAGCGGTCTTCCATGGTCTTGAGATCCTGATGAAACCGCTCGCCTTGCTCGTCACTTACTGCCCCTAGGTTCTCAGGGAATCTATCAAGATGACTATATAGGAAATGGAGTTTGACACTCATATTGCATCCAAGGTCATGAAAGGCTGACAACATGGTTGCTACAAGGGTTTCATAGTTGTCAGCCTTTTTATTACCAAGAAAGTTTTCCATTACCGCCACAAATGAAAGCCATGCACCCCTTTCCTTGTCGTCCATCTTTCTGACAAAGTCTTGATCACGTACAAGTGCACGAATTTGTGGTCCATCAAACACACCTGCCTTTATCTTCTCAAATGACAAAGCAGGGTGAGCAGAGACTATGTGTTGGAAGCATTCACCATCAGTATTTAATGCTCTGACAAACTGTTTCATCAGGCCCAGCTTGATATGGAGAGGAAGAAATATGATCTTTTCTCGACTGACGATTGGATCATTGACAATGTTTGGCATACCAGCTTCCAGAGTCTCACGTAAGGGCCACTCCTTCAGGTTCCAATGCCTGTCTCTAGCTCGGCTGTCCCACATGCAAAGAAAGCAGGGATACTTTGTAAATCCTCTTTGTTGGCCAAGAAGGAAGTTCACCATTTTGAGGTCAACACAAATTGTCCAGTTGTGCTCATGGTATTTTAGCAGGTGAATCACAGTTTTAATGTCATTATACTCCTCTCGTAAGCACACAGAATGACCCACTGGAACAGCTGCATAGACATTACCATTATGTAGTAGCACACACTTCAGGCTACGCTTACAACTATCTAGAAATAATCGCCAGTCATTTGGACTATACAATGGAATCCCTAATTCCTGGAGAAGACCCGGGATATTATGACAGTAAACAAACTTATTCTCCTCTGTAAAGAATGGCACAAAATCCTGTTCCCGCTTTCTGAAGTCTGAAACTTTTGTGGTCTGGTTCAGTAGAGCCTTTTCTTGCAACCTAGAAGCTAGAACTTCTGCTGCATTTTTGGAGAGACCCAAATCACGCACAAGGTCATTCAGCTCTGGCTGACTAAACTTCTGAGGGGTTGATGACTCTGGTGTACCATCAGAAGAATCGTCGGAATCTGCAAGTATTTCTTGAGTTTCATGTTCACTCTCTTGGTCTTTGTCGCTTCCCTCCTCTTCAGCTGGAGACAACCCATTAAAAACTGGAACTGGTAGCTCATCAGAGTGCAAAGTAGGTCGAATTGCTGAAGGGATACTAGGATACGATATTTTATGTCTGTTTTTATTGCCAACACCCTTCGTATTGATCAGACAAAAATAGCAGTCAGTTGTGTGGTCCTTCGGTTCTCGCCAGGTCATGGGAATTCCGAACGGTAAGCCCTTACGTTTTCCTTTTGTCCAGTCACGCAGCATTTCTTCGCAGTTATGACACACAGCATGTGGAGCCCATTTTTTGTCTTGGTCGCCAAGAGTAAGTCCGAAGTACGCTTTATAGCCGCGCCTCACAAACGATGTTATATTGCGCCTCTGACGAATAAGCGTGAAGTATCCACAAATATAACAGAAGGCATCAGGTTTGTTCACACATTGATTTCTCTTTGTAGCCATGACCAAATCTGAAAGAAAAAACAGACAAAATTATATCTCCCTATTGATACCATAATCGTGTAATTAATTAATTTGACCGCAAACGGCTAGAATGTAAAACCTCAAATTACATGAAAACTGGAGCATGCAGAACAAAACTGGTTTCAAATATGAAATCAGCAGATCAAAAATAGTAAGAAACAGTAAAGAAATCTCATGCAACTGGGAATTATAAAAAATTTGTTGTCCTGTGTTATCTGTATCCTTTACCATTAGTCAAGAAAGTTGATCAGCTCCGACATTTGCCCTTCCTCTGATATAGCGAATCTTAAAATTGAATTGTTGGAGGTATAACGCCCACCATGTTAATCTTGCATTTGAGTTTCTAGAGGTGGGGAGTAGGGTGTGTCAATTTAGGGGGTGAACTGGCTAAATTGAAAATCGAGTAATTTGGTAGCAATTTATTGTAGTCTTTAAGCATGCAAAACAATATTCTGGCATAAATTTTTTTTTATAATAAGTCCTACCTACATCAAATGGATTTTTAAATGTACATATTTGTGAATTTATAACATAACCAGCGTTTGCACACATGTTACTGTTTCAAGTTTCAAATTATTATATTTTATTATCCGTAGTCTATTTGAAAGTAACCAATGCCTTCATACTCTCTTTGCTTTGGTTTCTTGTCATCAGTAGTCTGCTTGCTATTTGTGCTTTGATGTAACCTTCTCGCCTCTCGTGGCTGTAAACATGGCCCGCTGCTTCTGTGACCATTTTCACACATCTCTCCACACTTTGAGTGTGGGAAGGCCACTTCGGCACCTGCATTGGAGTCTCTTTAAGGTTTCTCAATTCTTGGCTAGTTAGACTTGTTGTCAATGGTGGCTCTAAGACTTCCAAACTCAAGTCAACCAATTCTGACAATTTGGTGGCATTGACGTTTATTGGGGGAACTTTTCTTGAATGAAACGAACAGTCTCCCAACTGGTCGTCATCTATTAGCGTTCCTCTAATCTTTAGAATGACTTCTACAGCCTCGGTTCGGAGATTGGTACATTGACTGCAAAGCATTGCTTGCAAAACTGCTTCTGATCGAGCATACCAAGCGGACCTTCTTGCCACAGGTAACACGATGTCCCTCACTACCTTCCTCTGTGTTCTTACTAGCTGCAATTGAAACAAAAGGTGATTGGGCCCATCCACCCACATAGGATTAAGTTTCACACTAAACCACTGGGGAAGATAAACTCCAATAATAAATTCAACAATTAACCTCAAATTCTTCAGCACTTTGCCCTTCAATTCGTGTTTGGAAATCCAAATCCTGCAGAAACGAAGAGCTGTAGTTAACCAACGGCTGTGACTGACAGGTCCAATCTCCAAGAGAGCCAATGACTGAGGCACTTCTCCTGATCTTATTGCTTGGGCAATACGATAAGCATAGGATTGATTTGTGCTGAGATCTTTGATGACTCCTTCAGACAACGCCGGAAGGGGAGGGCCAACTTCGACCTTTGGAAAGGTTGTATTTATTTCTAGTTGTGTTGCTTCATCCAGCATGATGCCAAGGGGACCTGACCACTTGTTGTTGCTCTTTGTAGGACCATCAAGTTCCTGGATGAGATGACGAAGAGGTAGCTCGCCTGTATGTAAATCACATACAATCCAAACAAGTCTTCTTCCTAGTTTTTTCTCTAAATGCGTCATTACACCCCCTTGCCATTCGGTGTTCACTGCAGTTGAATCTCCACCAACAGCCTGCAGTGAACTGCCAAGTCCTCTCTCCTGAACCCAACATAAAATATGATCAGCAAAGACCTCTGCATGTTTCTTCCCTTCTACTTCAGTTTCGGGAGCAAAGTGAAACAAAAACCGACCACCAGGCTCAGAACAGACAGAGTAGTGTTCTTCTTTGATGAGACCTGGAAACTTTCTGTTCACTCCCTCTACTTCTAGCAAAACTTTTGTGTCATCTATTCTTCCATCAAACAAAAGACAGGAGAGCCCTCCCTCGCTTAAATCTTTTTCATGCTGATCAGATATTTCCTTCATTATTTTTTCTTGTGCTCTTCTAATTTTATTATGATCTATCACCAAAGATACATCCTCTCGGCTGATGAGGCCTGCATCTATCCAAGCGGCAGATGCAATTTCTGCAGCCTCACGAAGTCCAGCATGGTGGCGAATACTAGCTAAAGCAATGTTTGAAATATTTCTTGTGTTGTATTTCATTTTCTTTGGTAAAGGTTCAGATGGCTCTTTGGAACTATCATCTGATGTTGCTTTCTGTTCATCAGAAGAACTATCAAAGAAGTGATAAACATCTTGACACAGCTCTTCCTCTCTTTGGATGGCTTCTTCACTCTTCATTTTCTTCTTTTGTTCCCTCTCTCGGATTTGTTCTCTCTTCTTGGCATTAGCAATCTGCTTCTTTGTTTCTGAATAATCTATTGAACCCATTTGCATACTTCCTTGGCCTTCTGCCTTTGTCCTCTGTGCCTTTATAAATTCAAGCTCTAAAACAGGGATCTTCTTTTCACGAGGACAACCACAATCAATGTGGGAATTATTTTCTCTCTTACCTGAGTGAGAACAGTTGGATTCAGAACATAATTGTATGGAGCACTTGCAGGTCAAAATGTCAAACAGAGTATCAAGTGTGTGCAGAAATTCATTTTTCCTGGCCAAGTTTCCTTTACCAAGTGATGTTTCAACTGCTTTGTGCCATAATTTCGTTAGTTTTAGCTCAATAGTTCGACACTGATTAATCACAGGTGGTTTGAATAGTGCATTAGCTTTTGTCCATTGATGCAGAAGAGGGACTATCATGTCATTTATGAGTTCTTTATCTGTATAGTTCCTTCTGTCCTTTGCATTTTTTTCTCGAAGGAGTAACCCTAATCTTAGCATGTCTCTCACTGTTGGAAGTTCTGATACAGGAAGCTCCTTCCCTTTACCAACTAGCAGGCTCAAGTGGGTTGACAACTGACTTCTTGTCTTCAATTTTGACATCTTCACACTATCTGACAAATAGAAAAATATTTCAATGTTTCATAATTCAATTGTTGTTTCAAAAAATATCAATTTGTTTATCAAAAATGCTGTAACAGAAATAACATAATAATTTCTTAGAACATAATGTTTTATACAATGATATAAGTAACTGCGACAATCAATATGCCCTACTTACAATAATTAAAATGTAGAATTCGTCTGGTAGAGTAGGTGCAAGTGCAATGAGAGCAAACCACCGTCTATGATATCTAGAAGGAGAGTGAGCCGGGCGCCTTATCCTCACGCTTGGTACAAGTCAAAACAAGAATTAAACTGTCCCACACGGAGAGCCTGTTCATGTTCATGTTCTGACATGCATATTGTACACAAGCTATAGAACCATAAAATCCTCCATAATCCATATGCTTACATGAGATTAGTTAATATCAAGTGAATAATTCTAATCAAGTCTCATTAATTTGTTGAAATACTGATATTTGAAACTTTAAGGTATAATTGATGTAGGTGAGGGTTATTTCAATTCATTTTTGTTTGCTAATCTCAAGTTTAGACATAAAGAGGCACAATATTTTGACTACCAAATTTGATTTTTAACATGTTGACAAATTTGACACACCCTAGTGGGGAGGCTTGTTAAGGGCAAGTGATCTGTTTCTCAGGAAAATTTTCCACCATATAAATAAAAAATATATTTATTCATACCTTCCACTAAGGCTAGTATTTCCTTTTCAACCATGCTGTTTTTTTCGTTCAAGTTTAGAAGCTCCAAAGTTGTTGGTAGCGAAAGTCAAAGGGGCGAAGATGACAGAGGAAGGAGCAGGTGGTTAAGAAGGGATTGGCCAGGCTGTAATTCTTCTCTGCGGGCTTTAGTTTTCTGCTATGGTATGCCACCGGATATACCTCGCCCTCATTTTCTTGTAGAAGTACAGCTCCGATCCCGTCCAGAGAAGCGTCTGTTCTGAGAATGAAAGGTTTCTCAAAATTAGGCAACTGGAGAATTGGTTGTTTATAAAGCAGATTCGTGGTGCGATGTCCATTGGAATTTGTTTGGTGCATATTTTTTCAAAAGTTCGTAGAGTGGTATCACAATCACTGCCAAGTTTGGGATGAAATCCCTGTAGTATCCGGCAAGGCCCAGGAAGGATCTTACTTGCTTTTTCGTGGTGGGCCTCTCAGCGTCCTGAACCTTCTTGATTTTGTCCTGTTGGCAACTGCATCTACCTCCTCCTACAGTGTGTCCCAAAAATTTAACTTGATCTCGGCTGATCTGACATTTGCTGGGCTTAACGGTAAGGTTGAAATCTTGGATCCCCTGAAAAACTTGTGCAAGGATAATGATATGCTCTTTAATTGTGGTAGTGTGAATGAGGATATCATTCACAAAGACCTCCACTCCGCGAACATCGTGCAGGACCTTCTGCATTGCTCTGTTGAAAATAGCAGGACTGTTAACGAGGCCAAAAGGGAGAACTGTACACTGGTACAACCCATTAAGAGTGCTGAAAGCTGTGATTGGTCGGCTGTCTGGATGAAGGGGGATTTGGAAAAAACCTTTTGTTAGATCTAATTTGGAAAATACCTTTGAGCCGGATAGTCTGGAAAATATAACCCTCTGGTCACACATCGGCTCTGCATCCACCTTGGTGATAGCATTCACCCGCCGGTAATCACCGCAAATTCTCACACCTCCATCTTTCTTCTGGACTACTACGAGGGGACTGCAATACGATGATGAGGACATATCAATTATGGCTGCTACTTCCATCTGTCCAATTTCCTGCTTGACCGGCTCCACCAGTCTCTGAGGAATGATGTATGGCTTTACCGGTACAGGTGTTGAACTATTTAATTGTTTGGTATGGTCATCAACCAAGTCATCTGTAGGCTTGTCTGAAAAAAAGAAATCTGAAAATCGGCGTAGAAGGGTCATAAATTGTTGTTTTTCCGGTCAGAGAGATTTTTCCCCAGGGTTATATTATCAACTGTCTCCACCTGCTGGGCTTGTACAGTGATAAGTTCGTGTTCGTCGTCATTGGTAGGGACCACGGCGGCTGCACAAATGATGGAGTTATCCGGGCAGTAGTGACCCCTCACCGTGTCTAGGTACTGGTGTTGTTCAGGTGACCATTCACTGAATCAAGGTATTCCTAAGGATGGATAATCCTGCTGGTAATATTCTAGAATACATATCCATACAATAGCCGCACCCCCTTCTTCACTGGACTAGGATATTTTTATCATATTTAAGTGAAATATTTTCCGATTATTTCCTACTTGGATAATATAATTGTAGTCAGACACATGTTGGATAATGTCGTGAGGGCCTTCCACTGCGCCAGAAGTTTGTTGTGCACAGTGGGGAGTAAAACAAGGCACTTGTCCCCAACGTTCAACTGACGAAGCTTTGTTTTCCTATCGTAGTAGCTCTTCTGAGTGTGCTGGGCGTTGATGAACTCTTATTTGGTCAACTCACATGTAGCTTGAAGACGGTCAGCGAGGTCAATGACATAAGCGTAAGTGGTCTTTACTTCTGGGTCAGGCTGCTTATTAACCCATAATTCATGCAATATATGCAAGGGTCCTCGAACAGTTCTCCCATACAGCAATTCGAATGGGGAAAACTTAAGGGAACTCTGCCGAACCTCGCGATACGCAAAAAGCAAGGGAGCAACGTAACGAGGCCATTCCTTTGGTTGCTCAGCTGCCATCTTCTTCAGCATTTTCTTTAGCGTCCCATTGAATCGCTGGCATAGTCCGTTGCAATTCGGGTGGTAAAGTGGTGTGCGTAGTCCTTTTACTGACAGCAGGCGGAATACTTCCTCCATCATGGTGGAGGTAAACTGACTATCTCTGTCGCTTAGCACTTGCTTGGGAATGCCAGTTCTGCAGAATGACAGTGACCCTTCTTAAACCCTTCCTTACGGTATTTAGCGGGAACCGCAAACTGTAAGCGTTCCTCCTGGTGTGGTGTCACAAACTCACGATACAAACGGTTCCTTTTCTTGACGAATCTTGTTCGGTTGCCATAAGAATTTCTGACGGTCCCTGCCAGAAAGTTCCTACTTACCGTATTGAGCGTGGGGCCTGTCTCTTGTTCTCTCAGTACGTCTTGACTGTCCATGAGGTCGAAAGGTGCCGTAACGACCAGTGGAATGGCATGTGGTTGTGTTCGAGTCACCTGTCGAGTCACGTCGGCAGCAGAAGTCTGGGTGGTCGCATCCAGGAAGCAGCTACTCCTAACCCCTTCAATGTTCCCAATTATCACTTCAGAAATTGGCTCGGACATAACTGCTGCAGTAATCTAACCAGTGAAGAACGGGGATTCCACGTGCACTCTTGCTTCAGGCACAGTTGTGATATATCCATCAATCATCTTTACGTGAATCTGCCCACCGGTGAACTGATGGTTTAGTACCAAGGTCTTCTTCACCACGCAGCCCGAGGATCCGTTGTCCTTCATAACACTGACTGCTTGGTTTCTTACATACCCAGGCTGGATAAGGAAGTTAGCGTGCCAGTGACAAGAGTGTGTGGAGGCGGATGCTAGTCAAACTTGTGATGACCCTGTTCCGAGTCAACCTGAGGTGGAGGTTGTAACTTCTGAAGGGGTTCAGGATCCTCATTGTGGTGGAACGCAGCGGCGGCGGTTTTCCGTTGTCGGATATCACTGTGGGGACCACCAGCTTATGTCAAACCAGAAGAGAGCAGGAGGAAGCGTCTAGTGGGTGTTTTGATTAGTCAGGTGATCTCGCCTGACTTCTGACAGAGTTACAAACTCAACCGTGTATAACGTCAGCAATTAAGGCATTGTTGAATAACTTAGTGAATAATTTGGTGTTATTCATTTGGGTGAGTATTTATATAATGCAAGAGGTGCTGTTACACGTATACTTTTCATATTTCATTTGGTGTGAGGAGATGGAAGTGCCATATGCATAGAGCCCCTTCTCCTTCATTCTTTTTGCATCCGTTGTGTCTGCAAACCGAACCTTGATTATATTATGGGCATACATAGGATACACCTCCACAATCTTGACATTGTTTTACTTTTCTATTCCATCTCTTATTTCTTCTGCATTATTTTCCACCACATCTTTCTCCAACTTCTTACATACAAGTGTGAGCTTGGCGCCTTATTCCCGTGGGACAATGACCTCGTATCCGTTGGTTATCATTTTGCCCGTGGCACTAGTCTTCAGTATTTTATCAGCGTCTTCATCTATCTCTGTGAGGATGATGTAACCGTCTCTCAGATCAATGAGTTTATCATTCTCACCTTTAGGTCGCTTAATAGTCTTTTTTGCTTTATCCGAGACCCCTAGGTCGGGGTTCCGTAGGCTTTTCACTCTCACTTTAACCATGGTCAGTTACAAAATGAAAATCCTACCTAATCTGTCCACCTCAGCTAAGCCCCATTGATGCCGCTCCTTCTGTCCATTTACTGGCGCTTGATCAATATCACCGATAATGTTATGTTATGTTATCTTAAAAGGAATGCAGTTTATAATACACTCTACCACTTTACCATTGATCATCGGTAAATTGTGCACTTTATGAAGAATATGCACATAGAGACCTTATATAATGGGTTGTTCACATAATCGGGGTGTCTGGCACACGTCATGTGTATTCGTGGTAAGTGTCTCCGACTTTGCCACATTACCAGGTTAGCCCAAATTGCCTGGCACAGGACTTTTGGTCGGGACTGTACGTGGAAGTGGTAACATAAACTAGCCTGAATTACTATGAAGCTCTGTGTATCTCTGTAGATGACAAGTATTCATATGTCTTCTGTCTCTTTCTAAAGATGACTTGCCTACCGACCTACTACAGTATGTCCATCTTTGGAACCCTTGTTACCCTTTGATCCTCTCATGTAAAGATTATTGGTAGGTATTGCATCAGCAACACTATCATCATCATCAGCATCATCACAAACATTATCATCAATCATAACGCATTTTACCATTACTTAACATTATCACCACTGAGATCATTAACATCATTCCCATCAGCTTCATTAAAATCATCACCTTCACTAAAGTCATCAACTTTATTAGAATCATCACTCTCATCGCCATAGGTAAGCTAGTGAGGCATAACATCACTATAAACTACACTAAGACAGGTGTGTCATCACAGGTGTGGCGGTGAGGTACAGCATCACTAGGGGCAACAGGGATGGCCTCTTCACCATCGACCAGCGCTCCGGCCTCATCACTCTCGCCGCCCCGCTAGACTACGAACTACAGCCCAAGGTGAGAACTGGGTCACTTGACTACTGCAGTTGGACCGGATTCAGGGGTAAACCAGGGTCAAGGATGAGCTAGACGAGGCCGTAGCCACAGTCTGGAATGGGCCAAGGACAGGTGTGGATCAGGCTTGACGTGGCCAGGATCAAGATGAGTGAGACTCAAAAATGGCCAATATCAGGGAGTGACCAGGGTCAGCCGCGGCCAGGGTCAGTTGTGGCTAAGGTCAGGTATAGGCATAAGGGTGAAAGTAACCATGAAGGTTAATATGTAAATCTAAGGATGAATTACATTACTTTGAGTGTGTGGCCAAGTGGTTCAGTGTATAATCATGAAAGTGAGTGTATAACCATGAAAAAGATTGAGTGTGTGACGATGACGGCGAGTATATATGACCATAGATTGTGCAAACATGAATAGAGGCTGACATAATTTTCTACAGTATGGATATAAACAATAGATCTACCATCTGTTGTGATCTATGTATGGAGAAGAGGAAATATAATTTTTTCAAGGATGAGAAATGTAAGACTACAGCAGTTGTTATGGTAAATGTTTTGATTATTTCGAGTATCAAGCGTTTTGGAAAAATTGAATATTTAAAAGACCATTTGTTATGGGGAATGCATGGAGTATGTACAGTTGCTAAAACAACTATCTGAGCAGGTGGGGGTCGATATGCTCCGAAATTTTACGTTTGACTAGTTACAGCCCTCATATACCAACATTTATCGTCAAAGGATCTCATATTGTTTCTCACAAAGTATGCACAGATAGTTGTTTTAGCTACTGTACGTGTATAGTAACAGGTGTTTTGGTGAAGGTACAGAATATTTGGAATTTCAGGTATATGATGAAGACTTCAATATAAGTAATACCAGATTTTTTGATAATGGTGACCTTACATAAATTCTTCACCAGGTGATGTATTAAAGGTTCACACTGGAAATACAGTATGTAGGTTTTATATTTTAATTAATTTCACTCATAGCCTGCACACTGATATCCGAAAGAGGAAATTGTCTTAGGACAGTTAGGGAAATACAAACACCATAATTATATGACATTAACTTCGATAAAATTATGAAAAACAAATATGTAAGAGAGTCAATAGTCCATCTTATATGACATATTTGCACAATCAGATAATTAGCCCAAATACACTCGAGTGGTTTACCTTGGAGATGATCATGTCAATGCGGCTAATTATAATTCCATCGCTCTCCAGCCTCACGCAATTAGGGAGATCAATGAGCAATTGGTAATGACACATATGAGATTCCTGCTGTCAGCTTATACAGTATTAGTGCTACTGTGCTGTCACTGGGATTGGAGAATGACGATCATCCAACTATTATAAAATGATATGAGTTAAAAAGAAAGTCACCTTCATTGATGAGTTTTGAGGTAATTGGACAGGCCGATACGAGAACAGCAGAGTCGTTCACAGATGATGCACATGTGGAGGCTATATTTAGTGCAGGAGGGGCGGCGGCAGCGTCTTTCCGGCGTTGGCGCTTGTCTGCCTCGGTTTGCAGTCCGACTAACTCAAAAGTATTGAAATCTTCCCGTGTGGTGCTCATCCAAGTGTTACAGTGTGGAGTAATCGTCTTCCAGGTAAGGGGGTCGATTTGCCACTTTTTCATGTTTCTCTTAAGACTATACTTATACCTTTTCAGTTGCCACCAGCGTTACATTTATTTTTCTTTAATTGACTGTAAAGTAGCTGCTTTGGCAGTCTACTGTCGTCCATGTGGGTAACATGGCCAGTCCAACGTAGTTGTTCATGGATAATGGTAACCTAGATGCTCCTAGAGTTGGTGTCAGCGAACTCGGAGGATGAAACGTAGACTACATTGGTGAAAGTTTTCAAGTGCCATGAGGTGCCTCCTGTATGTGACCCATGTCTCGCTGCCATATAGCAGGGTGAGGAGGACCACTGCCCGATATACGTGTAACTTTGTAGATAAGTTTAACTCCCTACAGCTAAAGACACAGGTACAGAGTCTGTCAAGGTCTCGAGATCCACATCTGATCCAATGTTGAATCTTTTCATCTATGTCTGCTGTGGTGGATGGGTAGGTGCCGAGATACTGAAAGTGGGTAATATTAGAGAGGGTAGTGCGGTTAAGCTGGATGGATGGTGGAGGTGTGGCTGAACCAGGGGCAGGCTGAAAGAGAATCTGAGTCTTACTTACATTTATCTCATGGCCGAAGTGTGCATAAACATCTGAGTAGGTGTTCAGGATTCCTGTGGGTCGCGTTCAGTGTGACCGACAAGGGTGAGGTCGTCTGTATACTGAAGTTCATAATGGAAGCTGCCGACACCTTTGTTCCTGCCTAGAGTTGGCTTATGTTGAAAAGATCCGTCATCCGGTACTCGATGTCCACCCCGCCGGCTAAATTGGCAGTGGCACGAGTAAGGAAGTAAGCCAAGAAAATGGAAAAGAGAGTAGGTGCCAGTACACATCCTTGTTTTACCCCCGTTTGAATGGGGAAGAAATCAGACTGCCGATCATACCATCTTGGAGTTGCCTCACAATGGCAATGAATTTTGGTGGGCAGCTAAAACGGATAAGGGTCCGCCAGAGGGCTTCCTTGTTGACCGAGTCGAAGGCCTTGGCTAGGTCGATGAAGGCCATGTACAGGTCACGAAGCTGTTCTCTGCACTTTTCCTGTATCTGGCGGTCAACAAAGATCAAGGTCTAAAGCCACATTGAGATTCTGGGAGGAAGTTTTCCGCCTCAGGAAGAAGTTTGTTTAGGAGGACTCGAGCGATAATCTTGCCAGCTACGAACAACAGCGAGCTCCTGCTTTAGTTGCCACAATCTGACCAGTATCTCTTGTTCTTATAAATATTGATGATGGAAGTATCTTTAGGAGCTTAGGGAATATCTTCCTTTTCCCACATATTCTCCAGGAGAGAGTGGAGACGGATGGTAAGCAGACGTTCTCATGCTTTATACACCTCGGCTGGGATTACATCAGGCCCTGAAGCTTTGTTATTTTTCATGTTTGATGGCAGTAGTTACCTCATCCAGGTATAGAGGATAGCTGAGGTGGACCAGGTCTGGGGGCTGAGGGGCCTGCTGGGTATTTAAAACATCCACATCGGTGTTACAATTGAGCAGTGAATGTAGTTCTCTTTCCAGCGGTGGAGGATGCCTTCTTATTCTTTAATTACGGAGTTACCGTCGGATGAGTGATTGGCCCATAAAATATTTTTTGTGGAATTGAAAAACTCGCATATCTTGCATTGATCTGCAATTTTTCGTGTTTCATATAAGTATAAGTATATTAAGTCTGGCAGTACAAACCAATGTGGCTTTTCACCAACATATGACAGTAGAAATAGCTATTTTTTCTTTGTTTGTTTTTAAAGGCATAAAATCTCTTTTGGGTTTTATAATTTGATGAAAACACACAGATACAAACTATCATACCGAGGGGAAGATAATAATAACATGTAAGATACAAATAAGGGTGTAATATATAACTGATAACTAGATCAAGATTGAATTGTAAAAACACCATCACTAACAGTTATCTACACCCACACATCAATAATTATCTACACCCACACACTACCTGTTTTTCTTCACACCCACACACTATCAGTTGTTATCTACACCCACACACCACCAGTTAATCTTCACACCCACACACTATCAGTTGTTATCTACACCCACACACTACCTGTTTTTCTTCACACCCACACACAACCAGTTGTTATCTACACCCACACACCACCAGTACTTATCTACACCCACACACCAAAAGGTATTCTTCACACCCACACACAACCAGTTTTTATCTACACCCACACACCACCAGTTCTTATCTACACCCACACACCACCAGTTATTCTTCACACCCACACACAACCAGTTGTTATCTACACCCACACACCACCAGTCATTCTTCACACCTACACACCACCAGTTATTATCTACACCTACACACCACCAGTTATTATCTACACCGACACACCAGGAGTTGTTATCTACACCCACACACTACCAGTTGTTGTTGTTATCTACACCCACACACCACCAGTTGTTATATACACCCACACACCACCAGTTGTTATCTACAACCACACACCACCAGTTGTTATCTACACCCACACACCACGAGTTATTCTTCACACCCACACACCACCAGTTGTTATCTACACCCACACACCACCAGTTGCTATCTACACCCACACACCACCAGTTATTCTTCACACCCACACACCACCAGTTGTTATCTACACCTACACACCACCAGTTATTCTTCACAGCCACACACCACCAGTTGTTATATATATCCACACACCACCAGTTGTTATCTACACCCACACACCACCAGTTATTCTTCACACCCACACACCACCAGTTATTCTTCACACCCACACACCACGAGTTATTATCTACACCCACACACCACCAGTTATGCTTCACACCTACACACCACCAGTTGTTATCGACACTCACACACCACCAGTTGTTATCTACATCCACACACCACCAGTTGTTATCTACACCCACACACCACCAGTTGTTATCTACACCCACACACCACCAGTTGTTATCTACACCGACACACCACCAGTTGTTATCTACATCCACACACCACCAGTTGTTATCTACATCCACACACCACCAGTTGTTATCTACACCTACACACAACCAGTTGTTATCTACACCTACACACCACCAGTTGTTATCTACACCCACACACCACCAGTTGTTATCTACACCCACACACCACCAGTTGTTATCTACACCTACACACCACCAGTTGTTATCTACACCCACACACCACCAGTTGTTATCTACACCCACACACCACCAGTTGCTATCGACACTCACACACCACCAGTTGTTATCTACATCCACACACCAACAGTTGTTATCTACACCCACACACCACCAGTTGTTATCTACACCCACACACCACCAGTTGTTATCTACACCTACACACCACCAGTTGTAATCTACACCTACACACCACCAGTTGTTTTCTACACCCACACACCACCAGTTGTTCTTCACACCCATACACCACCAGTTATTATCTACACCCATACACCACCAGTGATTCTTCACACCAACACACCACCAGTTATTATCTACACCCACACACTATCAGTTATTCTTCACACCCACACACCACCAGTTATTCTTCACACCTACACACCACCAGTTGTTATCTACACCCACACACCACCAGTTATTATCTGCACCCACACACCACCAGTTATTCTTCACACCCACACACCACTAGTTGTTATCGACACCCACACACCACCAGTTGTAATCTTCACCCACACACCACCAGTTGTTATCTTCACCCACACACCACCAGTTATTCTTCACACCTACACACCACCAGTTGTTATCTACACCCACACACCACCAGTTATTCTTCACACCCACACACCACCAGTTGTTATCGACACTCACACACCACCAGTTATTCTTCACACCTTCACACCACCAGTTGTTATCTACACCCACACACCACCAGTTATTCTTCACACCCACACACCACCAGTTGTTATCGACACTCACACACCGCCAGTTATTCTTCACACCTACAAACCACCAGTTGTTATCTACACCCACACACCACCAGTTGTTATATACACCGACACACCACCAGTTATTTTTCACACCCACAAACCACCACTTGTTATCTACACCCACACACCACCAGTTATTTTTCACACCCACACACCACCAGTTGTTATCTACACCCACACACCACCAGTTGTTATCTACACTCACACACCACCAGTTGTTATCTACACCCACACACCACCAGTTATTCTTCACATCCACACACCACCAGTTGTTATATATATCCACACACCACCAGTTATTATCCACACACCACCAGTTATTCTTCACACCCACAAACCACCAGTTATTTTTCACACCCACACACCACCAGTTGTTATCTACACCCACACACCACCAGTTGTTATCTACACCCACACACCACCAGTTGTTATCTACACCCAAAAACCACCAGTTATTCTTCACACCCACACACCACCAGTTATTCTTTACACCCACACACCACCAGTTATCATCTACACCCACACACCACTATTATGCTTTACACTAGGGTGTGTCATAGGAGGGAAGATCAGCTAAAACTAATGGCCCATCACTTTTTTCGTAGATTTTAGTGTATATAAACAGAAAATAATTTCAGTTTCAATATTTTGCAATCTTTTGCTAGGTAAATTTTAGCGTGAAATTTATCGAAAATCTAACGTACAGCTGCATTAGTGCATTACAATTAAATAGTGAACATTGCTTTCTGACTTCATTCTTTAACAACCCAACTAACAATATTTTTTTCTGTTTCAGATTCTGATGCATTTATAAGTTGATAATATTTGCGATGGCTGCTTGTGTCAGGACGAGGAACCAAAAATCCATCCATCTCAGTCACTATCTTGGGTCTGGGAGAGAGCTCCTGAAGTCGGAGTTGCCTACATTGAGAGATGCTTTGAGATACGGTGTTTTAATCAGGCAAATCAGTGAAAAGAACCAAAGAACTTACACAAACAAAGACATTGCCAGTGATATGACCAAAGCTGTCTTGGCACAGTACAATCTGGCTAACGCTCAGTTCAAGCCTTCAGTCATAACAAGTCAGAATAAGATTAGTGAGAGACTGCTAGCCAGTTGGGAAAAAGCAAGAGATATCTCTCTTGGGAGAGGA
This sequence comes from Homarus gammarus, assembly GCA_958450375.1. Taxonomy (NCBI): domain Eukaryota; kingdom Metazoa; phylum Arthropoda; class Malacostraca; order Decapoda; family Nephropidae; genus Homarus; species Homarus gammarus. The sequence continues at coordinate 113,161 of CAUDMG010002562.1, forward strand.
AAACTTGCAGTTAAGGACAGCTTTGCCAAGCAACTGGACCAGTTATTTGACATAATTACTTGCAAGTGCCCAATTGTTCTCTGTCCTGAGTTATCTACACCCACACACCACCAGTTATTCTTCACACCCACACACCACCAATTATTATCTACACCCACACACCACCAGTTATTCTTCACACCCACACACCACCAGCTAATCTTCACACCCACACACCACCAGTTATTCTTCACACCCACACACCACCAGTTATTATCTACACCCCCACACTACCAGTTATTATCTACACCCACACACCACCAGTTATTCTTCACACCCACACACCACCATTTATTCTTCACACCCACACACCACCAGTTATTATCTACACCCCCACACCACCAGTTGTTATCTACACCCACACACCACCAGTTATTCTTCACACCCACACACCACCATTTATTCTTCACACCCACACACCACCAGTTATTATCTACACCCACACACCACCAGTTGTTATCTACACCCACACACCATCAGTTATTCTTCGCATCCACACACCACCAGTTGTTATATAAATCCACACACAACCAGTTGTTATCTACACTCACACACCACCAGTTATTCTTCACACCAACACACCACCAGTTATGCTTCACACCTACACACCAGCAGTTGTTATCTACACCTACACACCGCCAGTTGTTCTTCACACCCTTACACTACCAGTTATTATCTACTCCCACACACCACCAGTTATTCTTCACACCCACACACCACCAGTTATTATCTACACCCACACACCACCAGTTATTCTTCACACCCACACACCACCAGTTATTATCTACACCCACACACCACCAGTCATTCTTCACACCCACACACCACTAGTTGTTATCGACACCGACACACCACCAGTTGTTATCTACACCCACACACCACTAGTTATTATCTACACCCACACACCACCAGTTATTCTTCACACCCACACACCACCAGTTATTATCTACACCCACACACCACCAGTTATGCTTCACACCTATACACCACCAGTTGTTATCTGCACCCACACACAACCAGTTATTCTTCACACCCACACACCACTAGTTGTTATCGACACCGACACACCACCAGTTGTAATCTACACCCACACGCCACCAGTTGTTATCTACACCCACACACCACCAGTTATTCTTCACACCCACACACCACCATTTATTCTTCACACCCACACACCACCAGTTATTATCTACACCCCCACACCACCAGTTGTTATCTACACCCACACACCACCAGTTATTCTTCACACCCACACACCACCATTTATTCTTCACACCCACACACCACCAGTTATTATCTACACCCACACACCACCAGTTGTTATCTACACCCACACACCATCAGTTATTCTTCGCATCCACACACCACCAGTTGTTATAAATATCCACACACAACCAGTTGTTATCTACACTCACACACCACCAGTTATTCTTCACACCAACACACCACCAGTTGTTATTTACACCCACACACCTCCAGTTGTTATCTACACCCACACACCACCAGTTTTTATCTATACCCACACACCACCAATTATTATCTACACCCACACACCACCAGTTATTCTTCACACCCACACACCACCAGTTGTTATCTACACCCACACACCACCAGTTGTTATCTACACCCACACACCACCAGTTGTTATCTACACATACACACACCACCAGTTGTTATCTACACCCACGCACCGCCAGTTAGTCTTCACATCCACACACCACCAGTTGTTATCTACACCCACGCACCGCCAGTTGTTATCTACACCCACGCACCGCCAGTTGTTATCTACACATACACACACCACCAGTTGTTATCTACACCCACAAACCACCAGTTGTTATCTACACCCACGCACCGCCAGTTGTTATCTACACCCACACACCACCAGTTGCTATCTACACCCACACATCACCTATCAACCTCTTACCCGGAGGTGTTACAAGTGTCAACTATGAGGTCATGTGGCCGGAATATAACCCCAACCAAGCCGTGGTGTGGTCTCTGCTCATGACACCATGCAACATAGGTTTGCAGAGATAAAATTGGTCAAGGGGAAAGCATTCAACAGAGGTTAGTTAACTTCAAAACAGATGGGGTTCCTGACCCTGGCTGTCCTAAAGCTCCTGCGCCCAGACCCGCCATTCAGGCAGATCTTAAGAAACACTATTGCTACAAGGGAATCCCCTTCGGCCAACCCCTGGCCCACCCTCTCCACCAAAGCTCCAGGATCATCATCAGCAGTCAACGCAAGATCCGCACGGGGCTACACAGACGTACTGACACGATAGGTAGCTGTAAGCACACCCCATGAGCACACACTAAATGAGGAGATTAATGATTTGAAAAATGAAATGAATCAACTCACTGCTCAATTTGCAGCTCAAACTGATATGTTAAAGAGCCTCTGAGGTGCGCTACACAAACAGAACACCACCAACTTAAGGCAGCAATGGCAATATTACAATTGAATAAAAGATATTCAAGTGTCAGTACCAGGTGTGGGAAATCCACAGCAATCAGGAGGTCATGTCCAAGCAGAGAAAAACAGTGATACTGGGAGCAGTGTTACTGAGGCTACTGTGGTTATAGACAGTGAAGATGAACAGATAATACCAGAAAATTGTGTTGATGTACATAGTGACAATAGTGTGTGTGAGTCTTCTAAAGAAATACAATAAATGCTGGCTAGTATATGTTCCAGAGCGATTTCTAAAAACTAGGGCTCCTTCTGCCTAAGATAGGGACAGAAAAATATGCTATCTTAAAGTGTCTTCGAATTCTTTCCAAATATAATGCATAATGGCGAGTGTTAATACCAGGCATAAATATAAAGAGGTGAAGGTAATGAGTTGGAACATCTCATCCCTCAGAAAACGATACCTTGACCTCCACCACTAAGCTGTGACTGAGGACATCGATATTGCATGTCTGAAGGAATGTCTCACACCTAATGGTCTACCCAACTATGTGTATTGTGATCCTCTTACTACTTACACATGTTTGATGGATGTTAAGAGGCATGTTCCTCTGGGAACTCTTCACTTAACTTGCTAAATGTTTATGCTACCTCAGATCAGCTTCAAAATACAGATCCCCCCAGACTTTGTACACACTGAACCCACTGTCCTCATTAGTGACGTAAATACTAGACATAAGAAATTGGGTGATATCTACCACTACCTACCACTAGCACATATGAAGATGTTCAAATTATAAGTAATAACGAACCACCACACATCTACGGCGGGGCTCAAGACAAGTGTGTTGGTTTTAATTTATCATACACAATTCATAGTTCTGTTGAGGTGACTGGTCTTATTTCTGATCACAACCTAATCCAAGCTAGTATGCATGTAGACAATGTCACCCCCCACTGGCAGTAAACTCAATAGACGATGACTCACAGTCAAGCAAGAACATGAACGCTAGTTGATAGACTTTATGATAGGACTGGTACAAGGATTATATGCCTGACAGTTACCAAAGTCTCCAACAATGCCTCTAACAAAAACAAAAAAAAACGGACAAAATGAGGTCAGCATCATAAGAACAGATCACAGCAGCCCTATAATGACCAAAACTGATAAAAAAAACTCAGAACTATAGTAAAGAGGGTAGGTAAATGTTACAAATAAATTAAAACATCTCAAATGCTAAAATTATATCACTCCTCCCTTGCTGCCGTCAAGAAACATGTAAACGAACTCAGACAAAATGGGTGGGAAACATGTCAACAGCCGGAACCAACACCCCCCCCCCCCCCCAGCAAAGCCTGGAAAGTTAAATTTAAACATAAACAAAGGTAAAAGCAGTAGGCACGTCTCCCATCCAAGCCCGCTACAAAAATCAATTGAGCTAATAAGAATATGGACGCATGTCTATAGCTATGACATGTTACCAACTAGGACTCGAGAACTACTTGATGCGAAGTCTGTAAGGAGAAATAATCTCTTTAACTTTATGCTGGGCGGACAACACGTTGTGTGTGATGTTCCATATACTGAGTGGGAGCTTGACGCCGCCCTCGCCAGGTGAGGACGGAGTCACCTACAATATTGTTAGACTACTAAGGCGTGTACCGGGCAATCCATTATTGGCTTTGTACAATATGAGTCATGCCGAAGGCCAACTACCCACATCATGGACCAGCAGTTTTGTTATACCATAACCGAAGACGGGACAGCCTGATGTTTTTCGTCTCATATCACTAACCAGCTGCCTTTGTAAAACTTTTGAGAGGATGGTTCTTGGCATAGTCTTGTAAAGAATCAGAGAACAAATGTCCCCCAACATGAATGGCTTCACTCGTGGTAAAGGTGTACATAATTAAGCATCACCACATATTTAACTGTACATGGAGATGAAAGACACAGATACACCACATTTCTTGACCTAAAAGCTGCATGTGATAGTGCCAATAGGCAACTTATATTGTATGAACTAGCCAAAATGGATATAGGAGATCGTATGTTAAGCTGGTTACCTCACCAGCGGAAGGTCTAACGTACACTTTCAGGGTTACAAAAGCAAAGTTAGAAATTGGCAACTTGGCACCCCCCCCCCCCCCCCAAGTACCTAGTCTCACTTTTGTTTAATGTTCTTGTGAATGTCTTATTAAATTTAATAACAGGCAGTCGCAGCAATATTGCAATCAGCTATGCTGATGATATTCTTGTACTTACTAAAACTCATCGTGAAATGCAAACCACCCTGATCCTTGTACACGCAGCCTGTGAGAACCTCGGTCTTATTATCTCCACACACAAGCAGGTAACCGCAAGCTCCTATAAATATGTTGGAATTTGTGTGAATGATGCAAACTTTGTCAGCACCCTTCGTGCCAAACTAATGCAGCGCATTAAACCCCTCAGAACCCTTGTTGGCAAGGGCTATGGAATAAACATCACCTATGCTCGTACTTTCTATCTTCACTTCATTCGTTCTGTAGTTGACTATCGTGCTCTCCATCTTGTGACTATTCCGCCTAAACAACCCAACAGCCTTGAGGTGGTGCAAAATGAAGTCATGCGCATCATTCTAGGGTGCCCAAAATCAACCAGAATTGTAAACATGAGGAAAGAGTTCGGAGTGCCCTCCCTATCTGAGAGGATAGCTCTACTTAATACCATGTTTTGCGTTAAAGTTTTGAAGAACAGTGGTCCCCAAAATACAGCTCAAACTGAGTTGATGTTCTCTCAAAGTAATCCTGACTATCTCGCTAACCTTCCACAAAAGACTCTCTTTGGGGAGTGGCTTCATAAAAGTGTTGTAGATCTCTTGAAACTGAATGTCCCAATCACCCCAGAAGAACCCATTAATGCCATTCCTCCTTGGATGGATATATCAGTTCCTATTGATTACACTCCTGTTGCTAGTAAGCAAATGTTGAACACCGATGTGATGAGATGTGTCCCACTAGAAACTATTAACAGACACATAGAGAGTATTAAATCAAGTGAATGTTATGCTTTTACTGATGGTTCTGTGCAGACAAACACAGGTAGAACAGGCTGTGCAATTGTAATATATATAAAGAAAAATAGATGATAATGTCAGACAAGCAAAGGCTGAACAACTGGGCCAGCACAACACAAACTGAACTAACTGGAATCTACTTGGCCACAGACTACCTTAAACAAAATGGAGGTGGGGTGATATTCTGTGACTCTCAAAGTGCTTTGAAATCAATGAACAGCCCGTCAGGTTCTATGTCTAAAGTTGTATGTGATATTAAAAGAAATGTGATAACTGCCAATGAGAACAACTTTCGTATCGAATTTGTGTGGATTCCGTCCCATGTTGGAATCAGGTATCATGACCGTGCTGATAGACTGGCCAATGAGGCATGTAAGAAAGAAAATGTTGACCGTGACCTTGGCCTGTCCAATGCTGTAATTAAAAACATTCAAGTCAGAATCATGAACTCTGTCTAGAAGAAGTGAGAAATGCAGAGAGACCTGGCAGTTGTAGCATTAGTAAATATGACAAATTTTGTGACAAGAGGTACCGGTATGGCCACCATAAGGACAGAACCAGACAATGTGATGTAGTCGTGGCCAGAATTAGGCTAGAATACAGACACATCTGGCAAGTTAGTAACGCTGTACCCATACCGAAACACTCAGCATGTAAACTTTGTGATAAACCTTTAAAGCATACACTTGAACACTATATTATTGAATGTGACACTGTCAAAGACTTCAGGCCACCTGACTTATTGTATCTTGAACTATATAATTACTACATTGAATCGGGGTTGCTTGAGGACATTCTTGCTGTTTATCCCAAATTTGCTAGCCTACACTGATTAATCTTCAATTAGAATATGACTCCAATGTATGTGAACCACTGACCTATATATACTGCTAATGAATATGATGTATTTCTTTCTTTGTGTACGAACCTCTGTCCTGTATGGGAGTGAAGAGTGACATTACCCACATGAATCTGACCTCTCTCTCTCTCTCTCTCTCTCTCTCTCTCTCTCTCTCTCTCTCTCTCTCTCTCTCTCTCTCTCTCTATATATATATATATATATATATATATATATATATATATATATATATATATATATATATATATATATATATATATATATATATACAGTATATATATATATATTAGGTTGGTCCTTATTTTTCAACTTTGGAATCTTTTACCACAGACCCTGCTAAAAGTGTCCATTTAGGACAAAAACATTGTGTGTAGAGTTATTTTTAAATATATTAATATTTAAGAGGTTGCTCAAAGCTGTCAAAAATTAAGTAATCGATGTAGTCGATTACTTTGTAGCCGATTACGCCCACCACTAGTGCGTCGCATTTGGCACGATTGTGGTGAGTTTTTGCTGGTCGTGATTGATGATTGGGGAAATTAGAAACAGTTCTGCAGAGTATTCTCATTATTAATTTATATTAAAAGTTAATTTCTTTATTCCTCAGGTCAAAATGGCTAATGCTGGAGTAAAAACACGAGAAAATGTGTATTTGATAAAGACTTTATGTGATGACATTACAGTGGCTAAGTTACCTTCAAACAGGCAAGTGTTTAAGTATTTTTTAAGCCTGCATCGCATACAGAAAAATACCCATCAGAGTGGCAGCTGGGGAAGTCACAGACAAAGTTCTTCAATTTTGGACAAAGGCAAACATTCCCACACACCACAAACCAGATTGTGTGAATCAAGTGCACAAAATGTTTGACAAGTGGAGTAGTTTGAAGAAAAACTCTTCAAGAAAGACAGAAACTCAAAAGCAGAAAGAGAAAGAGTTCACTGATACATTTGAAGATCTCTTTGACATTGCACCTGTGAATGGTTGAATACGATGACTGTTCAGGAGGATAAGGATTTCTTAATAGCGCAACGAGAAAAAAGGTCGTCGTGGGGCAATGTCATCTCTTGACAAAGTATTCCTGAAAAGATAGAAACGACGAGAAAAAAATCTCAAGAAAGCAATGAAAAGGAAGTTGGCTGCAGACAGTGCAGAGGAAGAAGCCAAAAAATGCCAAGCCATCGTTGTCTTGGACAGCAGTAGTACGTCTTCTTCTGACAAACCCAACCCAGTTCCTGGCCCATCAGCACTTCAAACTCCACCTACTGTCAAGAAGCGTGGGCGAAAAGAAGTTCTAACTCCAGAACCTTCTGCAGCATTAGATCGGACCAAGTCCTCAGATAGAATGGCCATGCACATTGTCACCCAAACTGCTCGGAGTCTGGGCCATGATGTCAGTGAATTGATTCTGAATCGATCAAGCATCAGGAGGAAACGTCAGCATCATCATCGCAGTATCAGGGCAGCTGAAATCCTTTCAAACTTCAAACCAGAGTCAGTTTTAATTGTTCACTGGGATGGTAAATTGATGCCTGATTTGACGGGGCATGGGGGCCATGTTGACAGACTCCCAGTTCTTGTCTCAGGCAATGGCACCTCCCAACTTCTTGCTGTTCCAAAACTTCCCTCTGGTACCGGTGATGAACAAGCAAAAGCTGTTGTGAAAGCTTTGCAGCAATGGCACATTGCAGACATCGTGCATGGCATGTGTTTTGATACAACAAGCTCAAATACTGGTCACCACAAGGGTGCGTGTGTCAAAATTTATCATTTGCTGCGTCGTGATTTGCTATATTTTGCATGCCGCCACCATGTACTAGAACTTGTAGCTGGAGCTGCTTTTGAAGCTGTAATGGGGCACTCAGCTGCTCCTGACATACAGCTGTCCGAAGATTCCAAGCCAAATGGGAACAAATTGACAAGCAGAAGTTTGAAGACTCCTCCACCGACGATCTGGCAGAAGAATCGGTCAGAGCTATTAGGGACGATCTAACCAACTTCATTGAGAAGGCTCTATTGGAGACACAGCTTCGAGATGATTATCGAGAGCTGCTAGAGCTGGCCTCCATCTTCCTTGGCACATCACCTTCTCGGGGAGTACGATTTTCTGCTCCTGGTGCAATGCACCAAGCACGATGGATGGCAAAGACCATTTATTCCTTCAAAGTGTGGTTATTCCGTTCGCAGTTTAAGCTTACTCCAAAGGAGAACCGAGGACCAAGATACTTGTGCATTTTCTTTGCCCGAATATATGTGAAGGCTTGGACAACTGCTCCACTTGCTGCAAAGGCACCAAAAGGAGATCTGATGTTGCTTAAAGCTCTACAAGACTACAGTACCATCAGCGATGCCATATGAAAGGCAACTTTCCACAAAATGATGAGACACCTCTGATACTTGTCAGAAGAGTTGGTTGCATTGGCCTTCTTTGATGACGATGTTCTCCTAGGAGTGAAGGACCGCATGTTGGAAGCTATGAACATCGTTATTGGAGAAAAAAAGCATGTCAAACGGGTTACAATCAATCCAGACACACTCCAAGTGAAGAACCTATATGATTTCACGACAAAGAACACAAGGTCATTTTTCAAAAAGCTCAACTTGATTACAGATTTCCTGGCCCTCCCAGTAGAACAGTGGGAAGATGATCCTAGCTTCCAAAATGCAAAAGCCAGTGTACAAGCTTTGTCTGTGATCAATGATCGTGCAGAAAGAGGAGTAGCCTTAGTCCAAGATTTCTCAGGCTGCAGCACCAAGGACAAACAGCAGCTGCAGTATCTACTGCAGGCAGTTGCTGACCACAGGAAAGCATTCCCTAATTCCCTCAAGCAGACCTTACTGGGCGACAAAGAGTGAGACTGGTCCTCATGCGACCCCTGCCTTGAGCAGCTAATACCCACTTAGACTAAGTGGGGGGGGGGGGGTCCAGGCTTGGGGGCTAGGAAATAATATGTTATGAACATTAAGCATAGGCATAATATTGATAAATTTCATTTGACTTGAGCAACCTTTAATTATTAAGATATTTTGAAAATATTTTACAGGCAATGTTTTTACCCCAAATGAAAACTTTTGCCAGGGTCTGTGACAAAAAAATGGCAAATTTTGTTTTTTTCCCTAAAACAAGGACCACCCTTTGTGTACGAACGTCTGTCCTGCATGGTAGTGAACAGTGACATTACCCACATGAATTTGACCTCTATACATATATAGCTGTTAATGAATATGGTGTATTTCTTTGTGTATGAACCTCTGTCCTGCGTGGCAGTGAGAAGTGATACCACCCTTATTGTCAAGACCTGACTGAATTACTCAGAATAGGCAAATTGTACTACAAGTTTTGCCAATAAATTTGTTAAACTAAAATTAAGTCCCGTGCGGCCCAGGGGAGAGTGAAGCCAGTGCGGGCTGGTGACCGCCATACTGGTAGGGGAGCGCAAGTACACTCAATTTTTCTTTAGTTATTTATTCACCATTCATTGCACTGGTCAACAGCCAAAATGGTTCACATATGAGATCATGCTCACACAACTAATTTCATATTGCTGAATTCGAATCTGATATTTGTTTTGTTCTATCAGACCAGGTTTTATAAAAAAATCAATAGGTACAAATATTTAATATTCCATCACGTGTCGTGCAAAAGATGAGATTATCTCATGTGACTGTGCTTTCATGACTAATTTCATATTAATGAATATTAATTGGATGTTTCATTCTACCATCAGACCTACTTTCTTAAAGAATAAAAAAAATAGTAAATATAGTAACATTATCGCGTCATGCAAGATACAATTTTAAACCTATCACAGATAAGCTCATAAAAAATTGTACCAAAAATCATAAGTTCAAATCCTTTATAATGACAAAATATGAAGTTCTAAAAGTGCTTCTGAACTTTACTCTTTCTCTTGTACAGCTTGCTCTCTTCTCGTTGCAGTGTCCAGCAATAGTCGCCCGTCATGTTAGGACTGAATTGTCCCTGATATCTGCTCTCCATTATGGCGATATCTTGATGAAATCTTTCGCCGTGTTCATCACTAACGTCTCCAAGGTTACCTGGGAAAAATTCAATATGAGAGTGGAAAAAATGCAATTTCAAGGACATCCTTGCTCCCAATGCATGATAATTCTGAAGCATGGTTGTTACGATTTTTTGTAGTTGTCAGCACGATAGTTTCCAAGAAATTTCTTTGACACATTGACAAATGATTCCCATGCTTTTTTCTCCAGTGGGTTCAATGTTTTGGTGAATTCGCTATCATTAACTAGTATACGAATTTGTGGTCCATTCAAGACACCTGCTTTCAACTTGGCTTCGGAAACCACAGCACCTAGTTTCTGAGATAAGTATAGAGTCCCAACACCGAATTGATCCATAGCTTTGATGAAATTTTAAGCCAAGCCGAGCTTTAGATGCAGTGAAGGCAAAAATGTCTTTTCTGGATCTACAAGCGGATTGTGAGCACAGTTAAACCTTCCAGGCGCATCTCTTGGTCTTGTCGGCCAATCCTTTCTCACATAGTGCTCTGCATCAGCTCTGCTGTTCCACAAGCACAAAAAGCACATGTGCTTTGTGTAGCCACTCTGAAGGCCCAGTAGTAAATGATGACTTTGAGATCGCCACATATCTTCCACTGGTGTTTCTCATACTCTATAGCGGCCAACAGAATTTTCATTGTTTCATAGCTCTCAGTCATTTTTGTTGCGTGTGCTATTGGGACAGATGGAAGCCGAGTGCCATTGTGTAAAAGAACAGCTTTCAGAGAGTCTTTTCCTGAGTCTATAAACAGCCTCCAATCCTCTGTCTTGTATGTTTCAGACTTGCAGAGTTGTTGCATGAGAGATACTGCGTCCTCGCAATAACAAAGGTTGTTTGCCATCTTGAAAAATGCAGACAGCTGTCTATGTCGGTAACGCGCTGTAGTGATATGCACTCCATCTTCTAGCAGGTTACGCTGCTTTAGTCTGGATCCCAAAACTTCAGCCTTTTCTTTTGACAAGTTTAGGCCCATGATGAGATCATGAAGCGCTTCTTGAGTAAATAGTTTAGGCCTGGTATTTTCAGAGTCATCCTGGTAGTCGTTTTCCATTGAGGTAGAGGTAGAATCGGAATCACTCAATTCTTGTTCAGTCGGTGGATTTGGGACTGGAAGTTCAGCACTGTGCGGTACTGGTCGGATTGCAGAAGCAATATTGGGGTACTGTACCTTGCCTCGTGTCTTGATTTTTATTCCCTTAATATTTGTGAGACAGAAGTAGCAGTCACTACTGTGGTCTTTAGGTTCACGCCATATCATTGGTACAGCAAACGGCATTCCTGAACTTCGTTTACCACACATCCACTCGCTCAGGTGGTTAACACAAGACTTACAGGCTACATGAGGTGCCCATTTCTTGTCTTGGTCACCCAAATGACATTTGAAGTAACTTTTGTAGTTCAGTCGAACAGCTTTTGTGATTGGTTTCTTGAGGCTACCAGGAGTGAAGGCACCACATATATGTAGCAAAAACTGTCAGCACCGTTCACACACTTGCGACGTTCCATGTTTTGTTAATTTCAGAGTAATTACAAATCATGCAGGTGTAGATATGCAATATCATGAATCAGCAAACTGAAACAAACAAAAAAGCACAAATCAGGACAAAATAATTGCATAAGTGGAGCCAATGAGCATATAAATTACTGTATGAATAGCATGGTACACTAAATATATAGATATGCTGGTTCTGGAAAACTGAGCCTGATACAGCTATACGAATGTCATAATTGAGTTCAGTACATACAATTACACTAGAATCAGACTGTTTTGATCCAGAACCATGAGAATTTTTTTTTTATGTTGACCAGTGTAATTATTGGCAAATAAAATGGAGTCAGTTTTGTAAAACAATTATATTTTTAATGATACACCTTAAATTAAAGACTAAACTACATACAATTTATGAAATAATAGGATCATAAACTGCTTTTCATTACATACGCACTCTGCGTATATTACCGACAATCCACAGAACAAAACCAAATTATTATATGTTTGGTGACCTTTACATTTTTTGGTGTGTTTTTGTAGATAAACAGTGTATTGTTTTCCTGCAAAGGAATACCTTGCTTCAAGGTAGACTTCACAGAGCTGCTTTGACCAACAAAAAACGATGATTGCTTAATGGGTCTGTGTCAGCCAAGTGAGGAAGAAGCTCTGAAGAAAACAATATTTGAATGTCTAATTAACACAGACTGAACGATTTCCTACTTATTATAAGAAACTATTTTGTCATATGGGTTAGAAGTCAGAGAAGTGACATTGTTCCTGAAATTTTTTCACAACTTTGACAAATCTTAATAACATCTAGTGAAGGAAAACTCAGTCCTCCTTTGTTTTTAAGCACAACAAGTGAATGAAATGAAAGAGACTTTGGTGCTGTAAGAGCAGATATAAAGTTTCAGTTATGCTTTTTATTCAGTTTGGATACAACAAAGCCATATTCGTATACAGTCGATATTCTTCTGTGTTCATACAAAAAACTTTAATTTTTACCCGTTTTGTGAACATTCTTACTTCTTTTTCTCATCGTTTTCCAAGGAATAAGTCACTCTTCATTCCACCATGCTGTCCCTCCTATTTCAACCTTATGTCATGAAAAGCAGTATGATCCTATTATTTTATATATCGTGTATAATTTAGTCGTCAATGTAAGGTGTATCATTAGTAAATATAATTGTATGACAAAACTGACTCCATTTTATTTGCCAGTAACGAAAGGTGAAGATTTAAAGATAAGTTGCTTGTACTGGCGCACCAACCTTACCCCCTACCGGTATGGTGGCCACCAGCCCGCACTGGCTTCACTCAGTGCGTCTCATCGCCATCTCCACTAATATTAAACCTCCTTGGGCCAGACATATTGCCTCAAACTAATGTGCTCGCGCAGTTGCGAATAAGTCACCCTCCACGTGCAGAACTAAACAAAGGATGTATTTGAAACGATCTGTAACATTCAATGTCATAATATCCTGACTAAAGGGGGACTATTGAACACACCCTTTGTGACCTCTACTCTGTAATCGTTTTGCGTTACCGCTCATAGGATGAGTATGATATGCACAATAAACTAGCCGCTGTAAGTGGCCAAATTAAAATTTAATCCAAATGTTTATGGTTCTTCACACCTGCATATCAGTTATTATCTCCACCCACACACCTCTAGCTGTTTTTCACCGTCACACACCATCAGTTGTTATCTACACCCACACGCCACCAGTTGTTTTTCACACCCACACAGTTATCATCTATACCCACACACCTCCAGTTGTTATCTACATCCACACACCACCAGTTGGTTTTCATACCCACACACAGTTATTATCTACACCCCCACACACACAGTTATTATCTACACCCACACACTCACACAGTTATTACACCCACACACCACACGCTATTCTCCACACCTATACACATAATTAATTTTGAAATCTACCACTCCTACACACCATCTGTAATCTTGTACACCTATAAATTACCAACTGGTATCTATGAATACAACAACACAGGAAGTCACACACATCACATCCCCCAACAAGACACACTATTAGAGGATTCAACAGTAGTCTCTGGGAATGAATGAGGGTGTGTAGTGTGGACAGGATTACGTTTTAATAAGAATAATAAATAGTAATAATAATCGTTGAGGAGATTAATACGTGCAGTTTAGACCTACCACCAAATAATTTCCCAAAGAAGCTCTCTTGTATCCACTTTCACTCACGAAACTCTCATCTGCAGTTGAATGATACACCAATTTGTCTTGGTATCCCTGATTACCTATACTGAGCCCACCATGTTCGACCTTATTTATTGTAAGTATATTACCCTACCTACAACTGTGCATATGTGTGTGTGTGTGTGTGTGTGTAAGAATAATAATAAGAATAATAATTAACGGTTTATTGAAAGAGCATGGCAGCCGGAAGGCTGAAAATATATAGCTACATAATTGGGGGATGGGTCTCTTGATTTACAAATAATATACAAGTAACATAAGTGATACAAATATGATATATAATAACTAGGTGGGGAGAAGCTCAAAGTACAGGGCATTTCAACATAGTGACAGTGAAAAAGGTAAGGTTGACTGGGAGTGAATACACTGGTTGATTACAAGTTATTGATAATTTTTACAATGGTTGGGACCGGGCTGCTTATTGCGATCAGTACGTGCTGGTATGGGCGGGATTCGGTTGTAATGTCGAATATCAATTCTCGGACAAGGGATCTCGGGTGGTAGTAGGAGCCGGTGTCGAGGATGGTGCAGAAACTTCTCACCAAATTTGCAGATGAGGTCGTGGTGATGGTCAGAGAGATCCGACAGGGTCAGTGTGTTGAGCGCTTCTTGATATGTGGAGTAGGAAGAGGAGAGAATAATCTTGCATGCCCTCTTTTGCACTTTTTCTAGATGTTTGCGTTATGTGGCATTTAGGGTGGAAGACCAGGTAGGGGAGGCATAGTCGAGCTTGGGAAGTATGAATGTTGAGTAAATACTGAGGAGCTTGGTCGCAGGAACTAAGAGGCACTTGAGTCGGCAGAGGAGGTGGAGACGAAAACTGAAAGATTTGACAACTTCACTGACGTGTGTTTTCCAATTTAATTTGTTGTCTATGGTTACGCCGAGGAGCTTAGTGGAATCTACAACCTGGAGTGTGTTGGGACCTTAAGTAATGGAAGAGGGTGGGACAACGTCGGAGGAGAGGGTGATGTGCATAACCATGGTCATGGCATGGTTGATGGTGACATGGTTGTTGGTGGCCCAATTTTGGAGACTGTTCAATAAATCCTGGAGGGCGGTATAGTCGGGAGCAGAATTATTAACACTGATCCCAATGGTGGAGTCGTCGACTTATTTGCAGTGAGCAGGGGTTTCTCTAAGGGCATCATTGATAAGCATAAGGA
Organism: Homarus gammarus; assembly: GCA_958450375.1. NCBI lineage: Eukaryota > Metazoa > Arthropoda > Malacostraca > Decapoda > Nephropidae > Homarus > Homarus gammarus. Next base: position 128,483 of record CAUDMG010002562.1, read on the forward strand.
AGAGTAGTGGTCCCATCTTGGTGCCTTGGGGGACGCCACAGGTGAGTGACTGAAAGGTGGAGACAGCCCCTCGGAAGCGTACAGCTTGGCGTTGGTCACTGAGGAAGTCTGTAAGCCATGGTATAAGACTTCTTCGAAACCCGAGTTCGATAGCTCTGTTGATGATTAAATTGTGGTCGGCTAGGTCAAATGCCTTGGTGAAGTCATTGAAGGAGACAGCTACAGACTTTTTCGTTTTTCCAAATGGCGGTATATGTAGTCGAGAAAACTGACAAAACAGTGAGTGGTGGAGGAAGTTTCCATATTACCAAATTGCTGAGGATCTATGGCGCCTGCAATATCAGCATAAGCCCAGTCAAGCACGAAACTTTCATAGATTAAGCTGGATATTGGGGTGATTGCAATGGGTCGTAGCTCATTTAAGGATTGTGGGCTGGTTGACTTGGGCACTTGTGACAAATATGAAGTCTTCCAGTCAGCTGGGCATCTGGCTTGACCGAGGGAAGCATTGATAATGGAGCAGAGGGGGTTAGCTAGATCCAGGGAGAACTCCTTGTAGAGTTTCATTGAGAAGTGGATGGGGGTGGTGGATAGCTTGAACTTCAGCTAGTCCAGTCGTTTTGCTACTTCAAATTCTTCTACAAAGTCAGTGGGAAAGGGGTCTGGTAAACTTGACAGGTAGTAGGCAGCTACCAAACAGGGAGGTACTACCGCCTGGGAAGATATTGGAAGCATAATGTGTTGTCTAATGGTGGACCCTGCTGCCATATGGCATCACGAAAATTGTGACCAAGTCCCAGGTTGCTGATCTGACTTCTGCCTCATTTAAACAAAATTGCAGGGTCTCAGTTGTTTCTCTTACTATTGACAACACAACATATATATATATATATTGTTTCTCACTTTTGATTTTGTTTCATTTTTGCATTTCTTTATTAATATGATTTTTATTATTATTATTATTATCATTATTATTATTAAATTTTCGGCCCCCCAGGCCACGATGTGGGTCAGTGATCTGTGCCCTGGTGGGCTAATCCCCGTAAAGAAAAAAAAAATAAAGAAAAAGTAAGCAGGAAGACTGGTTGTGTCAAGCTGGGGGAGCGTCTGGCATATAGTAGCGAAATGGTTATTTGATTGCTCAGCTGCGTCAACATTAGTGAGATGGCTAAGGAAGGGGAGGGGGTGTGTCTTATTGTTTAGTTCACAGAGTTCTTTAAGCTTACCATACCCACTGGTTGTTGTTGGTTTGCTTCAGGTGTTGCAACTTGGATGGGTAGTGAGACTTCCTTGCAGTGCGTATTTCGTGGATAATTCGGTTGCGAAGGGACCTGTAGCGGTTGTGGTCATTGAGATAAAAGACGCTATCTCTCTGTTGCATAAGTCTTTTGATCCGAGGTGTGATCCAGGGCAAGTCAGCTGGGTGTGATCTGACGGATTTCTAGGGGAAGAAGTGGTGGTGAGTTTCCGTGGTGGTGTTGGTATAATTTATCCATTTGGTGTCCACGTCATCCACACTAAGTACTTCAGTCCAGGGATGGTGAACTATCTACTGCCCGAAGAGACGCACTGCAGTCAGTAATCGGCCTGCAAGTCTTGATGTAGGGTCTCTGTACTTGAGTGGGAGTGGCAGCTGGGGACCAGACCACTGATAGGTGTCTGTGTGTTTGTGTGTGTGTGTGTGTGTGTGTCTGTGTAAAATAATAATAATAATACTAATTAACGGTTTATTGAAAAGTTCTGCAGCCCGAAGGCTGAAAATATACATTGGACATAAATTATTTATTACATACATTGACATTGGTGGTTTAACAAACGCCCTCATTAGAGAAAGGTAAATAAACGTACAGTGAACATACAGATTAATGTTTACGGTGGAGGTCGTGTAGATCTTGTGCGCTGAGATGTTGAACATCAAAAACACGAAGTGTAGTAACTCCCTCACAGATGGTGTTATAAGGGGCATCACGTAGTGTAGAAATTCCCTCACAGATGGTGTTATGAGGGGCATCACATGGTGTAGTAATTCCCTCACAGATGGTGTTATGAGGGGCCTGACGTGGTGTAGTGATTCCCTCACAGATGGTGTTATGAGGGGTCTCACATGGTGTGGTAATTCATTCACAGATGGTGTTGTAAGGGGCTTCACGTGGTGTAGTAATTCCCTCACAGATGGTGTTATGAGGGGCCTTACATAATGCTGTAGCAACTCATTCACTACGTGGTGCCGTAGCATCATGGGGACACAACGTGGTCTGGTGTGGTCCCAGGCCTCCCTATCGTGGACGGATTAACACATAGCTGGTGTTGTTGAGTCTCAGGGGCAGTTATCACACAAGAACACAAGAATGGAGGAAACTGCAGCGGGCCTATTGGCCCATACTGGGCAGTCCCATTTACATCCAACCCCTATTGCTCATATAAGCATCCAACCTATGTTTGAAGCTATTCAGCGCATTCGAGTTAATGATGATATTTGGTAATTTGCTCCATTCATCCACTACTCTGTTTCCAAACCAATGTTTACCTATTTCACGCCTAAATCTAAATTTGTCTAATTTAAAACCATTGTTACGAGTTTGCTCCTGGTTGGATAGTTTGAGTACCTTTGTAATGTCCCCTTTGTTTAGCCCTGACTTCCACTTATACACCTCTATCAGGACGCCCCTCGCTCTACGTCTCTCGAGGGAGTGCAAATTAAGATGCTTTAACCTGTCTCTATACTCAAGGGTCCTAATGCCCGGGATTAGTCTTGTCATTCTCCTCTGAATTCTTTCCAATGATTCTATATCCATCCTGTAATACGGTGACCAGAACTGAACTGCGTAATCCAGGTATGGTCTCACAAGCGCAAGATATAGTTTTAGGATGACCTCGCTATTCTTGTAACTAACACTCCTTTGTATGAACCCAAGTACTTTATTAGCCTCGTTACGAGCAAAAACACATTGCTTACTTGGCTTAAGTTTCCTACTTATCATTACTCCTAAATCTCTCTCGCAGTCGGATTTCTCTATGGCATCGTTGTTCATCTGGTATCTGGTTTCCCTGTTTACATCTCCTATACTGAGTACTTTACATTTGTTCACGTTGAATTTCATCTGCCATTTTTCAGACCATTCGAAAAATTTGTTTAGATCTTCCTGTAGTTTTGCCGAGTCCTCGTCAGATTTAATAAAACGTCCTATTTTAGTGTCATCAGCAAATTTACTTATGTTGCTGTCTATGCCGATATCTATGTCGTTTATGTATATAATAGATAATAATGGTCCAAGTACTGAGCCTTGGGGAACTCCACTTGTGACGTTGCTCCAATGGGACTTAGTGCCGTTAATGCTCACTCGCTGTTTCCTGTCCTTTAACCACGCCCTAATCCATTTAAGGATGTTACCTTTGATGCCATGTGCTTCTACCTTTCTAATTAGTCTTTCGTGGGGGACTCTGTCGAAGGCTTTGCTAAAGTCGAGATATACCACATCATAATTGTGCCCCTCGTCCACCGATTCGAAAACTGATGAAAAGAATGTTAATAGATTAGTTAGAGAAGAACGTCCGCTTGTGAAGCCATGCTGTGAATCATTGATCAATCGGTGCTTCTCCAGGTGATTTGGTATAGAGTTTGAAATGATTGCTTCCAGTATTTTGCCTACTATTGATGTTAGACTGATTGGGCGGTAGTTAGAGGATAGTGCTCTATCCCCCTTTTTGAAAATCGGTATTACCTTCGCTATCCTCCAGGATTCTGGTACTACACCTGTTTTTAAGGACATGTTAAACAACTTTGCTAAGGGCATACTAAGCTCTTCCTTACATTCCTTTAATACTCTGGCAAATATATCATCGGTTCCAGGTGACTTATTAGGCTTTAGTTGTCTATTTGCTTACTAACATCGTTACTAGTCACTACTATCTCGCATAATTTGTTTTCTTCACTATCTCTGAATAGAGTCGGTGCCTCGGGTATCATGTTTAAATTTTCAGTGGTGAAAACTGTTGAAAAATATTTATTCAAATTATTGCTCATTTCTCCGTCGTTATCAGTGAGCTCGCCGGTATCTGACCGTATTGGTCCAATCTTTTCTCGTGTTTTAGTTTGATACATTTGGTAGAATCCTTTGGGGTTTGTCTTCGCCTCCCTTGCTATCCTTACCTCATTATTCCTCTTGGCTTTCCTTATCTCGGTTTTAACCCTACTCGCCAATATCGTATAATAATCCTGGAGGTAAATTTCGCCATGCTTTATCCTTCTACCTATAGCTTGCCTTTGGCCAATGATGTTCTTTAAATAATGATTTATCCATTTAGGGTCATTGTTGTCTGATCTGATCTTTTTGTATGGTATGTTCTGCCTTTGTGCATTAAGTAACTCATTATTTAAATTGTTGTGGAACTCGGCAATCTCAGATCTCGTTATCAGGTCGGGTCATCTGTCAGGTTCAATGCCAAGCGCGACACCCCCTCTCTCAGCTGCCTCTTTAAACTGTCAAAGTTTTGCCTTCTGAAATCTGGTACTTTAGTCGAATTTTCCTTACGTCCGCCCTGAAAATCTAACTGGAATCTAATTTCTTTGTGATCGCTGTTTGGAAGTTCGTTCCCTACCTCGGCATTGCTAATGAGGTTTTCTCTGTTCGACAGAATTAAATCGAGTATATTATTACCCCGTGTGGGTTCGGTTATATGTTGACTTAGGAAACAGTCCTGGATCGTCTCGAGAAAATCCTCTGATTCTGAGTTACCCGTAAGGTCAGTCCAATCTATTTGGCCAAGGTTAAAGTCTCCTACTATACAGACTTTGTTGTGTATGGAAGCCCTGCGCATTTCATCCCAGATAAGTCGCTCATTGACTCGATCAAGATTGGGAGGTCTATATATTACTCCTGTGATTAATTTTTCCCTACCGTCGCTTAATTCTATCCAAATTGTTTCTGTATTCCGCTCAATTTTTATTTCCTTATTTATTTCACACTTCAGATTATCCCTAACATAGATTGCTACTCCGCCTCCTTTCCGGGTCTGCCTATCGGTATGGAACAATTTGTAACCCACAATTTGGTATTCGACCGACAACTCACGTGAGTCTAGGTTGATCCATGTTTCAGTGAATGCTATTATATCGATTTTTTCGGTGCATACCAAGGCCCTAATATTATCCAATTTGTTTCTCATACTTCTACTGTTCGCGTAGTAGACATTTAAGTTAGTCGTGTTCTATGTCCTCCCTTTACCGCGTTTAGTATTATACTCCCTGTTTAATTTAGTTTTGTCATCATTCCTAACACTATTTCCCTGTAATCTTTTACTTTGTTTACTCGCTCCCACTGCACTTTCCCCCACCCCCGTGCCCATATGTTCCCCTAGCAGTTTAAAGACTTCGATATCCTTTGAACTGCCCCCTCTAGAGACCCAGCCAGGGTTGCCATCCCATCCCGAGACAGGTGCACCCCATCCCTAGCATAAAGGTCCCTTTTGCCGTAGAAGTTGTTCCAGTTGTCAATGAATGGGACCAATATTGACTTGCAATATCTGTCAAGACGGTCGTTGACACCAAACGCCCTTGACAACCATTCACTGCCAACTCTCCTTCTAGGCAGGACACCACATATGATAGGGATCCCTCCCTTAGACCTATTACGATCTATAGCTGCCTTGAACTTATCAAGAAGCTCCTCCCTCCTACACCAGCCAATATCATTGCCTCCTGCACTGAGGCAGATAATGGGTACTTGGGACCTCACTGTGTAAAGGTTAGCTTGGGTACGACTCAGCTGTTGTTTTTCACTGACTTAAGCACTATTCACCACTATTCAACACTGCTTCCATTCCTTTCCTAAATGAAATAGTAACTTCTGGCAAGAAGTTGTTGATATTCCTGTGGGGAGTGTATAATATGGACACGAAGTAGTACCTTAAGCTGTGTATTCTTATATTACTCTATTAATTATGTATAGTAAAGAATTACAGAACATGTATTAATCCTATGTAATATTTCCATTTTTATGCACCATGTTATGTATGTGAATTATCATATTTACATATTATGTATTCAGCTTGTGAATGCTGGCATCTGTACATGCCAGCGCGAAGTGATACAGAAAGTGGCGATCGCTAGTCCTTATGGTGTGGAAGCAAGTTTCTTTGTTCCTCTGTATATCTCCCGTACGAGAATAAGAACCTATTTTCAAGATAACAAGTGTTTGTGTATACCCTCAGTAGTGTTGAACATTTTGGGGGTATTAAAGACAAACATAGATGGCGCAGTGAGATTTCTCAGTGAGATTCAGAGTGAATTCAGCCTTCCCGCCAGACTGTGTTAATGGCGTTTTGTCTTCAGTTTCGCCAAGGATTTACAGCCAGACTACAAGCCTCAGGACTTACAGTGTTGTGAAGTGCTTTGCTGTGTACAGTGCTGTGCTGTGAAGTGAAGTGTTCTGTGAAGTGCTGTGTTGTGTATTTTAATCAGAATTGTCTGTGCAAACTGCAGTCAGATGACTGAGGGAGCTGCCCAGCAGTACACCCCTTCCTGCCTATGGTCATTGGGTGACTGCGACTTGCGCCGAGCTGCCTCTACGTCTGGCAGCGCGCCAAGCCTCCTGGCAACGAGCCATACACACACACACTCACTCACAGGCCCACTTTATATTAAATTCTTGTGTATTACTTTAGACTTCTGTAATTCTGCACATAGATTACGAGGGGTTGACCTGGTCTCTTGCACAGATAGAGTACAGGAGCTGTTTGCATGTCTCATAGGGATCAAAATGATACCCTGGACGACGGGGTTATGAGTTTAAGTTTGGGAGACCTCTCCCCACCCACACTCAGGCCCCACGCTCCCCACAGTGACAACGCCCAATCACCCACAGAATCTCCTCGTTCGTCGCGAGCAAGTTCTCCTGCGGTGCTTGCGTCCAAAGATCTCCTTCAACTGATTAAGTGGATGGAAACTTCTCGACGCCAGTACTATGTTGCAAGGAGAGAAGAGGAAGAAATTCTGTACAGAGAGTCTGAAAGACGACGCCATGAAGATGAACAAAGACGCAGAGAACTAGAAGTTATACGTAGAAGTGAGGATGACCTGAGAAGAATAGAGGATCAAGCCAGATTTGAAGTCTTGATTTCCCTGTTAGCCTCCCCACAACTATCTACTCTACAAGATTCTTCTGCTACTACTAATGCTGATACGACTAGAGGTACTGGTACGTCATTTCCCAGAGTCGGTTCAACAATTCCTCAAAAGGCTGCAGCACAAACGCCTCCCTCTCTGAAGTCTGACACTTCTTATCAGATATTTCGGGAATGGCGTCGACGTTGGCAAGACTATGCAACAGCTTCGTATGTGCTTGTCCTTAGAGACACAACGTACTCTCGAGCACACACTTCAAGTGCCTCCTACGACAACTCTGACTGTAGAGGCCATGCTTGACAAGTTACAGGAACATGTTAAGGGACAGCGCAACGAAGCACTTAGAAGAAGAGAACTCCTCCAATGTAAGCAGCTTGATGGAGAATCTTTTGATGCATTTTTTGTAAGACTGAAAAGATGTTCAGAGGAAGTTGATGTTTGTCCTGGAAATTCTCAAGTTTGTGAAGAGACACAACTCAAGACAATCATTTTAACGGGTATTCGAGATGAAGAGCTAGTTCAGTGTTTCATTTCACTTGACCCCACTTCCTCCCTTCAAGATGTTGTTACAATATGTCGAGCGTACGAGGCTGCCAGGTGTGCAACTTCAGCTTTACGCTCACAACCTGACCAGGTGAGGGCGGTGTCTTCCTACAGAAAGGGTAAGAGGCAGCAAGGTAACCCCACCCCTCACCCTCCAGCTACACCTTCAGCAGCAGCTTTGTGTAACAGCTGTGTGAGACAGCATGATGCCTCCCAGTGCCCAGCTGCTCAAAGCGTGTGCAGAAGTTGCGACCGTCAGGGTCACTGGGCTTACACAGTCAAGTGCCCTGCTAGCATAGTTCAGTGCAGACTTTGTGGTCGTGTGGGCCATTATGACAAATGTTGTTGTAAGAAGACATAGAAAAGACACCACCAAGGATCCAAAAAGTCATCCTCAGGTAGTGCTGGCACGCCCCCTCCTTCTGGCAAGCATCAAGACGCTGTGCCCAGTCGTTCCTGCCATCGTGTACATTGTTCCACAGACACGACGCCCCAGCACATCAGTGTCGTCATTTCTCACGGTAACTTGTCATCCAGTCTTCAAATGTTACCTGACACCGGTGCTGACGTCTCAGTAATTGGTCCACAACACTTAGCAAGCTTGGGAATACCTTGGAGCAACCTACAGCCCCCTCCTCAGACAACGAAACTGACAGCTGATGGTTCCAAGATGGCTCCAGCTTTGGGATCTTTCTGGGCTACTCTTACCTTTGTTAAGCAGTCTTGCTCAGCCCGGATTGATGTTCATGATGGGATCCTGACTCGGCTTTTATCATATGGCATTGTCAAGAGTTGGCCATTATTTCCAAGGAATTCCCCAAACCTATTTTAAAGGTCACCCATGTCAACAGGTTGAAGGAACTCCCTATCTCTACTAACACGTCCCCTTCTGATGCAAGAGCTTACCTTCTCAAGGAGTTTGCTGACGTGTTGGTTACGAAGAAATCTTTAGGATCCACACCACTCAAGCCGATGGTGGGTCCACCTATGAAGATTCATCTTAAGGATGGTGCCACACCTTTTGCCATCCACACCCCTCGTTTGATTCCTCACGCTTACAAGGAACTAGTTAGACAAGAGCTTGACTCCATGGTTGCTCAGGGAATCATCAAGCCGGCCGGAGACGAACCTTCATCTTGGTGCCACCCTCTCGTCCCCATCGCCAAACCTTGTGATGGAGTACGGATTACCACCGATCTATCAAAACTTAACCAGCAAGTTTCCCGTCCAGCCCACCCTTCACCCACACCCTTCGCAGCTGTTCGAAATGTGGACCCGAAGGCGAAGTTTTTTACAACGACGGACGCCTTATGTGGTTATTGGCAAATCGAGTTGGCCGAAGAAGACCAGCATTTGACTACATTCATCACACCATATGGAAGATATCAGTATTGCAGAGGCCCCATGGGATTTGCCGCTATGGGCGATGCATTCTGTCAACGTGGTGACGCGGCCCTTCAAGGAGTCACGAATTGTGTCAAGGTGGTTGATGATATTTTACTCCATGACGAAGACTACTGTGCCCACCTCTCCCGAATATATGAAGTTCTCACCAGATGTCGAAAGTACGGGATTACCCTCAACGCTGACAAGTTTGTAGTCGCTGCACCATCAGTGAACTTCTGTGGGTACACTCTCTCAGCATCAGGTATCGCAGCTGACCCGGAGAAATTAAGTGGAATCAGGGATTTTCCAACCCCTGCCAACCTGACAGACCTTCGTTCTTTTTTGGGTCTGGTCAATCAGCTGGCTGAATTTTCACCTGACATCTCCGCCGCAGCCCAGCCGTTACGCACCCTGCTGAGCCCCAGGAGGACATTCCTGTGGACCCCAGATCATCAAGAGGCCTTCCAGCGAGTCAAGCAGGCCCTCTTAAGTCCACCTGTCCTCGCCTGTTGCGACCCATCCCTACCCACTGTCCTCCAGACTGACGCCTCCAGACTCTACGGCGTTGGTTACGCCCTTCTGCAGGATCATGGCGGTGGAGAACTCCGCTTAATTCAGTGTGGATCCCGGTTCCTGACGGACGCCGAGACCCGATATGCCACGATTGAGCTGGAGATGTTGGCTGTTGTCTAAGCGATGGCGAAGTGCCGCTTCTACCTGATAGGACTTCAGCACTTCACCCTCTTCACGGATCATCGCCCTCTTGTACCTATTATTATCAATCACTACTCTTTGGATGCAGTAGAGAACCCTCGCCTTCAACGTTTGAAAGAGAAGCTCTCGCCTTATCTCTTCACGGCTGTGTGGCGTGCGGGTAAGCTGCTGTGCATCCCGGATGCTCTGCCCTGCGCCCCTGTCAGTCGCCCCACCCCAGAGGACGAGATGTTGCGTTCTACAGCTGCCGCATCCCTCAAGTCAGTAGTCTCATTGAAGGCCGTCTTTACATCAGAAGAGTCTACAGCACCGGATGCAGACAAGACCCTTGAAGATCTACGCACTGCAGCCCGGGCCGACCCTTTCTGCATCCGGCTCGTCGACTGTGTGTCCCAGGGATTTCCATCTAACCGATACGACCTTCATGAATCGCTACTCCCGTACTGGAAGATACGCGAGGACCTCTATTATGACGGAGACCTCGTCTTGTATGGTCCACGAGTAGTCATTCCTGCTGCCCTACGCCGCCGTACCTTGACCCGCCTTCACGACAGCCATCGAGGAGTGGAGGCCACCAAGCGACGGGCGGAGCAGACTGTATTTTGGCCCGGAATCGACGCGGACATTGCAAGTACCGTCCGTGCCTGTGAGCCGTGCCAGATTCTGCAACCCAGCCAGCAACTGGAACCTTTAATGTGCGACGATAACCCTTCAAGACCCTTCGAGTCTGTGTCGGCCGACTTCTTTGCAGTGGCAGGGAAGTCCTTCCTCGTCATTGCCGACCGATTGTCTGGATGGCCTGTTGTCATCCCCTGTGGTAGTGATTCAACGGCTACTGCTACCATCCGGAATTTCAGACATTACTTCAGAGAAGTTGGTGTTCCCCTCCGCCTCAGGACTGATGGAGGACCCCAGTTCACCAGCCACGAGTTCCGGGACTTCATGGACCATTGGGGAGTCCGTCATGTCGTGACCTCGCCCCACTACCCCCAGGCGAATGGATACGCTGAAGCCGCAGTCAAGACTGTTAAACACCTGATCCTTAAGGTGTCACCCTCAGGAAATATCGACTGCGAGGACTTCGATCGTGGTTTGTTAGAGTTACGCAACACCCCGAACTTCACCGGACGCTCCCCAGCCCAGGTTCGATATGGACATCATCTCAGGTATTGTGTTCCTGCCCACCCGAAGTCTTTTTCTCAAGAATGGCAAGCCAAGACTGAGGAATGTGACCGCCGTGCAGCAGAACGAGCCGCAGATGTCGCTGCTCGGTACGACTGTCATGCCCGCCCCCTTCCCAGGTTGAGTATCGGCCAGCAGATCAGGATTCAAGATCCGGTATCTCACCGCTGGGACAAGGTTGGGGTTGTCATGGGTATTGGCCGGTCCAGGGACTACCAAGTGCGTAGAGTATGGTGGAGGAACCGTCGTTTCCTCCGACCTGTGGAGCTGCCTAGTGTTGACCCTTCCCCGGTTGAGTCCACTAATGTTGATGTCTTTACAGTATATCCATCCTCACCTTGTGTTTCTGCCCCGGTACTCCGCAGGTCCGAGCGACTCAGAAACAAAAGGTCCGCTCAAGATGAAACTATGAGCGTATAGGGGGGAGGGAGGTGTATAATATGGACTTGAAGTAGTGCCTTATGCTGTGTATTCTTATATTACTCTATTAATTATGTATAGTAAAGTATTACAGAATATGTATTAATCCTATGTAATATTTCCATTTATTATGCACCATGTTATGTATGTGAATTATCATATTTACATATTATGTATTCAGCTTGTGAATGCTGGCATCTGTGCATGCCAGCGCGGAGTGATACAGAGAGTGGAGATCGCTAGTCCTTATGGTGTGGAAGCCAGTTTCTTTGTTCCTCTATATATCTCCCGTACGAGAATAAGAACCTATTTTCAAGATAACAAGTGTTTGTGTATACCCTCAGTAGTGTAGAACATTTTGGGGGTATCAAAGACAAACATAGAGGGAGGAGGGGTTCAGGGGAGGGAGTTGGTATGGGCCAACATAACAGTTGACCTGGCTGCTGCCAGAGCAGCGCCAGGTTCGTCTTGACCCTTCGGTGGTCAAGAACGAATGTGTGTGTGTGTGTGTGTGTGTGTGATAATAATTAATAATAATAATTAATGGTTTACCGAATAAGTTCAGTAGTCTGAAAGCTGAAAATATACATTGGACAGAAATGTCTTATTAAAAAGACATGGGGTGGGTGGTTCTTTTAACAAAAGCTTTCATTACTAAAAGGGGACGGAATATGAATTAAACATACAAATTATAGCTTACAGTTGATGGCAGGGGCTGGTCTCTTGTCCTACTGTGTGAGGTCACGTAGGCCAGGTGGAATCAGCTGGTGCAGTAACTCGTCCATTGGTTTTGACATAAAGGATATTCCATGGTTGTGGAGACACTGGGTGGTGTGGTGTTCACATTTTTTTTTTACGGGCAATAGCCTACCCTGGCACAGATAATCGACCCACAATGGGGCCGAGGGGGGCGAAAAAATAAGAGTAAAAATAAATGAAAAATGAAAACTGTTACGCCGTCTCTTAATTTACTTTAATATCCAGGTTCTAGGCGTAACCAAACAAAAAGGAAAGTGAAGTAAATCAAAAAGGAATAAAAATAAATAAAGTAAACCTTTAAGAATTTAATTAAATAAAATTCTATCACAATAAAGAGCCTCGTAGGCTGTCACAACAAATTGATTCACTATCGAAACTTTTAAGACACAATTGATACTAAAACATCGAAACATTAAAAGAACTGCTTAAACATAAAGAATAAAATAAAGCATTGGATTACGTTAACACTGCCTAAACATAAAAATAACTAACACTGAAATTAACTATAGTGAAACAACACTGAGTTACTCAAATGTAACTAAGCAAGCACTGATGGACACATAAGAGACATAAATAGGTACTCACATAGATACACCGCATTGGTGGTGACAGGAACAACACAGAAATAAAATGAAGTATAAGTAACAAGTGACAAGTGTCACTCAAAAGAACGTGAACTGAATGACGAGAGGACTGGAACTCAACTCCGTCTACAGGTGGACTACTATTTATAGGGTCGGTTCTGGCGCCAATGCGACCCGCCGGTGAAACATGGGTCGTTTAACGATGCAGATGGTCGTTAGAGAAACAAAGAATGCTTGTTACAATACTAAATGAAGAAAAAAGATGGGCTTGAACAAATAATAACAGTTAAAACCTTAACAGCATAGGGTAAGGTGACTAGATTATATAATAGTAAATATAACACATCATTACAGGAATAATATGGAACAACATGGAAGCATGTTATATAAAAAAAATAGAAAAATACGACACGGTCGTAACAAAACGAAAAAGATGCCAAAAAACCATCTTTTTGAAATGAGAAAGATTGTATGAGGATGGAAACACAGAAGAAGGCAGAGCATTTCTCAGTTTGGCTGTGTGAGGAAAGAAGGATGCACTATAACGAGTTACTCTAGTGTGACCGACATACACAGAGAAACGATGGGCACCGCGGGCAAGACTAGTGTTATGAGCCCACGGCCTTACCGGCGGTACACAGGATGCCAAATCCACCGAACATTGCCCGTTAAAGTACCTGTAAAAGAGAGAGACTGAAGCAACAATGCAGCGAAGAGAAAGGGAATAAAGATTATCAACTAAAGGAGGAGAGTTAATAAGATGAAATGCCTTTGATTCCACCCTATCTAACAGTTGGATAGCAGAAGAGCTACCCCAGATATGAGAGCAGTACTCCAAGTTACGACGAATGTATCCATTATATACTTGAAGCAACTACTCAGGAGTGAAGTAGCTACGGCATCTGTACAGCATTCCCAGCTTTTGGGAGGCAGCTTTAGCAACGTTGGGGATGTGTGGCTTCCATGACATATTGGAGGAAAAAGTGAACCTAACATATCTATTTTAGAAATTGGCAGAATTATTGAGTCCTGAAATATGATTGTTGGGATATCATCTAATTTGGAAAGTGTAATTGGTAAGTACTGTGTCTTATTACTATTGAATTTAACCAAGTTGTAATGGGCCCCTGTCTCATCAACAGAACATATTATATAAATGGGTCAATACATCTGATATTATATTCAGATTCACCACCCTGTAACTTTCCACTGTTTATGAGTAAGACATGAGTTGTACACGTGAGCGGGCAACTCTCTCAGGAGGGAGTCAGCATATCTGTAATCCCAGCGAGGCCCTCACTCTTTAGTCGCTCACAGCAACTTATATCGTAAGGACGTGACCTAACGTTTATAATACATAAACGCCGTCCATTTCTCATTCACTCTTAAACAGTGGAACTTACGGTCGATCTACACTCAGGAAATATATATATATATACAACCCTTTTATTATAAAACAAGGAACTACCGTTTGGGTTTCGTTACTTAAACCCAAATAATAAATATATGTGAACGGCCTGGTTAATTGCACAAGCAGCCGATTCAAAGTTTCTACCTCTCCATTCGGAAATGCTGCACAGATCCGCATTGATAGATGTAATAATATCAGCTCTAGAAACAGATCAAGTTTGATAAGTAGAAGGGGGGGGGGGGGAAATGTGAAGAAGAATTAAGAGTAGAATCATTAGCATAAGAATGGATAGAATTAGTCGTAGTGTGATGTAAATCATTGATAAAAAGATGGAAGAGAGTAGATGAAAGAACAGACCCCTGTGGGACACCACTATTGGTAGAGAAAGAGCGAGAGATCGATCCCTCGACAACAACTGGTGCGGATCGGTTCTCAAGGAAGCTAGAAATTAGAGAACAAAGTGGGGGAGAAAAACCAAAAGAGGAAGTTTAGAAAGCAAAGACTTGTGCCATACCCTGTCAAATGCTTTTCAGATGTCGAGGGCCACGACGAGAGTTTGCTCATAATCCCTAAGAGAGGATGACCAAAGATGAGTGCAGTAGGAGAGAAGATCACCAGTAGATCTCGCCTGGCGAAAGCCATACTGGTGATCCTACAAAAGAGAATGGGACTCTAGTTAGAAGGATTGGAATGGTCATCCTTCTTCGGGATGGGCTGAACCGAGGCATGCTTCCAAGAAAAAGGAAAAGTTTGGGTTTTGAGGCAAAGGTGAATGGGACGAGCAAGCATAGGGGCCAGAATTTCAGCTCATTCCCTCAGAACCCGAGGGGGTATTCCGTACGGTCCATGCGCCTTACTCACATCCAACCTGGATAACACACCAGCATCCCTACTAGTGGAGATTATAGGAAAGTTCATAGGTTCAGTAGAAGGAGCAGGAGTTAGATTGATAGAGTTGGAAACGCTTAAGGTGGACTTAGAGCAGAATAAGGTGCCAAAGAGATTGGCTTTATCAGGGGGAGAGTTGGCTATAGAGTAATCAGGTCGGAAGAGAGGAGGAAAAGAGGGCGTGCAGAATTTATTACAGATGTTTTTGGTTAAGGACCAGAAGGATTTACTAGAAGAAGAGTTGGTCAGGACAGCGGTCTTTCTTTTTATAAAAATCCGCTTGGTTCTACGAAGAATATTTTTACAACGATTCCTAGAAGTAATGAAAGAGGAGTGGGTAATACGTGGAGGAGATAGTTTCATAACGTGATATGCACTATCTCTCTCCCTACATGCAAGAGAACAGGAGCGATCAAACCATGAATGTAAAGTAAAAGTGTTGGTAAAAGATATGATAAATGCTCTCATACCACCCTATATAACCACAGCAATGCTGTCAGCACATACCGAGGCGTACCAAGTGGAAAAGCAGCAGTCATTCCAAGGAAAATCGGAGAAGAATTCTCGCAAGGATTGCCAGTTTGCCCTCCGAGAGTGCCACAGTTGGGGTTTAGAGGGTTGTGTGGGGGGGGGGGGGGGGTGGTCGTGCCTAGTTTGATTTAATAGAAATAAGATCGTGGACAGAAGACCCTTCGGGGCAGAAATTGAGTATGAATAGTGTGAGGGGTTAGAGGTAAAACAAATATCAAGAATGTTCGTAAGTTGATTGTGTCGATCAGGAACTCGTGTAGGGAGTTAATTATTTGTTCCAGCTCATTAAGTAAGGAAAAAGAGAATGCCTCAGCTCCACCTGGGTCATAACTTCCAGAGCCAAGTCACTCTCTGTGATGTACATTGAAATCCCTAAGGTCGAGGATCTTGGTGTTGGGGTGTGTGGATAGCAGCAACTCATAAGAACATAGGAACATAAGAAAATAAGGAGTCTGCAATAGGCCGGTTGGCCTGTGCATGGCAGCTCCTGTCGAGAGTTACTACCACTCTCTATGATACATGAATCTATCTAGCCTCCTTTTGAAACTTTCCAGAGTTCCCGCACTTACTACAAAGTTGCTAAGCTTGTTCCACTCGTCCACCACCCTATTTGTGAACCAGTTTCTTCCTATCTCCCTCCTAACCTAAACTTATCCAACTTGAATCCGTTGCTTCGAGTCCTATCCTGCTCGGATATTATAAGAACTTTATCTATATCCCCTTTATTGATTCCTTTCACCCACTTAAATACTTTTATCATATCTCCCCGCACTCTTCGTCTTTCTAGGGAATGTAAGTTAAGTTTCTTTAACCTATCCTGATATGGAAGGTTTCTAAGTCCCTGAATCATTTTTGTAATTCTTCGCTGCACCGACTCCAGTGAATTTATGTCCATTCTATAAGAGGGGCACCAGAACTGAACCGCATAATCGAGGCGCGGCCTAACTAGCGCAAGATATAGTTGCAATAAGACCTCTGCACTCTTGTTACTTACACTTCTAGATATAAAACCCAATACTCTGTTTGCCTTATTTCGAACATTAACGCACTGTTTTCTAGGCGTAGGTCCGGGCTTACAAGTACCCCTAGGTCTCTTTCACAAGTCGACTTCTCTAGGTTGATGTTGTTCAGGCTGTATACATTATAAGTATTTGTTCTTCCAATATTAAGTACGCTGCACTTGCTGGTGTTGAATTTCATTTGCCATTTTTCAGACCACCCCTGCAGTTTATTTAGATCCTCCTGTAATGCATTTGCATCCTGCCCTGAATTAATTTGCCGCCCTATTTTGGTGTCATCCGCAAACTTGCTTATGTCACTGCTGATCCCAGTATCTAAATCGTTTATGTAGATTATGAACAAGAGTGGGCCTAGTACTGACCCCTGGGGAACTCCACTGGTTACACGGCCCCACTCAGATTTAACACCATCTACGCTGACCCTCTGCATTCTATCGGTGAGCCATGATTTTATCCAATTTAAAACTTTCCCCTCGATACCATGAGCCTTAATTTTTCTCAGAAGCCTCTGATGCGGTACTCTGTCAAATGCTTTGCTAAAGTCTAAGTAAATAACATCGTAATTTTCGTCATTATCTACTACCTCGAAGACTTTCCTAAATAACGTTAGCAGATTTGTTAGACAAGATTTTCCCTTTGTAAACCCATGTTGAGAGTCGTAGATTAATTTGCTTTTCTCTAGATGCGATCGGATACTATCTGCTATAATTGATTCAAGAAATTTCCCCACTACTGACGTCAAACTGATCGGCCGGTAATTTGACGCTGATGCTCTGTCTCCCTTTGTAAATATGGGTACTACATTCGCCTGTTTCCACAACTCTGGCACAACTCCAGTGTCTAATGATTTTGTAAATAAGTTTACGAGGGGTCCGCTAATCTGTTCCCTACACTCTTTTAAGACTCGAGGAAAAATTTCATCTTGCCCTGGGGATTTTGTGTTCTTTAGTTTATTTATCTTCTTAAGAACATCCTCTTTTCTGATAGTGATATTCTTTAATTTCTCTTCTTCATTTCCCTTAAATATCAGTTCCACCTCCGGAATTTCATCTCAAATTTCTTCTGTGAAAACTGATAAGAAGTAGCTGTTCAATGCTTTGCTCATGTCTTCACTGCCATTTATCAATTCTCCCCTCCCTGACTTTAAAGGCCCAACTTTGTCCTTGACCTTTGTCCTATATACCTGGAAAAATCCCTTGGGATTCGCCTTGGATTCTCTTGCTATTTTGATTTCATAGTCTCTCTTTGCTTTCCTTACATTTTTCTTAACATTCCTAGATAGTTCATTATACCTGTTTCTGAGCTGCTCCTCCCCTCCCTTTAATTTCTTATATATTCCTTTCTTTATTCCTATGTCATGTTTATGTTTTCTGGTCATCCACCTTGGCTCATTCTTATTTGACCTAATTTTTCTGTGTGGTATATTTTGTTCTTGTGCTTTATGTAGTATACTGGTGAATATATTATAGTCATGATCAATTGTTGTGTCATCTATGACCTCACCACTTCCTACTGGGAACTGACGTGACTGTTCCCAGGTGACCTCACCTAAGTACCTTCTTAACCCCTGATAATCCGCCAACCGAAAGTTTGGGACTCTGACCATATTGTCATTGTTTTTCGTTTCCCAATTTAGGGTGAACCTGATTTCTCTGTGATCACTGTTACCTAGCTCTTCCCCTACTGTGATATCTCTGATAATATTTTCTTTATTTGTTAATACTAGGTCTAATATATTGTCACCTCTAGTAGGTTCTGTAATTAGTTGTTTCAAAAAATTGTCCTCTACTGCGTCTAGGAAGTCTTCAGATTCATAGTCGCCTACAATGTTGTCCCAGTCAATATTTCTGAAGTTGAAATCCCCCATAATGCATAGGTTGTTATATTTTGCTGCCCTACTCATTTCCTGCCATATGGGCTGAGCTGCTTCTTTGCTAAGACTTGGGGGCCTGTAAATCACTCCCATAATTAGTTTTTCTCTTCCTTCCGTGATTTCTACCCACACAGACTCGGTTCCTATTTCACCCTTTATTGAATTATTAGTACAACATTTTAATGTATCCTTGACGAAGAGTGCGACCCCTCCCCCCTTCCTACCTTCCCTGTCCTTGTGAAAAAGGTTGTACCCTTCTATGTGGTACTCTGATAAAAAAATTTTGCTCGCCAGATTCATCCAAGTTTCGGTGATTGCTATGACGACTACATTCTCGGTACATACAACCGCTCTCAGCAAGTCTATTTTATTTCTAACGCTCCTACTGTTTGTATAGTATACATTTAAACCTACTCTTTCCTGGTCCTGTTTTACCCCTTGTCCTGAGCAACTAATTTTACTTCCCAGGACCTGCTTGTTTTTTGGCTCCCACTTTCCCCGATCCCTCTCTACTGGCGAAACCCCCCCTTCGGAGTGACAATTTCACGCTCCAGGGATGCAGACAACATCTTTACCCCCTCACGAGACAAGTGTACTCCGTCGCGACAGTACAGGTAGTCGTTGCCATAGAATCGTTGCCAGTTATCAATGAATGCCCAACCATTGTTTGCACAATGTTTTTCCAGTCGGCAATTAATAGCAATTGCCCTGGACAGTCATTCACGACCATCCCCTTTTCTAGGCAAGACACCATATACTATCGGGATCCCTCCCCTCTCTCTAATCTTCCCCAGCGTCTCCCTATACCTCTTGAAAAGTTCCTCACTCCTAACCTTACCTATGTCGTTTCCTCCCACACTAAGACACACTACTGGATTGGTACCCTCCCCTGACAAAACTCTGTCTAACCTCTCGGCTACATGCCCTATCCCAGCCCCAGGAAAACACACCCTAGTCCTACGTTTCCTATCTCTCGCACAAAAAGCCCTATCCATAAACCTCACCTGGCTGTCACCAACTACCACGACCTTACCTGTGGGCAGGGTTTGTACAACTGCCCTTTCCTCTCCTTGATCCATACCCTCCTGCCTCTTCTCTTCCTCTCCAGCTTCCTGCAGCACCTGGTAAGGGTTACTGCACTCCACACCCTGGTCAGCTTTCCTAAGCCTGACCCTAGTCCCCTTGGAGACAACCACTCTCCACGCCTGCTCCTCCTTCGCAGGTGTCCTGCTAGGCAGGACACCTACCTGAAGGAGTTCCGTCCTGAGGGCTTCATTTTCCCCCTTTAGAGTGTCAACCTCACTCCTCAACTGCCCCAGCTGCCTTAACAGCGTGGCAAGGAGGTCGTCCTTCCCCACACTCCCCTCCTCTTCCCCCACGACACAACGATCCAAAGCGGCCATTTTCCTTGGTCTCTAACGGGAGCACGATCGGCACGACCTTCTCCAAGCTGGGTCAGAGGTCAACTGACAAGAAATGACATACCCAAAGAGTTCTAAATAGTTGGTAGAGTTGGGAGAACAGTATAGAAATAAAGGAAAATATTCATTAGGGTGTTTCAATTTTGTCAACATGTTAAAAATCAAATTTGGTAGTCAAAATATTGTGCCTCTTTATGTCTAAACTTGAGATTAGCAAACAAAAATTAATTGAAATAACCCTCACCTACATCAATTATACCTTAAAGTTTCAAATATCAGTATTTCAACAAATTAATGAGACTTGATTAGAATTATTCACTTGATATTAACTAATCTCATGTAAGCATATGGATTATGGAGTATTTTATGGTTCTATAGCTTGTGTACAATATGCATGTCAGAACATGAACATGAACAGGCTCTCCGTGTGGGACAGTTTAATTCTTGTTTTGACTTGTACCAAGCGTGAGGATAAGGCGCCCGGCTCACTCTCCTTCTAGATATCATAGACGGTGGTTTGCTCTCATTGCACTTGCACCCACTCTACCAGACGAATTCTACATTTTAATTATTGTAAGTAGGGCATATTGATTGTCGCAGTTACTTATATCATTGTATAAAACATTATGTTCTAAGAAATTATTATGTTATTTCTGTTACAGCATTTTTGATAAACAAATTGATATTTTTTGAAACAACAATTGAATTATGAAACATTGAAATATTTTTCTATTTGTCAGATAGTGTGAAGATGTCAAAATTGAAGACAAGAAGTCAGTTGTCAACCCACTTGAGCCTGCTAGTTGGTAAAGGGAAGGAGCTTCCTGTATCAGAACTTCCAACAGTGAGAGACATGCTAAGATTAGGGTTACTCCTTCGAGAAAAATATGCAAAGGACAGAAGGAACTATACAGATAAAGAACTCATAAATGACATGATAGTCCCTCTTCTGCATCAATGGACAAAAGCTAGTGCACTATTCAAACCACCTGTGAGTAATCAGTGTCGAACTATTGAGCTAAAACTAACGAAATTATGACACAAAGCAGTTGAAACATCACTTGGTAAAGGAAACTTGGCCAGGAAAAATGAATTTCTGCACACACTTGATACTCTGTTTGACATTTTGACCTGCAAGTGCTCCATACAATTATGTTCTGAATCCAACTGTTCTCACTCAGGTAAGAGAGAAAATAATTCCCACATTGATTGTGGTTGTCCTCGTGAAAAGAAGATCCCTGTTTTAGAGCTTGAATTTATAAAGGCACAGAGGACAAAGGCAGAAGGCCAAGGAAGTATGCAAATGGGTTCAATAGATTATTCAGAAACAAAGAAGCAGATTGCTAATGCCAAGAAGAGAGAACAAATCCGAGAGAGGGAACAAAAGAAGAAAATGAAGAGTGAAGAAGCCATCCAAAGAGAGGAAGAGCTGTGTCAAGATGTTTATCACTTCTTTGATAGTTCTTCTGATGAACAGGAACCAACATCAGATGATAGTTCCAAAGAGCCATCTGAACCTTTACCAAAGAAAATGAAATACAACACAAGAAATATTTCAAACATTGCTTTAGCTAGTATTCGCCACCATGCTGGACTTCGTGAGGCTGCAGAAATTGCAACTGCCGCTTGGATAGATGCAGGCCTCATCAGCCGAGAGGATGTATCTTTGGTGATAGATCATAATAAAATTAGAAGAGCACAAGAAAAAATAATGAAGGAAATATCTGATCAGCATGAAAAAGATTTAAGCGAGGGAGGGCTCTCCTGTCTTTTGTTTGATGGAAGAATAGATGACACAAAAGTTTTGCTAGAAGTAGAGGGAGTGAACAGAACGTTTCCAGGTCTCATCAAAGAAGAACACTACTCTGTCTGTTCTGAGCCTGGTGGTCGGTTTTTGTTTCACTTTGCTCCCGAAACTGAAGTAGAAGGGAAGAAACATGCAGAGGTCATTGCTGATCATATTTTATGTTGGGTTCAGGAGAGAGGACTTGGCAGTTCACTGCAGGCTGTTGGTGGAGATTCAACTGCAGTGAACACCGGATGGCAGGGGGGTGCAATGAC
This sequence comes from Homarus gammarus, assembly GCA_958450375.1. Classification (NCBI taxonomy): domain Eukaryota; kingdom Metazoa; phylum Arthropoda; class Malacostraca; order Decapoda; family Nephropidae; genus Homarus; species Homarus gammarus. Next base: position 150,398 of record CAUDMG010002562.1, read on the forward strand.
GCATTTAGAGAAAAAACTAGGAAGAAGACTTCTTTGGATTGTATGTGATTTACATACAGGCGAGCTACCTCTTCGTCATCTCATCCAGGAACTTGATGGTCCTACAAAGAGCAACAACAAGTGGTCAGGTCCCCTTGGCATCATGCTGGATGAAGCAACACAACTAGAAATAAATACAACCTTTCCAAAGGTCGAAGTTGGCCCTCCCCTTCCGGCGTTGTCTGAAGGAGTCATCAAAGATCTCAGCACAGATCAATCCTATGCTTATCGTATTGCCCAAGCAATAAGATCAGGAGAAGTGCCTCAGTCATTGGGTCTCTTGGAGATTGGACCTGTCAGTCACAGCCGTTGGTTAACTACAGCTCTTCGTTTCTGCAGGATTTGGATTTCCAAACACGAATTGAAGGGCAAAGTGCTGAAGAATTTGAGGTTAATTGTTGAATTTATTATTGGAGTTTATCTTCCCCAGTGGTTTAGTGTGAAACTTAATCCTATGTGGGTGGATGGGCCCAATCACCTTTTGTTTCAATTGCAGCTAGTAAGAACACAGAGGAAGGTAGTGAGGGACATCGTGTTACCTGTGGCAAGAAGGTCCGCTTGGTATGCTCGATCAGAAGCAGTTTTGCAAGCAATGCTTTGCAGTCAATGTACCAATCTCCGAACCGAGGCTGTAGAAGTCATTCTAAAGATTAGAGGAACGCTAATAGATGACGACCAGTTGGGAGACTGTTCGTTTCATTCAAGAAAAGTTCCCCCAATAAACGTCAATGCCACCAAATTGTCAGAATTGGTTGACTTGAGTTTGGAAGTCTTAGAGCCACCATTGACAACAAGTCTAACTAGCCAAGAATTGAGAAACCTTAAAGAGACTCCAATGCAGGTGCCGAAGTGGCCTTCCCACACTCAAAGTGTGGAGAGATGTGTGAAAATGGTCACAGAAGCAGCGGGCCATGTTTACAGCCACGAGAGGCGAGAAGGTTACATCAAAGCACAAATAGCAAGCAGACTACTGATGACAAGAAACCAAAGCAAAGAGAGTATGAAGGCATTGGTTACTTTCAAATAGACTACGGATAATAACATATAATAATTTGAAACTTGAAACAGTAACATGTGTGCAAACGCTAGTTATGTTATAAATTCACAAATATGTACATTTAAAAATCCATTTGATGTAGGTAGGACTTATTATAAAAAAAAATTTATGCCAGAATATTGTTTTGCATGCTTAAAGACTACAATAAATTGCTACCAAATTACTCGATTTTCAATTTAGCCAGTTCACCCCCTAAATTGACACACCCTAATATTCATAGTTGGTAGAGATATGTTGAGCCAGATGATATCATAAAGGGAAGATTTAAGATCCGTGAGTCGAGCTATAGGTGTATCTGTGTTTCAGTAGGCGCATACACCTCCCTCAGAGGTGGAGACTTGAAAAGGTTTGGGTGAAGCTGCTTTGGTCAGTTGAAGTTCAGATAGTAGTAAATGATCGAGGGAAGAGGTTAAAGATGGTGCTCCACAAAATGAAAATTGGATCTCAGGTCGCTAATGTTGGAAAAATTAAGCGTGAAAAAAGCCGATTCACCAGAAACCGCGGTGACGTCAGTTGAGGACCCTGTAGTTTGATGATGACCAGTGGGACCCACCCGAGAAGGCCCTGCTTCAATATTACTGTCAATTGACGTCATCGGAGAATAAAAGAAGAGAGAGAATAGAACAGATCAAGAGTGAGTACGGTTATATGCTGTATTGTCAATATTAAGAAAGACAATTGAGACCCTGTAATTGTGTATAATTGTGGCAGAAAGACAGATCAGCAACCTGGGACTTGATCACAATTTTCGTGATACCATATGGCAGCAGGGTCTACCAATAGACAGTACACTATGCTTCCAATATCTTTTCCCAGGCTGTAGTACCTCCCATTTTGGTAGCTGCCTACTACTTTATACCTGCAGTAACTTTGTACGTGTTGATATGAGGGACTCACGTTGTCATGGAGACACCGGGTGGTGTGGTGTACACGTAGCGCAGTAACTTGTCCTTAGATGTTGATATGAAGGACCCCACGTGGTGGTGTGGTGTGGTATGGTGCGGTTTCACAGTACCTCTCTCTTTGGTAAGTGGTGTTGTATTATGTTATGGTCAGGTAAAGCTGACCTACTGTAGTTGCCTGAGTGAACTGATTAACACTATACCGCCTGGTCAGAAGATGGTGGTCGGTTCCCAGGGGTGCTTATCTCTGGGTGTGAATCTCACTGGTCAGGGCTCTTGCGAGTTCTGTCTTATGATGTATTCACTGGGTTAAACACTGTTCGTCAATACTCAACACTGATCACAATCCTTTCCGGAAAGAATTTGGCACTTTGGGCAGGATTTTGTTGACAGCCCCGTGGGGAGAAGGGGTTGAGGGTAGAGGGTTGGGGAGTGGGCCAACATTGGCCAGTGCAGCTGCCGCCGCAGGAGCAGTAGTGTGTGTGTGTGTGTGTGTGTGTGTGTGTGTGTGTGTGTGTGTGTGTGTGTGTGCATGTGGGTGTGTGTGTGTGTGTGTGTGTGTGTGTGTGTGTGTGGGTGTGTGTGTGCGTGTGGGTGTGTGTGTGTGTGTGTGTGTGTGTGTGTGTGTGTAACGCCGGTCGGCAGTCCATTTCAATTCTCCCTCTCCCCAGTCGTTGCAACACTTGCACCACTGGATTAGGAAAAGGAAGAGCCAAAATATGTGGTTGCAGCCTACGCTCCTGCCTCACACATAAATCAACTCAGACGTAGCCATCATGTAGTTCATCATACTTCTCATCAACAAAACCATATATCCCCAAAAGTCCTTTGGGGACGGACGAGTGGTTACGGGGACAGGCAGAGATGACTGCCATGAGTCTCTAGTCACAACTCTGCACATGGGCAACATAGATAAGATGGTCGTTTATGCACTGGAATCTAGGCAGCAGTGCAATCCAGTCCTGTCTATGCGACTGAGCAGCCCTCTCGAGGACCCACTCTACTAATCCCACATGGGGAGGGGGCTAGAAAAGGTGCCCTAAACATAACCTACCTTAAGAACCAACCTGACTGGGCAACTGCACCGAGTAAGGTCATCCTTATGCAGTCGAAAACACAATCATAGTCACAGATCAAAACAAATAAAGACTGTATAACCTCTTATGGTCGTTAGTTTTCTTTTCTTAAATACTAAGAGCATTTTAATATTATTTTGACATCTACTAGAATTTATTTTCTTTGCTTTTGTGATAGCTAGCTAATCACAGTTAGATGTACAAATATTGAGAAACATGATTTGTTTTGCCAATTTTCTAAGCTAATTAGTTTTAGATATTGCTAGCTAGGATTAGGGATGAAAATTTGCGAAATATTTTGTGAACATCTCACAAATTTTCAGAAAAAGCGACCAGGGGAGTATTATAACAATGCTATAAGTGTTTCCCGCCTGAGGGTTCCCGCTAATTTCGAAACAATAGAAAGAAGGCCTCGGGCCTTGCCTTGACCAACGAGAGGCCTACGAGGTGTGACGGTATGAAGATGTAAGATTCCCTTCGTGCCGAGCAGTTTGATAAAGCTAGTCTGTGTTTGGTCAGAGATAAATGTGGGTGTGTCGTGGGTGTCTCCTCCTCATATGGCGACCATAATGTGAGTATCTATTAGGTTTGATCCGTTTCCCGAAATGTATTGTGAGTAAATGACCCCTAGGTAGCTAGGTAGGAAGATAGGTTATTGCTTTGAAGTGTAACAGTTCATTTTGAGTAACGTCGTTATTAAATGAAGAACCATTAGAATTAGTTCTTAATTCCCTTTGCGTTGACTAAATATATTGTCATGCATGTCTGTGGTATTATGCAGTGATAGAGTGAGTCCTATAAATAATAACTATTCCACATTTCCCCTCTGTTTAAGTTGTTGTATGTTAGTCCTATTCCCCAGTTATTAGCCTTCTTCTACCTCTGCTCAAATCAGCTTACACCTCTGGTGTGAGGGCTAACATTCCCAAACACTCGTCGGCCTATCCGCAAACGTTAACAAATACCTCCCTCTCTTCCTCACTCCCTCTCCCCTTAATTCTCCCTCCACCATCTTACGATTATAACGAGACAGAAAGACAGAGCATTGGACAATAAAAGAAAGTAAAGGTAAGTAAAATGAATAAATAAAAGAGATATATAAATACATATAAATAAATAAATATAAGAATTAAAAAAGAAACAAACAAGCTACTTTGTTACATGTGTGTGTGTGTGTGTGTGAAGCCACACACAGGGTGGTGAAATGAGTCTAGACTGGCAGCATTATGTTAGTGTTAAGGTGCAAGCACTGCTTGCTCCCTCTCGCTTTCAGCTGCCGCCGCTAGCTAGCCCTCGTTGCGAACAAGGAAGCAACTTGCAAAGGTATTCCCTCGCCAGTACACAGCCTCCTCACCATCAAGACTCCTGCTGTGCCTTCTCGTGACAACACACGGTAACTGGGTGCCTCGTGGGCCCAGGCTAGATCAGCAGGGGATCTCGGAGTAGTAGTGGGCCCCAGAGGGACGGCGCAATAAGCCCACTGGAGTGTGGACACGTCCTGGCGCCTACCAACCACCGCCCCGCTGCCTTAGGGATTAACCTTGGCAGGAATAAGGCTACGGGAAAAAAAAAAACATCGAAAAATCTGCAGTGGAGCCCTCATCAGGCAAACATGCTTACAGAGCTCCAACAAGATCCCAACAGCGGGGTACGCGGAAGAGGTGACCACCACGGAAACCAACGACTACACCGGCGGACGAAGGCAATGCCTGATGGACAGGCTACTAAGGCGACACCCAACAAACTGGGCGATCGGTAGCCCAATGCGACTCTCCCTCTCCCTAGTCGTTGCAACACTTGCACCACTGGATCAGGAAAAGGGAGAGCCAAGATGTGTGGTTGCAGCCTGCGCTCGTGCCTCACCACATAAATCATCTCACAAGCAGCCATCATCCAGTTCATCATACCTCTCATCATCATCAAAACCCCTATACCCCCAAAAGTCCTATAGCGATTAACGAGTGGCGACGGGGACAGGCAGAGATGACTGCCGGGAGTCTCTAGTCTCAACTATGCACATGGGTGGCAGATATAAGATGGTCGTTTATGCACTGGGATCTTGGCAGCAGTGCAATCCGGTCCTGTCTGTGCGACTGAGCAGCCCTTTCGGGGAGCCACCCTGCTCACTCCACATGGGCTAGAAAAGGTTCCTTAAACATAACCTGCCAAAGAACCCAACCTGACTGGGAAACCGCCCCCAGTAAGGCCATCCTTATGCGGTCGAAAGCACAACCAAAATCACAGATCCAAGGAAAAACAAACCATACAAACTCTTATGGTCGCTGCATGGAATGTCAGGACCCTTATGGATACTGGCACAAATGGGCGTGCTAAAAGAAAAACTGTCCTTGTGGCAAAAGAGCTGGCTAGGTATAAAATCGACATAGCAGCCATCAGTGAGTCCCGACTTCCAGATGAGGGCCAACTCACAGAAAGGGGGTCTGACTACACCTTCTTCAAGAAGGGTAAGCCTGCTGCGGAGAGAAACTGTATTTATGGAGTTGGCTTTGCCATCCGTCAACGCATCCTACACAGGTTAACTGAAATGCGTATTGGGATCAACGAGCGCCTCAGGACTCTTCTAGTCCAACTGAATCACTCACGTCATGCCTTCTTCGTCAGTGTATACGCACCAACACTGGATGCAGAGGATGACACCAAGGAGGACTTTTACGCCGACCTCGACAGAGTGCTAAACTCTATCCCCAGAGAAGACAAGGTTGTGCTCCTTGGCGACCTCAATGCCAGAGTTGGTATAGATGATAACATTTGACAGGGAACCACAGGAAGAAATGGACTTGCAAGTGTAATCCCAACGGCCTACACCTCCTCAGCAAGTGTGCTGCATTCAACCTCACTATCACCAGTACCTTGTTTAGGCAGGCTGACAAGTTCAAGGGTTCGTGGCAACACCCACGATCCAAACACTGGCATCTCATTGACTACATCATTGTTAGAGAAAGAGATCGCTGAGATGGCCTCATCACCCGCGCCATGCGTGGCTCATACCACTGTGACACTGATCATCGACTTGTCAGAACCAAGCTCTCACTTCAAGTCGCATCAAAATGGCGAAGGCAGCAAGCCTCCAGAAGATGTTTTAATACTAAGCGTCTAGATCCTCTAGACTCTAGAGGATCCAGCGGTAGCACATGCTTTCAGAGAGCAGCTCGAACATACGCTTATAAACAAACCAACCGCAAACAACATGAATCCCAGTGCCGAATGGCATACTCTTAATACTGTTATGACAAAATTCCTCAGAAAGACCCTCGACCAGTTCAAAAGAATACACCAGGACTGGTTTGAAGAAAATGACCCGGCAATCAAATTACTCATCGATGATCAATGTACTGCTTTTACTGACTGGCAAAACCACCTTCAGTCTCTAACCAAAGCTAATTTCTTCCACTGAAGAAAGCGGCAGCCCAGCGGGGACTTAGCAATCTAAAGAACGACTGGCTTAAAAATAAAGCACTTGAAGCACAAAACTTGCAGATCAGCAAAAGATGCGCGAATTTTTCATTTCCACTAAAACATTTTATGGCCAATCACTCATGGCGCAGCCCCCCCTCCGCTCATCTGACGGTAACCTCATAATTAATAACGATGTAGGCCTCCTTCAGCACTGGAAAGAGCACTACCATTCATTGATCAGCCGAAACACTGATGTGGATGTCCTGACTACTCAGCAGGTCCCTCAGCATCCAGAGCTGACCCACCTCAGCTATCCTCCATCCTGGATGAGGTAGCTACTGCCATCAAAAAGATGAAAAATAACAAAGTCTCAGGGACTGATGGAATCCCAGCCGAGGTGTATAAAGCAGGAGGACCTCTGCTGACCAGCCGTCTCCACTCTCTGCTGGAGAATATATGGGAAAAGGAGGAATCCCTCAAGCTCTTAAAGACGCCTCTATTGTCAATATTTATACGAACAAGGGAGACTGCTCAGACTATGGCAACTACCGTGGGATCTCGCTGCTCTCCGTAGCTGGCAAGATTATCGCCCGAGTCCTCCTAAACAGACTTCTTCCTGAGGCGGAAAACTTCCTCCCAGAACCTCGATGTGGCTTTAGACTATCACGTGGCACCACTGACATGATTTTTGCTGCCCACCAGATACAGGAAAAGTGCAGAGAACAGCATCGTGATCTGTACATGGCTTTCATCGACTTAACCAAAGCCTTCGACTCGGTCAAAAGGGAAGCCCTCTGATGGACCCTCAGCCGTTTTGGCTAACCACCAAAATTCATCACCATTGTGAGGCAGCTCCATGATGGCATGAACGGCAGTGTCCTGCGTAATGACAACCAGTCTGAGTTCTTCCCCATCTAAATGGGGGCAAACACATTTTTACACTTTTAAAGGGTATTTCATTAATTCATAAGGCATAACAAGAGTAAATCTGCACTTAACAGAACCATTCCAAAAGATAGGTCAGGTAAGGTATATTTCTAGTCACATAACTTTAGAAGGGAAAATAATTATAGATACTTAATATAGCCAATTGTTTCCCTTTGTATAACATTCATTTCTAAATGTGCATATGTGGCAAGGTGACAAAGGTTTTATGAATGATTTGTCATCATTTTGGACAGCATTTTTCAACTACCATTATATGGCAGCATTTTTTTATATTTATAATGTTGCCATTTTTACTGGGCACCAAAAGGAGAGAATATTAATACAATCATGCCTTATACAGAGGAAAATCATCTCATTTTCACCTCTTCATTTTTTTGTGAAACCTGCGAAATGAAATATTCTCCATGTGTTTGTAGCATGAGCAGCAACATAACACCAGACATTTATTGGGAATGGTCAACATATTTATATTCATATCCTCTCAATTTTCACTGAGCTGGATTAGGGAAGGGGGTGTGACGTCATACATTTGAGTGGTAGCGTTTTCGTCCACTGGTGAGCAGATCTTGTAATCTTTAGAACTTGGCTTTAATCGTTATTATTCAAAAGGTATATGGCTACTAGCCTCAAAAATATTAACGCTGCTTGAGGTTTAGACGTAGGTTAAAGATGTACTCCACCAGATAAATTACATTTGTGACCTTTGGTTTTGAGATTCCGAACTACTCTGTGGTCTGCTGGTCTTGTCTCCACACAACGCAAGAGTCTTTAAAGGAGTCTGTTCGGATGTGGTCATGTAGTACGAACATGGTGAAGGCGGTCTCACAGGTTTCACACTAAGTGACGAGGCTACATCTGCTCAACCATAATTCAAGTCCTGGATGAGATGAGAGATGCAAATCCTGTCCAGGCTCAGTTGCATCCCAAAGAGGAGGGGGCAATGGTCGCATTAAGACAAGGGATCGCCTCGATCTACGTGAAAAGCTTGATCTATGCATAGAATCCCTCGACCCAGAACATCATGTGCCAAATGATTTAATCTATATTGTTATCTCTGAGGTGATTCATCATCCCTTTGTGAATGTGGACAATGCAGTTGCATTTGGAACTCCTTAGTGTAGGGAATTTGAGAGTGGCTGCCATAACAGTTTTCATGAAACAATCTCGAGAGTTGTGATCACCATGAGTGTGAATTGCAAGTTCATCAGTCTTAGCCAGAGTAGATGTTTTTAAACTGGAGTACTATATACGAGAGCCATAGGCTTACAGGCAATTTAATCAGTTAATTGAAAATACATGTACATATCCGTACATATATTTTAATATATTCTACCTCAATATAACAAACTTTGGAAGTTGCATGTGGCGTCACTAAAAGACCTCACCCGACGCTATTGCCGGTTGGTCGGGTAGTGTAACGACTGAGAATATGGCCCCATATCTCACGTAGAAATGTAAGCAAACCACTTCATACTTTTCTTCTATTGGTTTCCAATATTGTTAGTTGCACATTTCAAAAGAGGACATAAAACTACACTAAATCAACGATATAATAAAGGGGGAGTTACTCGATGGGTGCTACTGAACAATGAAGCTCATAACAAAGTAACAAATAGATAGTAAGCTAAGTGGTGAAATGATAAATTAAACTGTAATTTGGCCGTCACTCTTTGTAAACCAACAACATGAGCTGTGAACTTATCTTTGTCTGCCTATAGGAAAGAAATGACACCTTAGCTCTTTATTATTTCCTTTGTTTTTTTTCACAAACGCCGGAAGCCAGGTTTATATCTACCGCCACGCCCCCTAGCTTAAGTGAAAGCAATCAATAAAACATCATTCATGATGACACAAGAACAGGTCGATCAAGACGTGTGTTCCGTACACCTCAGCAACACAAAAAAGGATTATCTCCATACATATCCAATGGGGGAACTTCTATATATAGACTGAGACACTATGGTTGGTAACATAAATACTATCGAGAATCTGAGGTCCCTAATGTTTTGGGCAGGGAAGTGGGAGACCTGCAGAGCCCCCAATCCATTGATATCACAGCACAACAGGTGTGAGAAAAAATCTGACGACAACAAGATGTGTGCATAAAGTTTGTCCAGTCTCAACTGAACAGACTGGACAGATTGGATGAACTAATTCATGAACAAAAAGGTTCAATTTAATATGAATATGAATAAAATAAGTGATAATGCTGGAGCTCTGTCTTTATACTAAATACATGACCAAAACTCTGAAAGTCTTTTAAAGCATAATCACATGATCTAATTAAAACTATGATCATACCAACTTACCCCAGCCCAATCACGTAATTCGCTCTTTTCATGCCAGCACAGGATACCGATGCTTCAACTGAGTGAACAAATACTGTAGAATTAATTAAAATTTTGACTCTAATTTCAGGCTGCTGGATGCCAAAAATTAGGCAGCGTTCAATTTCAGACAGTCTGAGAATAATTTTTAAGACAAGACACTGCTCGTTAGCAGTCTTGGTTAAAAACCATTTGATTAATTAAAAAAAAATGTATTAACTATCATCTTATCAACATCACGATCACAGACACAACTACAACAAATTTTCTTGTAAATAACTTTCACTAAGTTAGATGTAGCATTTATTACTTCCAAACAACCCTTGTGGCTTACTCTTCGCCTTCTCGGCCACGTGGCGGGTTCGTTTATTCCGAAACTCTGGAGAGAACACTCCCTGGGATAGCGTCAACATGACTCAACACCTCTGAAGGACACTACTGAGGTATATGAAGGGGCGTGGATTGATCAGCAGTTTAAAACAGAACGTTTTATCTCAATTTTTAATTGTTGATATAATAGTATAATCACTAACCATGTTACATGCTTAAAGACCTTAGTAGTTGAAGCAATACAGTAATAACATTATAAAAAACAACAGTCAGTTGGCCTAAGCTCTCTTATCTGGTCTATCTACAAACCTTATTCCGCTCTGTCCTTTAGCTGTTTGTTAGAGAGGCAGCATGCACCCACACTATGCAAGCTGAGGGGGCAAATTTTAACCATGTTTTTTTTTTTTTAAGTTACTTATGTAACTAATGGCTCAAATCAAGATGTTAAACACCATAATTTTTTTGTACGTCATGGAACATGAACAATTTACAGACCAGATCAGATGATTTTAAAATTCTTTACACATCGTGTCCCTGAAATCTCAAGTTTTGCTACCACTTAACCCTTCAAATTCACCCCTGAGATAGACCATGGCAGAAGATAAAGATAAAGGATGTCCCAATATATTTGAACGTTACAGTATTTTTTGTGTATTTTTATTATTCTAAACTTGAGAGCAGCATATATAGAATACCTGTAGTTTGATTTTATGTTACTATTCATGGATATTTCAAAATATCTTGTCAACACAGTGCTACTACGACTCCTTGCAAGAAAAAACATAAAATCTAACAATTAGATAATCTAAGTAGAATTTTTACAGCTGATAATAATTTCCCCCCCTGACCCATTTTTCTACATGCTGCAGCATGACTATTGGTCCTTACTGGGCAGTCCCTGTTCACACCCAACCCCTGTCGCTCATGCTCATATATTCATTCAACCTATATTTGAAACTACCCAGCGTGTTCGAGTTAATGATAATGTTTGGTAACTTATTTCACTCTATTTCCAAACCAATGTTCATCTATCTCGTGCCCAAATCAAAATTTGTCTAATTTAAAACCATTGCTACGAGTTTGCTCCTGGTTGGATAGTTTGAGAACTTTTGTTATCTCACTTTGTTTATTTAACTCTACGTCTCTCGAGGGAGTGCAAATTAAGATGCTTTAACCTGTCTCTGTACTCAAGGCTTCTAATGCCTGGGATTAGTCTTGTCATTCTCCTCTGAATTCTTTCTTGGGATTCAATATCCATTATGTAGTACGGTGACCAAAACCGAACAGCGTAATCCAAGTGAGGTGATCTTACAAGACCAAAATATAGTTTTAGGATAACTTCTCTAGCATTGTACGTAACACTCATTCGAGAAAATACACATTGCTGTCTTGGTTTAAGTTTCCTAGTTATCATTGTTCCTAAATCTTTCTCACAGTCAGATTTCTTTTCAACATCGTTGTTCATCTGATACCTTGTTTCTCTGTTTACATATCCTGGACTAAGTACTTTACATTTGTCCACGTTAAATTTCATCTGCCATTTCTTACACCATGCGAATAATTTGTTTAGATTTTTCTGTAGTTTTGAGGAGTCCTCGTCAGATTTAATTACTCACCCTATTTTAGTGTCGTCAGCAAATTTACTTATGCTGCTGTCTACGCTTATATCTGTGTCATTTATGTATATAATAAATAGTAATGGTCCAAGTAATGAGCCTTTAGGGGTACTCGACTCGTGACGTTACCTCAATCGGATTTAGGGCCGGATGAAATTTTCCCTCGAGTATTGAAAGAGTGTAGGGAACAGATTAGCGGACCCCTCGTAAACTTATTTACAAAACCATTAGACACTGGAGTTGTGCCAGACTTGTGGAAACAGGCAAATGTAGTACCCATATTCAAAAAGGGAGACAGAGCTTCAGCGTCAAATTACCGGCCGATCAGTTTGACGTCAGTAGTGGGGAAATTTCTTGAATCAATTATAGCAAATAGCATCCGATCGCATCTAGAGAAAAGCAAATTAATCTTCGACTCTCAACATGGGTTTACAAAGGGAAAATCTTGTCTAACAAATCTGCTAACGTTTTTTAGGAAAGTCTTCGAGGTAGTAGATAATGACGAAAATTACGATGTTATTTACTTAGACTTTAGCAAAGTATTTGACAGAGTACCGCATCGGAGGCTTCTGAGAAAAATTAAGGCTACTGGTATCGAGGGGAAGTTTTAAATTGGATAAAATCATGGCTCACCGATAGAACGTAGAGGGTCAGCGTAGATGGTGTTAAATCTGAGTGGGGCCGTGTAACCAGTGGGGTTCCCCAGGGGTCAGTACTAGGCCCACTCTTGTTCATAATCTACATAAACGATCTAGATACTGGGATCAGCAGTGATATAAGCAAGTTTGCGGATGACAACAAAATAGGGCGGCAAATTAATTCAGGGCAGGATGCAAATGCATTACAGGAGGATCTAAATAAACTGCAGGGGTGGTCTGAAAAATGGCAAATGAAATTCAACACCAGCAAGTGCAGCGTACTTAATATTGGAAGAACAAATACTTATAATGTATACAGCCTTAACAACATCAACCTAGAGAAGTAGACTTGTGAAAGAGACCTAGGGGTACTTGTAAGCCCGGACCTACGGCCTAGAAAACAGTGCGTTAATGTTCGAAATAAGGCAAACAGAGTATTGGGTTTTATATCTAGAAGTGTAAGTAACAAGAGTGCAGAGGTCTAATTGCAACTATATCTTGCGCTAGTCAGGCCACACCTCGATTATACGGTTCAGTTCTGGTGCCCCTATTATAGAATGGATATAAATTCACTAGAGTCGGTGCAGCGAAGAATGACAAAAATGATTCCGGGACTTAGAAATCTTCCATATCAGGATAGGCTAAAGAAGCTTAACTTGCATTCCCTAGAAAGACGATGAGTGCGGGGAGATATGATAGAAGTATTTAAGTGGGTGAAAGGAATCAATATAGGGGATATAGATAAAGTTCTTATAATATCCGAGCAGGATAGGACTCGGAGTAACGGATTCAAGTTGGATAAGTTTAGGTTTGTGAGGGAGATAGGAAGAAACTGGTTCACAAATAGGGTGGTGGACGAGTGGAACAAGCTTAGCAACTTTGTAGTAAGTGCGGGAACTCTGGAAAGTTTCAAAAGGAGGCTAGATAGATTCATGGATGATAGAGAGTGGTAGTAACTCTCGACAGGAGCTGCTGGTCTTATGTTCTTATGTTAATGCCTATTCGCTGTTTCCTGTCCTGTAACCACTCCCTAATCCATTTTAGAATATCTCCCCTAATTCCACGAGCCTCCACTTATCATATTACTCTTTAGTGGAGACTCAATTGAAGGCTTTGCTAAAGTCGAGGTATAGCACATCATAATCGTGGCCGTCATCCACTGATACGAAAGAGTTGAAAAGAATGAAATAGATTTGTTAGACATAAACATCCAGTTGTGAAGCTATATTGGGAATCATTGATCAACTTGTGCTTCTCTATGTGATTTCGAATAAAGTTTGAAATTAGTGCTTCCAGTAATTTGACTACAATTGATGTTAAACTAAAAGGGTAGTAGATGATGAACCTGCTAATTAGTTCAAAGTTAGACAGGGAGTAAGAAAAGACTGTTGTATTTCCAATATTGTATGCTAAATAATCAGAATTATTAATGAGAAGATAAAAGGGGCAGTGAAGAAAAAAAATAATGGTAAAGAGGCATTACAAAATGGTTAATAGATTAGTGGAAAAAGGTGAAGAATATGGAAAAATAGTTAATACCTTAAAAACGCATGCAATGGTTGTTTTTAAATTAGAAATAAATCCTAAAATAAAAACTATGGAAGGCAACGGGGCACTTAAACAGCATTTTATAACCTAAAGGGCCTAATGAAAAGGGATATCAATTTCAATTTGAGGAAAAGGCTGCTGAGAGGATATGCACTGTACAGGTATATGGCAATAGGGTGTGTCATAGGAGGGAAGATCAGCTAAAACTAATGGCCCATCACTTTTTTGGTAGATTTTAGTGTATATAAACAGAAAATAATTTCAGTTTCAATATTTTGCAACCTTTTGCTAGGTAAATTTTAGCGTGAAATTTATCGAAAATCTAACGTACAGCTGCATTAGTGCATTACAATTAAATAGTGAACATTGCTTTCTGACTTCATTCTTTAACAACCCAACTAACAATATTTTTTTCTGTTTCAGATTCTGATGCATTTATAAGTTGATAATATTTGCGATGGCTGCTTGTGTCAGGACGAGGAACCAAAAATCCAGCCATCTCAGTCACTATCTTGGGTCTGGGAGAGAGCTCCTGAAGTCGGAGTTGCCTACATTGAGAGATGCTTTGAGATACGGTGTTTTAATCAGGCAAATCAGTGAAAAGAACCAAAGAACTTACACAAACAAAGACATTGCCAGTGATATGACCAAAGCTGTCTTGGCACAGTACACTCTGGCTAACGCTCAGTTCAAGCCTCCAGTCATAACAAGTCAGAAGAAGAATAGTGAGAGACTGCTAGCCAGTTGGGAAAAGGCAAGAGATATCTCTCTTGGGAGAGGAAAACTTGCAGTTAAGGACAGCTTTGCCAAGCAACTGGACCAGTTATTTGACATAATTACTTGCAAGTGCCCAATTGTTCTCTGTCCTGAGTTTGGATGCGATCGTGACTGTAAATCCGAGGCCCACATCTCCTGTATTTGCAAGCGTGAACTGAAGATTCCTGTGATCGAACTGGCATTTGTCAAAGCACAGAGAGAGAAGACTGGCAGTATAGGGGCTCTCATGATTTCTAGCCAAGATATTCCGGAGTCCAAGAGACAGGAGGCTGCCACAGAGAGACAGAAGAGGAGAAGAGTTGCCGAGGAAAAGAGACTTGAGAAGGCCCAGGGTGAGGTAAAAAAGGCCGATGATTGGAGTCAAGCTGATTCAGAGTTTAATGACTTCCCCATGGCTGATCCGAGTGCTGACCAGGAGAATGGTGACTTTGTCCCTAACCCAGAAAATAATGATCCCAAACCTTCCAGGCATAAGATTCGAAATAGGAAAGATATCCCGAGCATAGCTCTGGCCAGCATGCGACACCACACTGGTCTCAGAGAAACTGCAGAGATAGCAACAGCTGCCTGGATTGACGGTGGCTTGATAACACCTGATGATGTTCACCTGGTGATAGATCATAACAAAGTAAGGAGAGCTCAGGAGAAACTTATCAGTAACCTAGAAGAGGAGTTTGATAAGGGGATAAGAGAAAATGGAATCAATTGTTTGTTCTTTGATGGGAGAAGGGATGACACTAAAGTGTTCATGAAAGTTGGAGATTCTGACAAGTTGTTCCCTGCCATGGTGAAGGAGGAACACTACTCCTGCTGCAGTGAACCAGGAGGGAAGTATTTGTGGCATTTCACTCCAGAGAAAGATGACATCAGGAAACCAGCTGAGATAGTGGCAGATAACATTGTGAACTGGCTCAGAGAGAGGAACGTAGACCAGACCCTGCAGGCCATTGGAGGGGACAGCACCAACACGAACACAGGGTGGCAAGGGGGGGTCATACAGTGGATAGAGCGGAAGATTGGGAGGAAGCTGGTCTGGATTGTTTGTGACCTCCACACCAACGAGTTGCCACTCAGACATCTGATCCAGGAGCTGGATAGCAAGACTCTTTCAAACAACAGATGGTCTGGTCCTCTTGGCAAGATGCTGGACTCTGCCACTGAGTTAGAAATAAATCCGAGCTTTGAAAAAATCACAGTTGGCCCTCCACTCGTTGAGCTTGCACATACTGTCATTGACGACCTGAGTACTGACCAGTACTATGGTTACATGATTTGCAGTGCCATCAAAACTGGGGTCATGCCTGATAGACTTGCTTACTTGCAGATAGGTCCAGTCTCACATTCTAGGTGGCTCACAACGGCTCTCAGGTTCTGCAGAATTTGGGTCGCTCATCATAAACTGAAAGGGAACCAGCTTCACAACCTGAGACTTATTGTCCAATTCATCGTGAGTGTCTACTTGCCAAATTGGTTCAACACCAAGGTCAAGTCATCGTTCTCCGAAGGTCCGAGGCATGTTCTCTTTCAGCTTGAGCTCCTGAGGAGTCAGCCAAGGAAGGTTGTTCAGATTGTGGAGCAGACTGTGAGGAGATCTTCCTGGTATGCTCATCCCGAGGCAGTTCTGCAGACAATGCTCTGCAGTAAGGATGAGGAGGAGAGAAGAGTGGGAGTCAAAAAGATCTTGGATATGAGACTTATGAGAGGATCTGGGCATGACGAATCAGTTGGTGACGATTCCTTCAGGGTCAGGAAGACTCCTGAAGTCAATCTAGGTGCCAAGACTCTCACTGATCTCATAGATCTGGATGACATCCAGGCTGGCAGTGAGCCCCCTCTTACCTGCAGCCTCACCAATGTTCAAGTCAGAGCTTTCCTGGACAACCCCATGCATGTCCCTGCCTGGCCCTCGCACACCCAGAGTATAGAGCGTTGTGTACAGCAAGTGAGCGAGGCCAGCAGTCACGTGTACAGCCAGGAGAGGAGGGAAGGCTACATCCGAGCTCAGGTGGTCAGCACGGAGGTGATGAGTAGAAACAGAAGCAAGAAAGACATGTTCTCTATGGTGTGCAGCAACACCGGGTCGTAGTAGTAAAACCGGTTTTTGTATTTGATGATTTTGTTTTCTAAAGGAATTATAAATTTAATAAATGTGTCAAGATCATTCGTTTCACTATTCTGGACCATTTTCATCCTAATAAATTAACCTGATACATTTACTTTACTTTAAATAAGCTATTTAGTGGTGTTGGTAAAAGGGTGGGAATACTGAATTTTCATAAGATTTCAAGTTAAAATTTACCTAGCAAAAAATGAAAACTTTTCAAATCTGAAGATATCACATGATTCTGCACATAGAACTACATCATTAATACTATGGGCCGATTTTTCAAACTCAAAAAAAAAAAATTCGCCTCTGTATGACACACCCTAATATGGCAAGGACTGTTGTGTATGTCAGAAGCGTGGACACTTTCAGCAGACACCAGAAAGAGGTTAAAAGTCCTTGAAACGTGGTGTTATAAGCGTATGTTAAGAATAAATTTCACTGGCAGGAAAACAAAAGTAGAAGTACTAAGGTTAGCAAAAACTTAAAGAAATATTCTTGAAAAATACAGAAATAGAAAGGGGAGATTATTTGGATATATAATTAGGGATGAAGGGATAACATAAATATTAATGGAGAAAGTTGAGGTTGAGAGAGCCAGAGGGAAGCACAGAATGGGAAGGATGAATGAAATTAAAAACTGGATCCCGGGAGATATTCAAAATCAAGGAGGATTAGTAAAAACAGCCTGGAAACGTTTAGAGTGGAGAACTGTGGTCTCCAACCCTTTTATCCGAGGACGATACTTTGATTGATTGAACCCTTAGATACCCTTTTACAAAATAATTTGCTGAGCTCAAAATATCTTACCGGTAATAACACGGTACTACATTCTGATGGAGTTCTTCCCATGTTTCAACTCCTGAAGCATCAATAGTTCTGAACTTACCCCTAACAACTCTCTCATCGACATTGTTACCATTTCCATCACCATCCTCCTCATCTAACAGGCTACAAGCTTCGGAACTCTCGAAGCCCTCTACTTCAACAGATTCACCAGTCTCTCTCTCACTCTATCTCTCTCTCTGCATCACAATTTGACTCCTAGTAACAGCATAGGATGGAAACAACCCCCATTTTCCTCTATAATTCCCCAGTGCCTCTAACAAACACAGGCTTCTCAGTCACAATTGATTCTGTTACAACCTTCTAACCAGCAATGTCATTTCTCATCCCTGCACCTTTCCAATCCCTCCCCATCCCTCCCTACACCTTTCTCACCCCTCAACATCCCTCCCTGCACCCTTCTCACCCCTTCCCATCCCTCCCAATACCATTCTCACCGCTCCTCATCCCTCCCTGTAACCTCCTTACGTCTCCCCTAACCATCCCTGAACCTTCCTCACTGAAGGTTCCAAGTGTTCCCTAAAGAAGGCAGTGATGGGTAGGGAAACACCCGGTAACACTGAAGTCCATTTATTAACGGATAGGAGAAATACAAGTGGTGGCTAGCGTGTGCCATGCACGGCCCACGGAGTCAGACTGAGACTGCCTTGCCATATGGCAGCCTCGGGGTAATGTTGCCACATAACACGTGCAGTTTTGCCACATAACACGTGCAGTGTTGCCACGTGATTACATATATAAATGCTCCTCGGCACAGTAGCTTAGATACATAACCTACATCTCCTTCCCCCCCTCACGCTCATTGTCTTTGTCTTGAGCGGACTTCTTAGTCCTAAGTCGCTCCGAGCATCGAGGTGCACTGTGGGGCGGATCCTTGTGAGGTGTAGGGGACTCGTCCTCGGTCAGGGGGCCTGCAGCAGGGGGTGGGACTGGCCGGAGGAAGCGGCGGTTCCTCCACCAGACACGGCCGCTCGGCATCCTGACCTTGTAGTCCCGCGACCGGCCGACGCCCATCACTATGCCCACCTTGTCCCAACGTGTCGTCGTCGGGTCATGAACGCGGACAAGGGCACCAATCTCCTTTGGCTGAAGAGGGCGGGCACTGTCGTCATACCGAGCCTTGGCGTCCTGGGCACGTGAAGCGGCGCGGCGGTAGCAGCTCTCGGCTCTGGTCTGCCACTCCATCTCAAAGGCCTTGGCGTGTGCAGGAACGCAAGAGCGGAGAGGGTGACCATACAGGATCTGGGCAGGGGAGCGCCCTGTGTGGGTTGGAGTATTACATAACTCCAGGAGTACTTTGTCAAACGCCTCACAGTCTATGTTGCCTGAAGGGGCCACCTTGAGATGAGGTGCTTGACTGTCTTGACCGCAGCCTCAGCATGGTCATTTGACTGTGGGTAGTGGGGTGTTGACACGATGTGGCGGACTCCCCAACGCTCCAGGAATCCTGTGAAGTCCCGGCTGGTGAACTGTGGTCCACCGTCCGTCCGCAGATGTACGGGGACGCCCAGGTCACGAAAGAGGTGCCGGAAGTGGCGAATGGTGGCCGCGGACGTCGTGTCCGAGCCACAGATTACCACCACAGGCCAGCCAGAGCGTCGGTCGGCGACAACTAGGAAATGTTTCCCAGGTGTGCTGAAGATATCAGCCGACACGGACTCGAAAGGCCTGGTGGGTTCGTCATCGCACAAGAGGGGCTCCTGCTGTTGACTGGGCTGCATGATCTGGCACGGCTCACAGGTACGGACCGTATTGACGATATGTGCGTCAATGCCTGGCCAGTACACAGCCTGCCTTGCGCGGCGCTTGGTGGC
Source organism: Homarus gammarus (assembly GCA_958450375.1). Lineage (NCBI taxonomy): Eukaryota > Metazoa > Arthropoda > Malacostraca > Decapoda > Nephropidae > Homarus > Homarus gammarus. The sequence goes on from CAUDMG010002562.1 coordinate 169,837, forward strand.
CTCTGCTTCACGATGGCTGTCGTGTAAGCGGGCCAGGACGCGACGACGGTGAGCTGCAGGGACGTCCACACAGGCACCGTACAGAACGAGGTCCCAATCTCGTAGAGGTCCTCACGTATCTTCTAATACGGGAGTAGGGCGTTGTGGAGGTCAAAACGGTCGCAAGGGAACCCAGTCCTCACACTCTCCAAGAACTGAGTGTAGGAGGGGTCGTCGCGTGCCACGGTCCGTAGTTCCTCAAGGGTTCAGATCGCTGTCGGGTGGCGACACTGAGGCCTGGGTGCTGGCAAGGGACTGGACGGCCTGCAAAGTGACGATGTTGCTGACGGAGAAACCGGCCTCGGTGCTGAGCATCTTGTCTTCAGGTGTAAGGCGGCTGACTGGGGAGCGGGAGAGGGCATCCGGGATGCGCAACTCCTTACCTGCGCGCCAAGCCGCGGTGAAGACGAAGGCCAAAATCTTCTCCTTCAGGCGCTGGAGGGGGGGATTCTCGATGGCTTCCAGCGAATAGTGATTAAGAATGGGGACCAAGGGCCTGTGGTCTGTGATGAGGTCGAAGTGCTGTAGACCAATCAAGTAAAATTTTCACTTCGATAAGGCCCATACCACTGCCAGCAGCTCCAGCTCGATGGTAGCGTAGCGAGACTCAGAATCGGTGAGGAAGAGAGACCCACACTGTACGAGCTGGTACTTTCCTCCACCGTGATCCTGGAGAAGGGCGTAACCAACCCCGTGCATGCGCGAGGCGTCTGTCTGGAGGACGGTGGGGAGCGCTGGGTCGAAAGTAGCGAGGATAGGTGGACTTGACAGGGCCTCCTTCACCTTATGAAAGGCGAGGTCGTGGTCAGGGGTCCAAGTGAAAGTCCTCTTGGGGCTCATGAGGGGGCAGAGAGGCCCGGCAGCGGCGGAGACGTCAGGAGAAAATTCTGCCAGCTGGTTCACCAGGCCCATGAAAGACCTGAGATCTGTAAGGTTGGCAGGTTTTGCAAAGTCCGCTATGGCGCGAACTTTCTCCGGGTCCACAGCAATGCCATCCCTTGAGAGTCGGTAGCCGCAGAAAGACACTGCAGGTGCGGCCAAGACGAACTTCTCGGCATTCAGAGTGATGCCGTGCGTCCTACACCTGGTCAGTACCTCGTCGATGCGGCGAAGATGCGTCAGGTAGTCCTCACCGTAGAGGAGGACGTCATCCACTACCTTCATGCAGTTGGTCACGCCTTGAAGTGCCATGTCATCACGGAGACAGAAGGCGTCTCCTTTAGCAGCGAATCCCATAGGGCCACTGCAGTAGAGGAAGTGTCCGTAAGGAGTGATGAAAGTGGTCAGTGGCTGATCCTCCTACTTCAGTGGGATCTGCCAGTAACCACAGAGGGCGTCCATTGTCGAGAAGTGCCGTACCTTCGGGTCCACACTCCGTATAGCTGCAAAAGGTGTGGGTTTAGGGTGGGCGGGACGGGACACCTGGCTGTTAATCTTAGACAAGCCGGAAGTAATCCGCACTCCACCGTTAGTCTTAGCCACAGCGACTAGAGGGTGGCACCAAGGGGACGGGTCGCCACCAACGGGTACGATGACACCCTGGGCCACCATGGAATCCAGTTCCTTCTTGACTGAATCCCTGAAGGCGAGAGGGATCAACCGGGGAGTGTGTATGGCAAACGGCTGTGCATCTTCCCGCAGGTGTATCCTCATAGGCGGACCCGCCATAGCCTTCAGAGGCGCGGTCCGTAGGGCTTCCTTCGTCACCAGCACATCCGAGTACTCCTTCAGGAAGTAGGCCCTTGCGGCTGAAGGAGACGTCTCGCTGTCAAGAGGAAGCAGCCGTGACCTGGGTGGAGGCGGGGCAGGAGTGGACGCGGGTTCTGGGCAGCTCTGTGCGGCAGCTCCAGGCGCGTCGCTCATTGATTCACGCACCCTGCTGGCGGTGTGCCGAGCAGCTGGGATCTGCTCGGGAAAGTCTCTGGGCACCACGCCTAACTCCTTGCAGTGCTCCCATGACAACAAGGGTGTAGCGAGAGTAGGCTGCACGTCGATCCATCCGTGACACTACGTGTCGCCGTAAGTGATCTTCGCTTGAAAGGAGCCCACAGCGTCCGGCATCTGGGAACCGTCCGCATTGTAGTACTGCAGCTGCGGCAGTGGTCCCAGGCCGCGTTTGGTGAGGCCCAGTTTCTGGAGGTGCTTCAGGCCTATCACCGTAGTATCAGCGCCGGTGTCTGGTATCACCTCGATGTGACCCGGCACATCACCGTGTGTGACGGCGACGCGGATGGTAGGGGAAAGGGTAGCCCTGGGGCGTGTGGTCGATTCCACCCTCCCTAAGTGACTCAGCTGCTGCTTGGGGCTGCGTGGGCCATCTGAAGGGGGCTGCGTGCGAACCACCCCGAGAGAAGTGCGCTGCTTTCCTCCTCGTCTCGGGCTTTTGGGCTTGGGTTGGCGGCAGCACTTGTCATAGTGTCCATAGCGACCGCAGGCCTAACACTTGCGGCCTCTTGCAGGGCACCTGTCTGTGTTAGACCAGTGGCCCTTACGGTCACATCCACGACACAGTGCGTCGGCGGCTGGGCATGTCTTGGGGCCATGCTGCTTTCCACAGCTGCCACAGGAAGCACTAAGCAGGGGCGTGGAAGAACGTGGGGCAGCCTTCACGTTGTTGGCCACCTTCTTACCCTTCTTGTACTGTGAGATAGCTCTCACCGCAGGTGGGGCCCGTAAGGCAGAGGTGGCGGACTTGGTGGCCTCGTATGACCGACATTCAGTCACTACCACCTGGAGTATGGAGGAAGCGTCCAGGGGGATGAGTCGCTGCACCAACTCTTCTTGCCTGACACCTGTCAAGATCCCGTGTTTGATCCAGGCTTCCTCACATTCCTGGCTGTGCGCCTTGCAGACGTCGATCTCCTCTAACAAACTCTTCAAACGTACAAAAAAGTCGTCAAAGGATTCATTCTCCGCCTGCTTGCAGCTGGTGAAGGCGCGGCGACGCAAGGCCTCGTTATTCCGACCTTTAACGTGTTCCTGTAAAAGGTCGAGCACATCCGTCACTGAAGACGTAGAATCAGGAGGCACTTGCAACATGTGCTCCAAAACTCTCTGGGTCTCCAGCGACAAACACATCCGCAGTTGGATGAGCTGTTTGTTTGGAGGCATTCTGTCAAGGTCCACCATCGTGGAGTAATCTGTCCAACGCCGCCTCCACTCACGAAAAAACTGAAACGTGACGTCTGGTGAGAGGGTGGGTGGGGGTTGAACAGATGCCTTGGGAGCTGTTGGAGTAGCAAGAGTACCTGGAGGACGCTGGTGTGGTGGAGGAGGGAGGGTAATGGCGCCTTGGTGCGCGATACCTGAGAGTGAGGGTGGGTGGGTTAGTGCCAGGGTCTCCAATATTGCATCAAAGCGCGTCTTTTCCTCCTCTTTTCATATCTCCTCCCTCTGAAGTTCCATTTCTCTGCGTCTCTCGTCCCTGTAGTCCATCCACCTCAGAATTGTGGCAATGTCCGTCGCTGTAGGTGAAGGATGAGGGGCGGTGGGCGCAGAAGCTCCATTTGTGCCCTGTAGAGGGGATGGTGGTGAGGAGTAATGTCTCCCATCTTGACGTTGTCCCTTCTTACCGCCCATCTTAGTATGCTTGAACTGCGCTATTTAGTATATAAAGTGGCACCTCATCAGCTCGAACCACATATATATGACATAAACAGCGCAGAAATAACGCATAGAGTCCACTGTTCTGTCCGTGAGTGAGTGCGTGCGTGCGTGCCTGCGTGTGTGTGTGTGTCTGAGAGAGCAGATGCACTTCGTGGTGGCCTTAATGCCGGTGGCTAGAGACGCGGCGGGGGGGGGGGGGGGCGAAACCGTCAGTGTCTTCCCGGATGTCACACGAGAAGGGTGTACGGCTGCGTGCTCTGTGGGTACCACAAAAAACAGGCCAATGCTCAACTCTTAGCTCTAGACACACACTAATACACTGACACTAACACTGCCACCGTCACTAAAACGCACTGTGACGGAGCAACACTGCACATCTCGGCGAAACACAGCGCAACACAACACAACACACTATGAGTCGACGCGCACATCGCCGGCAGTCTCACATCGCCGGCTAACTGTCCATTGTTCACACACTTGTAAGTCCACATATCCTACTCACTGCGCCATGAAGGTTCCAAGTGTTCCCTGAAGAAGGCAGTGATGGGTAGGGAAACACCGGGTAACCCTGAAGTCCATTTATTAACGGATAGGAGAAATACAAGTGGTGACTAGCGTGTGCCATGCACGGCCCACGGAGTCAGACTAAGACTGCCTTGCCATATGGCAGCCTCGGGGCAATGTTGCCACATAAAACGTGCAGTGTTGCCACGTGATTACATATATAAATGCTACTCGGCACAGTAGCTTAGATACATAGCCTACACTCACCCCTCCCCATTCCTCCCTATACTCACTTCACCCTTCCCCCATCCTTTCTTGTACTCACCTTATCCCATCCGTCCCTGTACCTTTTTCATCTCACCCCCATCCTTCCATGTACCTTCCTGACCTCTCCGCAGAGAAGAAATCTAAAAAGCCAAGAACAAAGAAACGATGAACATGTTACGTTAGACAGTGAAAAAATGCAACATAAAGTCCTCCACTGGAGAATCAATATATTCATTTTTCCAACCAATACAACCAATACAACCTGTACAACCTGTACAAACAGCACAACCATGTTGACCTACAAGCTCACACGGCCAAAAGGCATCTGAGGAAATGAAAATATTAGGTTACAAGGTCCATAAATACACTCTTTTAGAGAATCTGATTGATGGTGTAGCCATAAAAAGAGATATCCTCCAAAGGGTTATAGATGATTTCATCTCTGAAATTCTCGCTATTCAAATCAATCTGACTACAGGGCCAATCACAATAGCCACAACCTACCCCCCACCACGCAGGGACTACCTGTTCTATGGGGACTTCTACAGACTCCTATCATACCACCACCCAACCTGCATCATCGGAGATTCTGAGCGCCAGACATCCTCTACGTCTACTAGATGGTAAGAGGACAACCAACAATGTTGGAAGAGGACTCTCTGGCCTCATAACTGACAAAAAAGCCTAGCTAATAGGCCCAAACTTCCCTACGTTCTACAGCAGAAACTCAGCCACTACCCCAGACATAGCAATAACAAACGGCAAATGCTTCTACAACTACCACCTTTGAACAAGGTCCTGTAACCTCCAGCGACCACCTGTCTATAATCATGACCATCTCTGCAGCACCACTAACGATACCAAGTCCAATCAAGGAGGATTGCCAAGCAGACCAACTGGGATCTCTTCAACGAAAAAGCTACAGCCAAGCTTGAGGCCAAGGATGTGACAATCCTGTAGTAGACCGTAAACAATCAGCCGATGAACAAAACAAACGAAGATACCAATACATGGTTTGAAGCCATAGGAACAGCCTATCAAGAGGCCACCCTCTCAAACACAACAGAACACTTCCATGCCCACGACAGACACCAGTTCTCATAGCCCACACCAACCAATGCATACAGAAAAATACTGGAGGATAAAACCAAGATTTCTAGAACAAAGCAATCGCAAATGGGCTACAGCTATAGCCAGGGTAGTGATCCATTTGTTGATAAGCTAAGATATGAGCGTTCTGATATCCAAGCAAAGCTAAACCGCATATTAGCACTGCTTATTAAAATAATGATTGGACTAAGGATGCCAATCTCAATTTTGTAGTGAATCTCTCCTCTAAACAACTAGACAATGATAACTTGTGTGCCCTTGGTTATGGTTTAAGTTTTGCTTGCTCTAACAAGGGAGTCGATAGTGTTGATATAGTCAGAGAATTTTGCAATTTGGAGAAATTCAGTAATTTAACAAATGAAGAACTGAACATGTGTAAAGGTATTGTGTACGCATTTATGTCTAAGCCTTGTGTTCCAAATTGTCCGGAAAGATTTACTAAAGCAATCCAAGCCTTTCAAAAAAATAAGGATTTACATGCTACTAAAGCAGATAGAGCCAACACAATAGTGATTTTAAAGAGATATGATTATCTATCTAAAATGAATGACCTTTTATCTGATGTTGCAACATATTCTAAGCTCATAAATAATTCTCTCAACACAGTTAACACCCAATTTAACAAAAAACTTAAGTCTCTGTTGAGAGGTGAAGAAAATCTCATTAAACAGTTTTCTTCAATTTTTTTTTCACGGCCATACATGTACGGTCTTATCAAGATTCACAAGCCAAATAACCCAGAAAGACCCATTACTAGCTCAGTTGGATCAATCACTTAGAAGATGTCTGAATGGTTAGTTTCTTTACTAAACTCCTAGTTGGCAACACATCAAACTCTAATATTAAGAAAAATATAGATTTAGTTGAAAAATTCAATAACTTACTGTTACGACCCAAGGGTAGATCGTTACATGATCACAAATTACTCAAGTCTTTCAACTATATCAGTATTTATTATTATTTTCTTAATCCCAAATTCCCCCAACAAAGGTCAAGTTAACAGGTCAAAACCTAAACAAGTCAATAAAAATATGAACATTTATTAACTTATTCCCACCACCACATTTGTACATAAAATGAAATAAATAAAAAAAATATGACAAGATGTTCGGAAATGGCTAAGTAAGGACTGAAAGTCCAACAAGGTCACACATAATCAACATCAAGCAAAACAAAACTCAATAGTCAAATGCCAACTCCCAGAACACCAGAGAGAGAGTATACTACTTAACTTAAAGACAGCTGTGCCTAGACTGACTAGAGTGTGCCAGTAGGCCACAGACGTCACCTCTCTACCGCCAAATACCAACATACTGTATCCTGATTGGCCAAAACAAACTTTATCTAAATTGCCTATTGACATTAGTTACAATTATCTAATCTATATACAAACCTAAAACAATAAAATATGATATACTCAAACATATTATATTAACTACATAAAGTGATAAACAAAGTTAATACTTAAATCATGACTCATTCAGTGTGGACGAGTAATGAGCGAAACTGCTAAGCTAACTACACACCATCAGAACCAACGTATTTCTTACCAGGAACAGAAACTTATGGCAGACACTCGTAAAATCCCCCTCTTTATCAAAAAAGTTTATGAACAAAAGGAGAAAACTTTTATACATCACGGGACTGGGTGTCTGCCTAAAGATTGTCTTTCCCTTTAATATGTTTTACTTCTATATTGAAGGTCTGTAGTGCTAAAGACAACCTAAGTAACCTTGGGTTTTTGTTTCTCATCCTCTTTACAAATTGTAAGGGATTATGATCTGTGTACACCTCTACGGTATAGTGTGAACCCTCATTATACACTGCAAATTTATCTAATGTCAACAAAAGCCCCAAAGCCTCCTTTTCTATCGTGGCATAACCACAATGATGTGGTTTTAGTTTCAAACTGTGAAAGCAAACTGGGTGTAGTATATCGCTTTCAAAGCAATACAGCACCCACATCACAGGCATCAACTTGAATCACAAAAGGCTTGTCAAAATCTGGCACTTTTAACACTGGACTTGAGGTTAACAGGTGTTCAAGGGTTTCAAATGCAACCTGACGTGCCTTTGTCTCCAAATACCTTTTTTTTGGGCTGACTAAGTCTGTCAAAGGAGCCGACACTTGTGCAAGGTTCTTACAAAATCTTCGGTAGAATCTTGCCATACCGAGGAACCTACGCAGAGCTTTTCGATCTGCAGGAGGCGGGAGTCGCTGTAAAGCCTCTATCTTTGCATTGACTGGAGCCACCCTCCCTTGGCCCACCACATGGCTAAAGTAAGTGAGTGTTGCAGGCCAAACTCACTTTTAGCCAGGTTGACAGTGAAGTTGTATTCTGACAGGCGAGCGAAAAGGGCACAAAGTCGCTCTGTGTGTTCCTTCCTAGTAGCTGTTGTCACTAGCAGGTCAGCCAAGTAGGCACAGACGCCAGGAAGTCCAGAATTCACCACATTCATAGTCCTCTGGAATAAAGTCCAATGGGGAGGACTTTATACTGCCAAAGCCCATTAAGAGTGACGAAGGCAGTAATTCTTTTGGATTCCTCCGTCAGCCTCACTCGATAGTACCCTTCATTAGGTAGAGCTTCGTGACGAACTTTGCCTGCCTGATGCTGTTAAGGATGTCGTCTATACGAGGAAGAGGATAGGAGTCAGCCCTGGTCACATCATTTACCCGTTTGTAGTCTCTACACATGCGGAAGAAGCCGCCGGGTTTTGACACCAGCACACATGGTGACGCCCAGTCACTGTATCTAGCTTGGTTCGACGAGTTAGCTTTGAAGTCAATAGTCCAGTTTCTCCCTCAGAATCTTCCTCTTGACATCTTCAAACTGTAACTGTGAAAGATATAAATCTTTAGAAGAGGGATCATCTAAAATCTGTGAATTGTATAGATTAACTGGAACTTCCCCAGGAAATCTTGCTCTTGTTCCTGTGGCTCCTGGGTCTCCATAACACAGTCAATCGCTTCCCTGGAGTAGTAGAGCTTCAGCCTATTCGCATGCAAGTCTTCCCCAGCAGGTACTGAGAGTGGTCTAAATTTCCTCACCAGGAGGCCAGAGTCCGGATAGTAAGAAACAGGCAAGTCATCACCTTCCTCCTTGCTTCCAGCAATGTTACTCAACTCTAACAACTCTGGATCATTTCCTGAACAGAAATCGATCTTTTCCTATTTATCAGTATGTATTCTATAGGGCTTACATCATTATTCAAAGTTATATCAACACTAGATGAGAGCGAGTTGTCAAATACATCACCAGTGACTTCAGGGGGGTTATTACCATTGACACCACTGGCTTCTGTCAAATATGACTCACCGTCATTAACCGAATTGTCTTGCGACACATATAGGTCCTTAATACCAAATTCATTTATATCACAAACTGCACCACTTGTGTCAGCTACATTAGGAACAGGGTCAACACTAGTATTCTGCTCTTCTCTATGCGACATACTTCTGGTAACAACACAGGCAGGGAATAAACCAGGATACTAATCTTTAAGCAATTTAGTGTTATTATTTTCCACTGTAGGAGTCGTGGCACTACAGGATCCGGGACAACACGAGTACCGGCAATGTCTTTAGCGAACAAGAAGGTAACACTAGATACAGGGAGAGGGTCTTGAACACGAACAGACATCCACTAAGAAACCATGTCACACCTCGAGAACACAAAGGAACAGTGACTACACCACCGACACCCTTCAATAACACATGATCACTAGTATAAGCACTTTCAACACAGGGAAAGGCACCCTTCAACACAATACTATGGTTAGCAGCGGTGTCTCGCAAAATCCGAACAGGGTACCGAACATCACTGGACTCATCACTTGAGACAGCCCCATCAAACACAAAGGGCTCAAGTAAATCTTCCTTTGAGTAAGAACTAACTGACGTAGGGTCTAACTTCTCCAGCTGAATGAATGAACAGGGTCTTCCTTCTTCTTGTTGAGCTTAGGGTAATTAGCACTAACGTGACCTATCCGTTTACAGTAGAAACAGACCATTTGACTCGTACGCTCAAACCTCGGATATTTTTGTTCCCAGCCTTGCTACTCCTACTCTACCTTGCACCTCAAGGGTTTTTCGCTTTTCCTCCTCCATGGCTAACTCATTTGCTCTCTCCTTTTCTCATGTAACCTTAACCCATGTTCATGCTTTATCTCCTTTCATGGCTAACTTATGTTGCATCTCCGGCTTACGCAATTCTAAACTATTCCCAGTGTCCACACTAGTTGCAGTGTCAACTCCACGTAACTGAAGGGCTTCTTCCGAAATAATTTCTTATCGCACCAACTCTGTAAGCGCAGTATTTTGTATTGCCGACTTACGCTGACCCTTTTGGACGTTAATCCAGTCTGTTTTATGTAACTGATTGGGGCAAAGAGTCTCTAGTGAGGGATCATTAACGAATCTTTCAAAGGAAAACATGTTGACTGAACAAATCAAATAGCACGTCACTAGGTTACACACAAAAAATCATACTTGCAAAACAACAGAACACTAGATTACTAGAAGTCATAGTCATAACACATTAAACAGCAAGGTCATATAATGTTGGTGATGGTTTCGAACCTGTTACTTGAAAAATTTCCCTTAGGCTCCCTGGTCAGGCCCCAATTATTTAGGCTTCAGGACCTGCCCCATTATTTATATTAAGACCCAGAGTATAGAGCGTTGTGTTCAGCAAGTGAACGAGGCCAGCAGTCATTTGTACAGCCAGGAGAGGAGGGAAGGCTACATCCGAGTTCAGGTGGTCAGCAGGGAGGTGATGAGTAGAAACAGAAGCAAGAAAGACATGTTCTCTATGGTGTGCAGCAACACCGGGTCGTAGTAGTAAAACCGGTTTTTGTAGTTGATGATTTTGTTTTCTAAAGGAATATTAAATTTAATAAATGTGTTAAGATCATTCGTTTCACTATTCTGGATCATTTTCATCCTAATAAATTAACCTGATACATTTACTTTACTTTAAATAATCTATTTAGTGGTGTTGGTAAAAGGGTGGGAATACTGAATTTTCATAAGATTTCAAGTTAAAATTTACCTAGCAAAAAATGAAAACATTTCAAATCTGAAGATATCACATGATTCTGCACATAGAACTACATAATTAATACCATGGGCCGATGTTTCAAACTCAAAAAAAAAAATTCGCCTCCGTATGACACACCCTCTGGGGTAATGCCCCTTCAATATTACCTTGTAATTCAATTGTCAGTAGGAACATTATAGAATCTAGTCTCATTAAACATAACATGAATTTGAGTAATGGTATGTACAAACTGGACAATTTTGTGATTAAGAAGATTTGCAACAAGGTGAAAGGGTTGGGTCACCCTACCTTATGATCTGATTATGATGGACACCTGCTGTCCTTAGTGACTTGATCTCACTCTCCTGTACTGTATATACAGTAGCCAGGCCATTGGAGAGTGTGTATGTTACAGATGTAACCCGACAAATTCATTATTGGGACAGAGCATGAAACGCCAAGAAATAAATTAAGTACACTGTGGATTTAACTGTTGTTGATTTAGAGGAAAAAAATAAATTATGATGACAGGTTTTCTGCGGTTGTCGTGGTTGTAAAGTTTTAGTATAAAAATGAGTCACTGCAAAGGGAAATTTGACTTATGAGGAGTTTTAGAGGCAGTAGAGATATGAATGACATGCTGGGTGACTCTCTCATCCTTGGACTGATATAGAAAGATATGAATAGTAAATGAAGAAAATAAAATTGAAAGAAAGGATTATAAATTGATTTCTATACTATATAAACAACGAAAGATGTTTTGTTATAGACAGTGATGTTTATACAATGGATGAGTGATAAATAGATCCATGAAAAGATACCGTGGTACTTACTGTATTTATAGGTTGCATGAATATTACGAATAAAATAATGAAAATGCATTAAGGTAATTAAAATTCAATTAGACATACAGTATCTTGTAAGTAATCGCAAACACCACAACAAATTATACATGGAAAATTGCACCCTGAAGAGTTTAATAGACTAACGAGACAGAAGCTAAAAAGAGACCGGAGGGTGGGAACTCTGCCACGTCAGCCACTGGGTGGGGACAAACTTTAAAGTTTCCAATCACGTCTTCCACAGCTCGCTGCTTCACTGCTGGTCACCAATACATTCTGAAAGCACCATACATACAAACAACCTCTTCCCCAGCTTTGATTCTTTTTATCTTTTGTTAGCACAGCTCCCTCGCTGCATACTGCATTTTTTGTTTAGCCTATGATGAATGTCACCGATGATGAGATATATAATAGGGACCTCTTTGCCGACGGGGAGTCAGTGTGATGGTTGTAGTGAATAGATCAGATTTGGAAGGAGTCATAAGTGAGACATATATGTAGCCACTCTTGTTTACTTAAGTACCAGAACAGCAACTTTCTAAAAACAGAATTGGACAAAATCGTATTTCTTTTTATTTAGTAACTAGCTTATCACAATCCTATCATTAAATCCTATATTGCCCAGAGTCCTATACTATATAAAGTCCTGTACTATCTACTTTGAGTGGAAGAATGATACAGCTGTATGACTTGATCAGTACACAGGCCTGGAACAGTGATTTTTTTTTCGCTCATCATGAAGGTAACTCTGTATTGTATCACTAATATACACAGTATATCTCAGGCGGTTTCAGCGACTAAATAATCAAGTTGTCTAGGGTAATTTCCGTACCATTAAATTCATAATTATGAAACTGATGACTAGGCTCTAAGTCTATTTTAGAGAGTGGACTAAATTGTCGAAAAATAGCACTTAGTCTCATAAATTTGTAAACAGTATTTAATAAAGATTTGGGACAAAGCATTAAACAGTTGATTATATTCTCATCACATTATAGCAAACAAAAGATAACAAAATGCAATTATTACACACAATATGTTTTTTTATTAACATAGATAAACTTATTATGTATGAATTTTTTAATAAAGAACCCACTCAATTCCATACCACAATTTACACAGATACACAAAGATTTATCACTTTTTTCTTTGTTGGACTAGTATAATTAGTAACCTTGTGATGCGCCTGAAGTTCCTCATTGTTGAAGCGCAGTAATAGTATTATAGCAAAAACTACTCCAAATTTGCTGTCACTCGGAATCGAGTATAACGATCATCCAGCTATGATACAATGATATGAGTTATTACCGATGTCACCTTCGTTGGTGAGCTATGAGGTGACTCAAGAGACCGATACGGGACCGGTAGGGTATTTCACAGATGTTGCACATGTAGAGGGTTGCACCTAGTGCGGGAGGGGCGGCAGCAGCGTCTTTCCGGCGTTGGCGCTTGTCTACCTCAGTTTGCAGTCAGGCTAACTTGAAAGTATTGTCATCTTCTTGTGTGGTGCTATTCCAAGCATTACGATGCGGAGTAATCTTGAAGGGGGCGATTTGGCACTTTTTTCAGGTTTGTCTTGAGACTATCTTTATACCTTTTCAGTTGCCCGCCAGCACTACACTCCTCGCCATTGCATTATGCGCGAGGTGGCCGACGGGAAGTGATCTTTGCTGAGGCAGGCGTTGTAAGTCTGGCAACGATGGGAGACTCGAGGACACGTCAGCCAGCAATCAAAACGTTCACCAGTTGCCCGCGTAAATTTTGTGAACGAAGATTTATGAGTTTTATCCCCCCCCCCCCCCCGACATTGTCCTTATTTATTGCCACAACGTCCGTTGTTTCTTTGCTTTTTTTTGCCACAATGGGCAAGAGGAAAGATTTGACAAAAGGGCAGATAGCGTAAATTATTAGCCTGCATAAGGGCAAGAAATCTGTAAAGGAAATATCAAGAATTGTTGGTGTGAGTGAACGATCAGTTCAGATTTGGATTAAACGATTTCGAGATGACGGCGGGTTGGCAATACTAGTGCATAGCGGACGGCCAGCTGAAGGCTCGAAAAACTTCCCAATGCACGATAACTGTTCTTAAGAGGCAATTTGATGCTAATCCACGTCTATCAGCACGGGAATTGAAAGAAAAAAACTGTACTTCCAGGTGATGTTTCTGTAAGGACCGTTCACCGCCACATACATACATGACGACCTGCAGTTTTGCAGCCACCGCGCACTCAAGAAGCCACTCCTCACCCTTGTCCAGTGGCAGCGTAGGATCGCTTTTACCAAGGCTAACGCTCAGTGGGATACGACCAAGTGGCAGCACGTGCTGTGGAGTGATGAGGCAACGTTTTCTTTTACTGGAAGTCGTATTTTTAATGTGTAAAGATTTAGATTTTTTTGGGTTGCCCACGAGGGGGCTAGTTTATTGGGCACCCCCTTACATCCTGTGCAAGGTGAAGCGCAGAAGCGTTTATAGTGCCCATCGGGGAAGCATGCGGAGTTCATGCTTGACTTTATGACTCATGCATTAAGGGCGCAAAAGCCTGAAGGGTCATGGGTTTTGTCAGCAAGTTACATAAAGTGACAGAATCATGAGTGTGTGGGGGGAAAATTCCCGGTCCAATTTATCTGTTTATGGCAGTGTGGCAGGTCCCTAATAATGTCAAGTGCCAAGCCTGTCACTAGCAGGAGGGATATCTGGTCAGTGAGGGAAGAGGTATTGGTAACGGCTGGGGACCTGTAGGAGGAGATCATAGGGCAAGTGAGGATGTAGTGAGAGAGGGTGTGAGAGTCAGTTGACCACAAAGTTTACAAACAGTGCGGCCAGGCTCAGGGTTGCCAATGTACTAGGTGTGGCAAAGTACAGTGGGGGTGGAGGTGATATGGTGTGGTGGGACAGGTACAGTAGGGGTGGAGGGAGGCACATAGGCATTGACAATATTGAGGGACATACCTTTTAGTGTGATTGTGATGGCGGTGGGGTACGGGTAGCCAGGGGTGGTGTCCTCAGGTCCAATAGGTAGCCCTGGTGGAGACAGCGCAGACACAGAATCGGGCGCGGCTTGTGGTGGGTGGAGGAAAGGTTGAGGCACTACGTGTCGTGAAGATGAGGCATGACCTTCCTGGGGGGGCAGCATGACACACCAGGGCAGGCCGGTAGGCACTACACCAGTAGTGAAGGCCGCCGGCGGTGGAGTAGGCCGTGAGCAGCGGGAGCTTACAGGGGGACTACCAGCTTGTGTCAAACCAGAAGAGAAGAATGACTGGGTGGCAACAGAGGGCAAGAGTAGGTCGGAGATGGTGGAACAGAGTGTAGCGAAGAGTTTTTCAATATGGTTTGTACATTCTTGGAAGAGGGATATGATCTGTGTGATGTCACTGGAGGGGGGTTGTGGGGGGTGCACCGGTGGGAGCACAAGGCCTGACAGCGTCAGAGTACAGACGGGGAGGAGGCCCAATTGTAGTTGAGTTTGGAGACGGCCGGGACTGCTGTGTTGCAGCCAGGTGAGGCCAGGCAGGGGAAGGTGTTGTTGAAGAAGGCTTTGCTGGAGACAGAGGGGACACAGAGGGGTGTGCCCTGGAAGACTGGGAGGGGGGGGCGTTGTGGTAGACGCGGCCTTCGGGGAGGCTTTTCCCCTGGGACAGACGGGCGATTGGGGCATTGCCGTGAGTCAGCCCACACCACCCCTATTAAAGTGGTCTTTGATTTTCTGGGCACAGGCGGCGGAGTTATGGTTACGTGAACAGATGCGACATCTGGGACGTTCACTTCGGCAGCAGGCAGTGAAGATGTGACCCCAATGAGAACATAAAACACAAAATGTGGGCCCAGGATGATAGGCTTCTGCATACAGTAGGGGAGGAGTGGGTGGGCCTCCACAGTGGTTGGGCATTCCCTTTCCTTCCACTTGACAATGACGGCAGCTTGTGGAATTTTCCCCGGGTAATGTCGACGAATACTGAGTATACTAGAATTAAAGTCACGCCCATCTTCGATGTCAGCGTATAGGGCGAAACGTTTCACTAGGATGTCGCAACATTCATCAGCGTTTACTAGGGGGGCACCAGAACAACCTCGTCAAAGCTAAGAGTATTAAATGTTTCATAGACCTCAGGAGACTGACACTTGATAAAGTTCTGGTTCTTACCTTGTCGGAATTGAATGTTGAGACCATGCTGTCTGCAGTACTTCATCATCCAATTAAAGCGCAGATTAAGCTTATGGTTGGCAGAGGGCAGGGTGATTGGGTCCGTGGCATTAGTGTTTCCACTCCGGCTAGTGTTTCCCATAGAAACATTACCGTCACTGTCATAATCACTGGGATCTGACTCTTGAAGGGTGTTGGATTCAGTATGACCAGGGGAGTTGGCGATGGCATCCGTATCAGAGATGTCTGCGTCCATGAGAAAGCCTCTTCTGGGACGTTTGTGGGACGATCGGGAAGTCAAGAGCACCTATTGATGGTTACAAGTGTTCCCCTAAGAATGCAGTGATGGGTAGGGAAACACTGAGTAACACTGAAGTCCGTTTATTATGGATGAGAGAAATACAAGTGGTGACTCGCGTGTGCCATGCACGGCTCACACAGTCAGACTGAGGCTGCCTTGCCATATGGCAGCATCCGGGCAATGTTGCCACATAACACGCAGTGTTGCCACGTGATGATATATATAAATGCTACTCGGCACAGTAGCTTATATACAGGGTTGCTACTCGGCACAGTAGCTTATATACATAACCTACACCTATAGGCACGTCCGTCCCCTTATGTGGTCACGCCACGACTGAATGTGTACAGGAGCCCCGGGAGTGATTCGCTTGACCCGAAGTTCACTTTTAGCACAGTTAAGCATCCCGAGTCACTTATGGTGTGGGGTTGCTTCTCGCACTTTGGAACTGGTGATCTTGTTGTGCTACCTAGGAACCTGATGATGAATCAATTTATCTACTGATATATGTCATGGCTGATATGTTCTAGTTGGTATGTTGTAACTGGTATGTTTTGGCTGGTATGTTCTGGTTGGTATGTTGTAACTGGTATGTTCTGAATGGCATGTTCTGGTTGGTATCTTCTGGTTGGTATGTTGTAACAGGTATGTTCTCACTGGCATGTTCTGGCTGGTATCTTCTGGCTGGTATCTTCTGGCCGGTATGTTCTGGCTGGTCTGTTCTGGCTGGTATGTTCTGGCTGGTATGTTCTAACTGGTATGTTCTGGCTGGTATGTTCTTGCTGGTATGTTCTGACTGGTATATTCCGGCTGGTATTTTCTGACTGGTATGTTCTGGCTGGTATGTTCTGACTGGTATGTTCTGGTTGGTATGTTCTGACAGGTATGTTCTGGCTGGTATGTTCTGACTGGTATGTTCTGACTGGTATGTTCTGGCTGGTATGTTCTGGCTGGTATAATTTGGCTGGTATGTTCTGACTGGTATGTTCTGGCTGGTATGTTCTGGCTGGTCTTTTCTGACTGGTATGTTCTGGCTGGTATGTTCTGTCTGGCACGTTCTGGCTGGTATGTTCTGGCTGGTATGTTCTGGCTGGTATGTTCTGGCTGGCATGTTCTGTCTGGTATGTTCTGACTGGGATGTTCTGGCTGGTATGTTCTGTCTGGCACGTTCTGGCTGGTATGTTCTGGCTGGTATGTTCTGGCTGGCATGTTCTGGCTGGTATGTTCTGGCTGGTATGTTCTGGCTGGTATGTTCTGGCTGGCATGTTCTGGCTGGTATGTTCTGGCTGGTATGTTCTGGCTGGTATGTTCTGGCTGGTATGTTCTGGCTGGCATGTTCTGTCTGGTATGTTCTGACTGGGATGTTCTGGCTGGTATGTTCCGTCTTGTATGTTCTGACTGGTATGTTCTGGCTGGTATGTTCTGTCTGGCACGTTCTGTCTGGCACGTTCTGGCTGGTAGGTTCTGGCTGGTATGTTCTGGCTGGTATGTTCTGGCTGGTATTTTCTGACTGGTATGTTCTGGCTGGTATTTTCTGACTGGTATGTTCTGGCTGGTATGTTCTGACTGGTATGTTCTGGTTGGTATGTTCTGACAGGTATGTTCTGGCTGGTATGTTCTGGCTGGTATGTTCTGGCTGGTATGTTCTGACTGGTATAATTTGGCTGGTATGTTCTGACTGGTATGTTCTGGCTGGTATGTTCTGGCTGGTATTTTCTGACTGGTATGTTCTGGCTGGTATGTTCTGGCTGGTATGTTCTGGTTGGTATGTTCTGACTGGTATATTCCGGCTGGTATGTTGTGACTGGTATATTCTGGCTGGTACGCTCTGACTGGTATGTTCTGGTTTGTATGTTTTGACTGGTATGTTCTGACTGGTATGTTCTGGCTGGTATGTTTTGACTGGTATGTTCTGGCTGGTATGTTCTGACTGGTATGTTCTGCCTGGTATTTTCTGCCCTGTATATTCTGGCTGGTATGTTCTGACTGGTATGGTTTGGCTGGTATGTCCTGGATGGTATATACTGTTTGGTATATTCAGACTGTTATGTCTACCTGGTATGTTTTGACTCGTATGTTCTTCCTGGTATGTTCTGACTGGTATGTTCTACCTGGTATGTTCTGCCTGGTATGTTCTAGCTGGTATGTTCTAACTCCAACACCTCTATTGTTCTGTGTTATCCACTCCTGACTTAATCTAAGGACAGCATCCTATTACCTGTACAGTACTACTGTTAATAGAAGGTCATGCATTGAGCCATTCCCTTTCATACCTTCAGCTACTGGTGTTGTTAGTGTGGGATACACTCGTCAGTTGCATAATCATCCTATATGTCCTAATACATACACACAAATCTATCCTCAACTGTCTGGCTGGTATTAGAGAAGGGCGCCCCGTTAGACTTGTTTAATATGTCTTATGATGGAGGTTGTATCCCTCTTAAGTGGAAGAAAGCAGTAATTGTACCAACACAAAAGAACACTGGAGATTTTCGTTCCATATCTTTGATCTTTTGTTTTAGTAAAATGATGGAAGGAATAGTATTGAACAGGTTGTTGCATAAAGTGGAAAATCTCTTGGCGCCCAATTTACATGGGTTTATGAAAGAGAGAAGTACTGCAGGCTATGTTGTAAAGTGTTTGAATAACTCCAAGGCTACATGCAGGACTTTTGTAGATTTAAAAAGGGCCTTTGATAGGCCAAATAAAGAAGTCATACTTGAGAAACTAATTAACTTAGGGGTTTCTGAGAAATTGCTGAAATGGATTGTGGATTACTGGAGTATTAGAATGACTAGAGTATAGTTTCAGGGTTGGTACTCAGAAGAAAGAGGGGTGTAGTTGGAGACTCCACAGGGAGGTGTACTTAGCCCCACTCTTTTTAACATGTTGATGAACATAATGGGGATCTATTTTTGAATGGATTAAGGCTAGAAAAAGTTGATGTTTACAAATAACTTGGGATGTACCAGTAGCTAAAACAACTATCTGTGCATACTTTGTGAGAAACAATATGAGACCATGGACGATAAATTTTTGTACATGAGGGTTGTCACTAGTCAAATGTAAAATTTCGGAGCGTATCGACCCCCACCTGCACAGACAGTTGCTTTAGCTACTGTACATTGGGAATAAGTCCAACAGTAAAGTACGTGAGATGCAATGCTTCGAGAATGCATGTATAGGACGTTTAAGACCTTTAAGAGCTTTGGCATGGAAGGGAAATGGTTTGTATCAATACTATAAGTTCAGCTCCCATCCTTATAATGTATAGTAAGAAACTTATTCAAAAACTTGAAGTGATACAAAACGTGGCCATGAATCGTTTAAGGTTGTCAACGGAACACTAGAATTGAAATGATGAGAATGGAGTTAGATCTACCAAGTATAGAACATAGACTAAAGGAACTTGCTGCAGCCGATACTCTTAGGACCATTAGGAGAGGAGGAGATAATAGGTTGTTCCGTACAGTAATGTGCTTAAATGAAAGAACAGATCTTGGCAATGTGTTCAAGTATGTATGACTACCGTATAAAATTATGATGGAGTAGGGAGTAAATAAATATTGCATTTCATTACAAACTTATATAAGGTTTAGACCATGGCAGGAAGGATGCATTTCAGTAGATATTTTACAACTCGATGGGCAAAAATGAAGATTTGCATCCCAGTTATTTACGAAATGTCTTTTTAGAGAAAATAAATAGTTTTACCAGGCGAAACTCTGTACATATAAATTTTGCAATGGATTAGTATTAAGTAACGGTCAAGGGGGATGCTGTGTTTTTATAAGGGAATGTTTTATCAATGAGTGTTATGCAGATGAAACAGTTTGTAAAAGAATTAGTAACAACACCTCATCCACGTTGGCTGAACTACACCCAGTTTGTGAAGGACTTCAGGTTGTTATAAAGAAACATATTTTTGTTGATAGTAAAAGTGCATTGGAAGCCTTGCAGAGTAAAAATCCATGTAATTTTCGTATTGTTAATATCTGTAAACGACTGGTCATTTACAGAAATGGCTGACAAATTGGCCCAAAAAGCTGCAAAAAAGATGTATATAGATATTGTTAGCAATGTAAGTATTAGAACGATAAAGAGGGAAATGAAAAGAAAAAGAGAGGAATGGGAAAAAGCAAGAAGAGAAGTGATTGCCATATGTGGTGAGAGTTTTCAGCATTATTTGTATGTTTTACAAACACCAATGTAACTTACAGAACTAACTTACCATCTGCTGATAATGGTATACTGAGACTAAGATTGGGATACAAATATTACTGGCAGTTAAGTGGAGGGGAGGGTCAACCTTGTCAACTGTGTCATCTTAGGGATGCACATACACTACAACATAATGTATTAGGATGTGAAAAAATCCAGCCATACAGGAACAGTGAGATCACTACAATAAGGAAACAAGTTTGTTGGATGATTAATAATGGACGATGATTGGTATATTTTCTCTATCCTGTTGTGTCTAGTGAGGAACCGTCCTTTCTTAATTCGTGTTTCAATGAGTGTGTTTTCTAGTTCTGTGTCTGTGTTTGTATATTTTTTCTTGCCTTGCCTTACAGTATTTCTGCCAGGGTGACGGTGGTGGTGCCATAGTTCCTGTTTTTTTTTTTTTTTAGGGGTGCTGAATTTGGCGGTGTGTTCTGTTTTGGGGGAGAATTCGTCATCGTCCTCTATCGTTTCTTCCTTGCTTGCTGGCTGGGGGTGTATGTCGGGGGTAGCCTATGACTGGGTCGATTGTTCTTCGTTTGCGGTGCTCTCTGGTTTGTATATCATGTTGAATATTTCGGAAGAGAGCACATCATTTGTCCGGTAGGTTGTTGGCGGCGAACATGTTCCTTGCTGTCTTGGCAAAACATCCCGGTCTGGCTCTGTTCATGAGGTGGGCAGGAACAATAAAGGTCATTATATTTATGGGAAGGTGACTTTAAAGTTGGAGTATCATAGGTTGTTGAGAAGGGGGTGGGGGAGCATTTTCGAGGACCTTTGTTTTCCATTCGGTTAATTTTGTTACCGCTGAGTACGTCCTCTTTTGTTGTTCCCGTGTCTTTTCTCTTTCCCTCTTCTTCTTTTGGTTAATTAATGCTTTTCTTGTGGGATATCGAGCAGCTAGTGTTCTGCGCTCTCCTTCGCAGTTTAAGCATTTAAGGGTTTCCTTGTTCTTGCATTCCTTAAGGTGTACCCCTTGTTTCCGGTTTCTGAGCTGTGCGTTGTGTCTTTGTTAGGGCTGTCTGTAACCGTGTGAGGGTATTGGTAACAGTTCCAGCATGGAGTAAGGGAGAAGAATTCTTCCTGTTCACCTGGCTGCTGCTAACGTGGTAGTAGTAAAAGCAAAGTCCTTTATGGAAGATCTCTGGACCATGGATATTTCTTGAAACCTTATTTAAAGCACGCATGGCAGTCTGGATAGCTTGACCACTTCCTCCATTTTGACCCATTGGTTCCTTTGTTCGTTGTCTGATGTTAATTGCTGTTCGAATTTTCCTAGGAGATCACCCTATCCATTCGTTTGGCTGCTATCGATATCTGTGCTCGGAGTTGTGGAGAGACACCAACTTCATACTTTGCGGACCTGAGTTTTTTGGTGGTGTCGCTTGGCAGGAGTACATCGACATCCTTCTCGGTAAGGCACAGGACGATGAAGGAGTCCTTGGTGGTGATAAGGTTGGTTAGGTACCTTCATGCCAAAGAAGACGAGGCAGACAGGCCACGGCTGCGTAAAATGAAGCAAGCAAATACAGGCAACTTACCTATTCCAGGAGAGTAACCTATCGCAGGAACCTACTTCCTTAGTGTTAGAGATTGCTCACTTATAGACGTGAACAGTTGTGTATCTATTTAGGGTGGGAGGATTCAGGGTTGCGACACCCTTTCTAGGTGGACCAGCACAATTACGGTTACCCAGGAAGGCTCGGCCGATGGATGGGTAAATAGATAAGTAATTACCATTGCAATAAACATAATTGCAAACTAGACATAATCCTGACAGCTCTCTCCTCTTGTTCAACCTTATTACTGTACAACCCATGTTGTACTGCTCCCCCATTATACTTATGTTTTTCAATTCCACTGTAATTTATGTATATATAAAAAAAACTAAGCTAAAAAAAAATTATAAAAATATTGAAGTGATAACCGTGGTAACATTATGAGATGTTCTTATTACCACCATGCTATTGTACTATTCCAGATGATACTAAATGTTACATACTACTTCCTTGAGATAAATGTATAGTATACATCAGGTGCCTAAAAGAGAGCTCAGGTTTTCAACTGGATCAGCCATGTTAATATCGTTATTATCATCCACGTGGATCTGTGTTTTTCTGGCTAAATAAACTGTTTCAATTCAACTCAATTCAATTCAATGCTTCTACCCCCCTTTGTGTTAATTATCTCCTATGAGGGAAGTGCACAACTACAGGGGAGACTTAAGAACGAATACACCTCTAGGGTGCAGGTCCCAAATCCGCTACAGTAAACCGATACAGACCACCCAATCTGGGCTGCCTCTGTTCAGGAGATACCCCCTGAGTAGTGAGGGCGACACAGTATGGGCGTTGTCTGAAACAAGATTCCCAAATGGTTAGGTGGTAGTAAGTGGCGTCAGGTGATGGAACAAAGGGTGGCTGGCTTTGGTGTTGAATGGTCTCAGTCAGAGAGAGAGGGGTCCTATCACGGTGAAGGCGTAAGTTGATTAAATTAATCACAGGAGTAATATATAGACCCCCCAATCTTGATAGCGTCAATGAGCGACTTATCTGGGATGAAATGCGCAGGGCTTCCACACACAACAAAGTCTGTACAGTAGGCGACTTTAACCTTGGCCAAATAGATTGGACTGACCTTACGGGTAACTCAGAATCAGAGGATTTTCTCGAGACGATCCAGGACTGTTTCCTAAGTCAACATATAACCGAACCCACACGGGGTAATAATATTCTAGATTTAATTCTGTCAAACAGAGAAAACCTCATTAGCAATGTCGAGGTAGGGAACGAACTTGCAAACAGAGATCACAAAGAAATTCGATTCCAGTTAGGTTTTCAGGGCAGACGTAAGGAAAATTCCACTAAGGTACCAGATTTCAGAAGGGCAAACTTTGACAGTTTAAAGAGGCAGCTGAGAGAGGGGGTGTCGCGCTTGGCAGTGAACCTGACAGATGACACCGACCTGATAACGAGATCTGAGATTGCCGAGTTCCACGACAATTTAAATAGTGAGTTACTTAATGCACAAAGGCAGAACATACCATACAAAAAACTTAGATCAGACAGCAATGACCCTAAATGGATAAATAATTATTTAAAGAACATCATTGGCCAAAGGAAGGCTATAGGTAGAAGGATAAATCGTGGCGAAATTCACCTCCGGCACTATTATATGGTATTGGCGAGTAGGGTTAAAACCGAGATAAGGAAAGCAAAGATGAATAATGAGGTAGGATAGCAAGGGAGGCGAAGACAAACCCCAAAGGATTCTACCAAATGTATCAAACTAAAACACGAGAAAAGATTGGACCAATACGGTCAGACTCCGGCGAGCTCACTGATAACGACGGAGAAATGAGCAATAATTTGAATAAATATTTTTCAACAGTTTTCACCACAGAAAATTTAAACATGATACCCGAGGCACCGACTCTATTCAGAGATAGTGAAGAAAACAAATTAAGTGAGATAGTAGTGACTAGTAACGATGTTAGTAAGCAAATAGTCAAACTAAAGCCTAATAAGTCACCTGGTCCCGATGAGATATTTGCCAGAGTATTAAAGGAATGTAAGGAAGAGCTTAGTATGCCCTTAGCAAAGTTGTTTAACATGTTCGTAAAAACAGGTGTAGTACCAGAATCCTTGAGGATAGCGAATGTAATACCGATTTCCAAGAAGGGGGATAGATCACTATCCTCTAACTACCGCCCAATCAGTCTAACATCAATAGTAGGCAAATTACAGGAAGCAATCATTTCAAACTCTATTCGAAATCACCTGGAGAAGCACAAATTGGTCAATGATTCCCAGCATGGCTTCACAAGCGGACGTTCTTGCCTAACTGATCTATTAACATTCTTTTCATCAGTTTTCGAATAGGTGGACGAGGGGCACAATTATGATGTGGTATATCTCGACTTTAGCAAAGCCTTCGACAGAGTCCCCCACGAAAGACTAATTAGAAAGGTAGAAGCTCATGGCATCAAAGGTGACATCCTTAAATGGATTAGGGCGTGGTTACAGGACAGGAAACAGATAGTGAGCTTTAACGGCACTAAGTCCAATTGGAGCAACGTCACAAGTGGAGTTCCCCAAGGCTCAGTACTTGGACCATTATTGTTTATTATATACATAAACGACATAGATATCGGCATAGACAGCAACATAAGTAAATTTGCTGATGACACTAAAATAGGACGTGTTATCAAATCTGACGAGGACTCGGCAAAACTACAGGAAGATCTAAACAAATTTTTCGAATGGTCTGAAAAATGGCAGATGAAGTTCAACGTCGACAAATGTAAAGTACTTAGTATAGGAGATGTAAACAGGGAAACCAGATACCAGATGAACAACGATGCCATAGAGAAATCCGACTGCGAGAGAGATTTAGGAGTAATGATAAGTAGGAACCTTAAGCCAAGTAAACAATGTGTTTTTGCTCGTAACAAGGCTAATAAAGTACTTGGGTTCATACAAAGGAGTGTTAGTTACAAGACTAGCGAGGTCATCATAAAACTGTATCTTGCTCTTGTGAGACCACACCTGGATTACGCAGTTCAGTTCTGGTCACCGTATTACAGAATGGATATAGAATCCTTGGAAAGAATTCAGAGGAGAATGACAAGACTAATCCCGGGCATTAGGAACCTTGAGTATAGAGACAGGTTAAAGCATCTTAATTTGCACTCCCTTGAGAGACGTAGAGCGAGGGGCGACCTGATAGAGGTGTATAAGTGGAAGGCAGGGCTAAACAAAGGGGACATTACAAAGGTACTCAAATTAACCAACCAGGAGCGAACTCGTAACAATGGTTTTAAATTAGACAAATTTCGATTTAGGCGTGAAATAGGTAAACACTGGTTTGGAAACAGAGTAGTGGATGAATGAACAAGTTACCAAATATCATCATTAACTCGAATACGCTGAATTGCTTCAAACATAGGTTGGATGCTCATATGAGCAATAGGGGTTGGGTGTAAACGGGACTGCCCAGTATGGGCCAATAGGCCCGCTGCAGTTTCCTCCATTCTTATGTTATGTTCTTATGTGGTGACGCAGGAGCGTAGGCTGCAGCCACAAATAAATAAATATATATATATGTATATATATAAATATATATATATATTTATCTATATATATATATATATATATATATATATATATATATATATATATTTATCTATATATATATATCTTGATAAAATCACACGGGAAAAGGGAAACAACGGAGCACCTTAGCTTTAGTCTTTATTGAAGACATCATCAAAGGCAACTGGATAACATGGACAGAGAGAGGCTTAAATATACAGGGTGACCTTATTAAACATGAGGTCAGGTCATAATGATGTCATCCACTAATCTCCACATCAACACCAACACACGTAGAGGAGCTTAAGGGAAGGGGGCGACGTGACTAGTCAGGTCAGGTCCTAGATGTAGGATTGTTATTTAGTGGGTCCCTTATTTGTGACCTGACCTGACTAGTCATATGTTATTCCATCATCACCAGGTGCCGTAGACTTTCCCTTTTTAATCGCCTTTAATAACTCGCCTCTCGTTATTGGAACACATGTATCATCCTCCAGAGTACACTGACTTTGTACTAACTCACGCCTAAGTCTACTCTTACTTTGTAATGAGGCCTGCACACTCGGAGGTAATTCGGCAAAACTAGCAGTTCCACCCCATTTCCTACCAAGTTGACTAGCCCTGCCCTTTATTCACTTTGTTTCATATGTCACCCAAGCTCTTCTCTTTAGCAATTTTCCCCTAAAAAGTCTGTCTGGCATTTATTCTTCACCTCTTGCTTGATTTCACTACATATTTTTGCAGTTTCTTTCAGTACTTCCTTCATTTCATTATCATTTGGATTCTCTTTGCACCTTTCTAAGGAGTTTACTCCAGCCCTGAACCAATTTGTCATTAACATGCATATTACGTTTCCCACGATTTATTTCTCCTTTGTAACTACATTTACTTGTCAAAACAGAACCAGTAATATGTAATATATCATCATAAAAGCTAGCAACATCCTTTGGTTCATAATCCGTATACCAATCCTGCATAGTAGTGATCAGCTCCTGTTCTTTGTCTTCCGGCAACCGATATCTTTTCCGCTTAATTAACTTCTGCATTTTGTTAACATGCATAGTAATTCGTAATACAAAATGATCACTAAGCAAATCCCTAACTATTTCAGCATTCGTTTTTATTCCACATGTATTAAAACATACTACATAATCTAACCTTCCTCCATGCATGTGGGTAGGCTCATGATTCCCAATATTTCAATATCATCAAACTCCTCCAAGAAGTGTAACCATCTCCTCCCATCAATGTTGCTGGACCCCATAGTACCCAGGTCTTCGCGTCTAGCATTAATATCACTAACCAAAACACTAGCAGCTTCTAGTGCAATCTTTTCTTCTCTAACCAAAGCCTTCACAAGTTTCTGCCCACCACTTGCCCCAGACATGGTGGAAAGCTCAGAGATCCAGTGAAAATCAGCAGTATTGTTGCAGAGTACAAGGCTGACACATCCGACAAGGTACGGCCAACGTTCAGAGAATGCCAAAACAATGGGAATCACCCACACAAACAACAAAGTACAGACCAATCTCTCTTCTAGAAACTCCTGGATAAGTCCTGGAAAAACTATGAACAAGAGACTGAGAACACACCTTGAACTTGAAGAGAACTGCAATCCCAGGCAGCACGGATTCAGAAAACATAGAGCAACCCATACACCCATAGCCCTAATCTACGAAAACATTGCCAAAGCAGTGCATAACAGAGATCAGTGCACCTTAGTATTATGGGGTGTAGCAAAAGCATTCGACTAGAACGGTGGTGTGAGCTGGGATTTGAGCATGGTTCAGGCGTGCGAATTGGGATTCCTCGATCCGAATTTTCCTGCAGTGTATTATTACCCATGTACAAAACATCAGCTTAAACCCCAGATAGGGTAATCTGTTGTATTTTCTTCAATTCCGAGCAAGGATTCGAACACAGAAATTCCAGCCAATCACGTTTTATTTACACCATTACGATAAGCAATTATCATCGAGAGTAATGTTTACAAGATTATGGCGGCAACTATGACTCGACGAGTTTTTACAGAGGAGGAGAAATCTCTCCTTGCACATCATAAGTTACTTTTGTTATTATAATTCCAATAAAATTATGGTAAAATTATAATGATTTATGGTACTGTGTTACAACGTGGCTGTGTTGAAGATATAATCAGCTGAGAATGGGGGGTAGAAGTGAACCATAGCCAACAGGTCTGTCAAGTAGATGCTCCATATCATGGAATTATCAAGGAAATCTTCCTTGCCGAACCTATATCATTGTCTAAATTGTATTTCGTGATAAATATTGATAGGATTCTGCCTATCTACCATCAGCCCTCTCTCTACAAAATTTCCAATTTGACGATATCACCGAAAGCTCGCTCTCTGTTAAAATTCGTGTTGATTTGCGATCTTGAACGACGGATCGATTGCTAAACCTGCCTCCATGCTGGGTTAACGCGAGGATCGACAAATTCGATCTCAAATCCGGTTTGAATTTTTGTGTAGGTTCAAGCCAGCGTTCTGAATACCAATAATCTTCGCTCCATCCTTTGTTTAAGCCTTCAAGCGGTCTCAAACCAGCGTTCTGAATTCGGGCCAAAGAGTTTGGAGCAAACTTGAAGAGTTGGAGGACCCAATCTTCACCCAGTTAAAAGAAGAAGAAACCACTTGAACAAACTGTAAACATATATATGAATAGATAACACCACTATTTAAATTACGCTATTAAATGCCTAGTTCGCTTAGTTTCCATCCCCACTGCTTTCCCTGAGCGAGCAGGTTAGTGCTGTGTATGGCCACCACCCCAACCATTCACCTCGACTCGGCTAGGTGGATAGCCCACTTGCTATTACTCCCTACGATTTTACTTCCCGTTTTTATTCTTTCCGTCTCTCTTTGCTCTCCTCTCTCATAGCAAAGTCATTTGACACTTTGCTTCATTATCATCAGATGAGTGGCGACGGCGACAGGCTGAGATGACTGCCGGAAGTCTCTCGTCATATCTCTGCATATAGCCGGCATAGATATGAAGGTAGTTTATGCACTGGAATCTAGGCAGCAGTGTAATCCGGTCATGTCTGTGCAACTTAGCAGCCTTTTCGAGGAGCCACTCTGCTCACCCTACAGGGGGAGGAGGCTAAAAAATGTGCCCTAAACGTAGCTTGCACAAAGAAACAGCAACCTGGCTGGGCAACCGCACCCAGTAAGGTCATCCTAATACGATCAAAAACGTAATCAGAATCACATCAAAGCAAAATCAAATTACACAACCTCTTATGGTCACGCATGTAATGACAGGACCCTTCTGGATACTGACACAAATGAGCGCCCTGAAAGAAGAACTGCCCCGGTGGCAAAAGAGCTTTCTAGGTATAACATCGACATAGCAGTCATTACTAAATCTCGGCTCCAAGACGAGGTTCGACTCAAAGAACGGGGGTCAGACAATACCTTCCTATAGAAGGGTAAGCCTGCTGCAGAGAATAAACACATTTATGGAGTTGGCTTTGCCACTCTTAAATCCATTCCACAAAGGCCTGTTGGGGGCAATGAGCGCCTCATGATGCTCCGAGTCCCACTGAATCATTCACTTCATGCCTTCTTCTTCAGTGTATATGCCCCAACAATGGGTACAAAGGAGGCCTTTTACGCCGACATTGACAGAGTGAAAACCTCTTTCCCCAGAGAAGATAGGGGTATGCTCCAACGTGACTTGAATGCCAGAGCTGGCAGCGATGCTGACTTATGGCAGGGAACCATAGGCAGAAATGGAGTGGACCAGTGTAATCCCAAAGGCCTACTCCTCCTCAGCATGTGTGCTGAACGTAGCATAACTGTCACTAACACCTTGTTTAAGCAGGCCGACAAGTTTAAGGGTTCTTGGCAACACCCGGGATCCAAACACTGGCATCTCATTGACTACAGCATTGTCAGAGAAAGAGATCGCCGAAACGTCCTCATCACCCTAGCCAAATGTGTCTCACACCACTGTGACACAGATCATTGGCTCGTCAGTGCCAAACTGTCCCTTCATGTCGCCCCAAAACGGCGTAGGCATCAAGCCTCCAGAAGAGGTTTTACTTACAGGCGACTTGAGGATCAGGCGGTAGCACATGCTTTCAGAGAACAGCTCGGCAATAGGCTGATAAACAACCCAACAACAAACAATTTAAATCTTAGTGCCTAATGGGGTATCCTCGACCCTGTCACCACAAAAACCTGCAGCGAGACCCTCAGCCGGATCAAGAGGAAACATCAGGATTGATTTGACGAGAATAACCAGGAAATCAACGTACTCGTCAACGGTAAGCGTGCTGCTTTCACGGTCTGGCACAACAATCCCCCAGTCTCAGACGAAAACTGATACTTTCCGTGAGAAGAAAGCGACAGCCCAGCGCGATCTTCGCAAACTATTGACCGAATGAGGAGGCAACTCCACGATGGGATGAACGTCATCCTGCACGATGACACCCAGTCTGAGTTCTTCCCCCATCTAAGCGTAAAACGAATATGTGTACTGGCACCAACTCACTTACTCATACCAGTATCAATTTAGCTGGTGGGTTGGACATCCAGTACCAGATGAAGGGACTTTACGACATAAGACGACTCCAGGCAGGAACAAAGGTGTTGGCTGCTTTCATCACTGAACTTCGGTATGCAGACAATCTCACCATCGTCTCTCACACCGAACGAAACCTACAAGAGATCCTGAAAACCTACGCACTTGGGTATGCACACTTCGGCCTTGAGGGGGAATGCACGTAAGTCTCAGATTCTCTTTCAGCCTGCCCCTTGTTCAGCCACACCTCCACCATCCATCTAGGCTAACGATACTACCCCCTCTAATGTTACTCACTTTCCTTATCTTGGCTCCCACTTGTCCACCACTGCGACTATCGATGAAGAGATTTAACATCAGCTCTGATATGCATCTCAAGCCTTTGGCAGACTTCATACCCGTGTCTTTAGCTGTAAGAAGCTGAAATTAAATATAAAATAGCACGTGTATCGATCAGTGGTCTTCCCCCATCCAGCTGTATGGCAGCGAATCATAGGTCACATACAAGGCACTTGGGAACTTTCACCAACGTATTCTACGTTCCATCCTCCCATTTTTTTTTTTTTTTTTTTTTTTTTTACGGGGATAAGCCCACCCGGGCACAGGTTACTGACCCACATCAGGGCCTGGGGGGAGCGAAAATATAATAATAATAATAATAATAATAATAATAATAATAATAATAATAATAATAATAATAATAATAATAATGATAATAACTATTATTATTATAATAATAATTAATACATATTAATAACAAAATATTAAAAAAAGAAAATATTAAACATAATCATAATCATAAATAAATACAAAATCGAAAAAATAAATCAAGAATGAGAAATGATAAACATTATGTATGTTGTATTGTCAAAGTAAGAGAAACAATTGAAACCCTGCAATCTTGTGTAAATGAAGCAGAAAGTCAGATCAGCAACCTGGGACTTGGCCACAATTTTCGTGATGCCATATGGCAGCAGGGTCTATCATTAGACAACACATTATGCTTCCAATATCTTCCCAGGTGGTAGTACCTCCCTGTTTGATAGCTGCCTACTACCTGTTGGGAAGACGAGAGAACAAATGGCAGTATTCTCGCTGTTACCAAATATTATCCATGAACAACTACGTTGGATTGGCCATGTCACCTGCATGGACGACAGTAGACTGCCAGAGCAGCTACTTTACAGTCACCTAACAAATGGTTAACGTAACGCTGGCGGGCAACTGAAAAGGTATAAGGATAGTCTTAAGACAAACCTGAAAAAAAGTGCCAAATCAACCACCCTCACCAGGGAGACTATCACCTCACATCGAAATGCTTGGAGGAGCACCACGCGAGGAGGTGTCAATATTTTCGAGTTAGCCGGACTGCATACCGAAGCGCCAGTGTCAGAAAGACGGTGCCGCCGTCCCTCCCGCACTAGATGTAGCCCTCCACAAGTACAGCATCTGTGGAGGGCCCTGCCCTGCCGACTTTATCAGAGACCTGTTTTAAAGGTGTTATATTTTAAGGTACTTAATAAATTAAAAGGATGTGTTTAATAGGATATCAGTGATTACTCCAGGTAGTCAACTAAATTTAATGATTTGCTTATGAGCAAAGATATCGGTGGTTTCTGCAGGTAATGAATATGAGGTTTATTTGGTCTCCCTCAGCACGAACTGGTGGTGGCAGCGGAGGCGGCAGGGCGCACTGTACACTCCATCGTGCAGGTGACGGTCGCTGACGTCAACGACAATGCCCCATATTTCATTGAAAACGACATCCATGTGGCCGTCGTGGAGGAGGACGACCGACACCTTCCTGCTACCATCTATAAGGTCAGTTGATGGTCGTGGTTACCGAGGGCAGTTAAACTTTCTTCTCGAATGACATCAATCAAGGATGGAACACTAAATAGTTTATATTTTGATTTAGTTACTGGTGTAAAGAGCTACTTAATAGTCGGCGCTCATTAGTTTATTAGGAATATACTTCCCGGTAAAATCGTTTATGATTTTATGTAAGGGATGCGTGGCCTTTTATAGCGTTTTTGGAGTGATTACAACAATGAAAATATCACTGTATTGTGAATCCTTCAAGTGGAATGTGCACAGGGTGGTGTATTGACAATTTCGTAACAATCAGTCCTGATTAAGGTGGTGTAAATCAGAGAACGCCAACTGTGAGAGCCATTCCACTATGGGGGTGGGGAGGTCTGGGGTAGGTGGCAGTTTCCCCAGTGGGGTCCGTGGCGAAGCCCCAACAGCCAACGCATTATATTAATAATTCTATTTTGAATAAACCTTTGTTTTATTAATTCTAGTGTTTCAAGTTTTCAACCTGACACAAATTAGGCTAGCTACATGTTTTTGTTTTTTAACTTCAGGGTACAGAATAAATTTCAGTCATTTTAAATACACTTGTCATATTAATTTCTTACTGTTTTAAGAGACACATGATTGACCATCGTCATGTGGATCTCAAATTTTTATTCGTCATTAATGACATCATCGATACATAAGCGAATTGTTCAGGAATGTATAGCAGAAACTTCCTATGGATGCTACATCCAATAGAGGAAGGACCTTTGGATTCCTTGTGGATGCAGTAATTTCAAGGGGTTGAGCTTCAGCCTTAGTTGCTGCTTCACCTTCAGCAGGAAAAGATTCTAACTGCTTTGTAGCCACTCGACTCACAAGCAAACAGGAATCTGGGTTTGTGTCCAGGTGATTCTGTGATATATCAGTATAAATTCGTGTAATATATAGTAGCTAATAGTAATGGAAATAGGATCTTTTTTATATATCAAGATAAATTTATATTGACCGCAAAATATTCTTTAATAAATCAAACGAACCGTTTGGCGGTGCAATCAAAATTTAACAAACGGTTTTGGAGAACTGAAACAAACCAGTCCTAGCACACCCTTCTTGTGAATAGTGAAAGTCCATTTCTTCCATAGAGAAGTGGAAAAACTATCGGACATGGGAGAAAAAGAACATAAGAACATAAGAATGGAGGAAACTGCAGCGGGCCTATTGGCCCATACTGGGCAGTCCCGCTTACACCCAACCCCTATTGCTCATATGAGCATCCAACCTATGTTTGAAGCAATTCAGCGTATTCGAGTTAATGATGATATTTGGTAACTTGTTCCATTCATCCACTACTCTGTTTCCAAACCAGTGTTTACCTATTTCACGCCTAAATCTAAATTTGTCTAATTTAAAACCATTGTTACGAGTTCGCTCCTGGTTGGATAATTTGAGTACCTTTGTAATGTCCCCTTTGTTTAGCCCTGCCTTCCACTTATACACCTCTATCAGGTCGCCCCTCGCTCTACGTCTCTTAAGGGAGTGCAAATTAAGGTGCATTAACCTGTCTCTATACTCAAGGTTCCGAATGCATGGGATTAGTCTTGTCATTCTCCTCTGAATTCTTTCCAAGGATTCTATATCCATTCTGTAATACGGTGACCAGAACTGAACTGCGTAATCCAGGTGTGGTCTCACAAGAGCAAGATATAGTTTTAGGATGACCTCGCTAGTCTTGTAACTAACACTCCTTTGTATGAACCCCAGTACTTTGTTAGCCTTGTTACGAGCAAAAACGCATTGTTTACTTGGCTTAAGGTTCCTACTTATCGTTACTCCTAAATCCCTCTCGCAGACGGATTTCTCTATGGCATCGTTGTTCATCTGGTATCTGGTTTCCCTGTTTACATCTCCAATACTGAGTACTTTACATTTGTCAACGTTGAATTTCATCTGCCATTTTTCAGACCATTCGAAAAATTTGTTTAGATCTTCCTGTAGTTTTGCCGAGTCCTCGTCAGATTTGATAACACGTCCTATTTTAGTGTCATCAGCAAATTTACTTATGTTGCTGTCTATGCCGACATCTATGTCGTTTATGTATATAATAAACAATAATGGTCCAAGTACTGAGCCTTGGGGAACTCCACTTGTGACGTTGCTCCAATGGGACTTAGTGCAGTTAATGCTCATTCCCTGTTTCCTGTCCTGTAACCACGCCCTAATCCATTTAAGGATGTCACCTTTGATGCCATGAGCTTCTACCTTTCTAATTAGTCTTTCGTGGGGGACTCTGTCGAAGGCTTTGCTAAAGTCGAGATATACCACATCATAATTGTGCCCCTCGTCCACCGATTCGAAAACTGATGAAAAGAATGTTAATAGATCAGTTAGGCAAGAACGTCCGCTTGTGAAGCCATGCTGGGAATCATTGATCAATCCGTGCTTCTCCAGGTGATTTCGAATAGAGTTTGAAATGATTGCTTCCAGTAATTTGCCTACTATTGATGTTAGACTGATTGGGCGGTAGTTAGAGGATAGAGCAACACAGTTGAGCAAGTAAAAAGAAGATGCGAATATTGCTACTCTTTTCCTGTTGACCCCCCACCCCGAGCACCCTCTATCCCCTCTCCACTAGTCAGATAGATGGAACAGGAAAATATGAATTGATTATATGTGTCGATGCTGAAATCTGGCCCGAGTAGCCTTGAGAGGCACAAGTGTTGTTATCCAGGTGCCACTTCGATGTGTGTGTGTGTGTGTGTGTGTGTGTGCACAGGCTGGTGAAATGCATCTAGGGTGGCAGACTATGTTAGTGTTATGGTGCAAGCACTGCATGCTCCCTCTCGCTTTCAGCTGCCGCCGTTGGTTAGTCCTCGTGGCGAGCAGGGAAGCAACTTGAATAAGCTCTTCCCCAGCCAGTCCACAGCCTCTTCACCATCACGACTCATGCTGTGCCTCCTCGTGGCAACACACGGTAACTGGGTGCCCCGTAGGCCCAAGCTAGACAAGCAGGGGATCTCGGAGTAGCAGTGGCCCCCAGAGGGAAGGAGCATAAGCACACTGGCATGTGGACACATTCTGGCGCCTACCAGCCATTGCTTCTTGGTAGGTAAGAGGCTATGGGAGTAAACCCCGAAAGAAAAATCTGCGGTGGAGCCCTGCATCAGGCAGGCATGCTTACAGAGCTCCAACAAGCCCCCAACGGCGGTATAGGCGGAAGAGGTGACCACCGTAGAAACCCAACGACAACACCGGCGGACGAAGGCAATGCCTGATGAACATGCTACTAAGGCGAAGCCCAACAAATTGGGCCATCAGCAGTCCATGGTAACTCTCCCTCTCCCTATTTGTTGCAGCACTTGCACCACTGGATCAGGAAAAGGGAGAGCCAAGATATGCGGTATCAGCGTGCTCTCCTGCCTCACCACATAAATCAACTCACCCACAGCCATCATCCAGTTCTTCATACCTCTCATCATCATCAAAACCCCTATACCCCCAAAAGTCCTATGGCGATGGACGAGTGCCGACGGGGACAGGCAGAGATGACTGCCGGGAGTATCAAGTCACAACTCTGGATATGGGCGGCACAGATAAGATGGTCGTGTATGCACTTGGATCTAGGCAGCAGTGCGATCCGGTCCTGTCTATGCGACTTAGCAGTCCTTTCGGGGAGCCACTCTGCTCACCCTACACGAGGAGGGGGCTAGAAAAGGTGCCCTAAACATAACCTGACTGGGTAACCGCACCGAGTAACGTCATCCTTATGCGGTCGAAAACACAGTCAAAATCACAGACCCAAACAAAAACAAACCATACAAATTCTTATGGTCGCTGCATTGAATGTCAGGACCCTTCTGGATACAGGCACAAATGAGCATCCTGAAAGAAGATCTGCCCTTGTGGCAAAAGAGCTGGCTAGGTATAACATCGACATAGCAGCCATGAATGAGTCCCGGCTCCCAGATGAAGGCCAGCTTACAGAACGGGGTTCTGGCTATAACATCCTATACAGGGTAACTGAAATGCCTATTGATATCAACGAGCGCCTCATGACACTTCAAATCCAATTGAATCACGCACATCATGCCATTTTCAGCAGTGCATACACCCCAACACTGGATGGAGAGAATGACATCAAAGAGGCCTTTTATGCCCACCTTGACAGATTGCTAACCTCTATCCCCAGAGAAGACAATGTTGTGCTCCTTGGCGACTTCAATGTCAGAGTTGGCATAGATGTTAGCATTCCTCAGGGAACCATAGGGAGCAATGAACTAGGCAAGTGTAATGCCAACGGCCTACCCCTCCTCAACAAGTGTGCTACACACATTATCACTATCTTTAATACCTTGTTCCTGCAGGCTGACAAGTTCAATAGGTTCGTGGCAATATCCACGATCCAAACACTGGCATCTCATTAACAACATCATTGTCGGAGAAAGAGATCGACGAGATGTCCTTTTCACCCGTGAACATCGACTTGTCAGAGCCAAGCTCTCGTTTCACGTCGCCCCAAAACGGCCAAGGCAGCAAGCCTCCAGAAGAAGTTTTACTACTAAGCATCTAGAGGACCCAGCAGTAGCACATGCTTTCAGAGAGCACTTCGAACATGGGCTTATAAGCAACCCAACAGCAAACAACCCGAATCCCAGTGCCGAATGAAATACTCTCAACACTGTCATGACAAAAACCTTCAGAGAGACCCTCGGCCAGCTCAAAAGAACACACCAGTACTGGATTGACGAAAATGACCCGGCAATCAAAGTACTCATCGATGATAAATGTGCTGCTTTTACTGAAGGCAAAACAACCCTCAGGGTCGGACCAAAGCTGATACCTTCCGCAAGAAGAAAGCAGCAGCCCAGTGGGAACTTCGCATTCTAAAGAATGACTGGCTTAAAAATAAAGCATGCGAAATACAAAAAAAAAAATGTAGTTCAGTAAAAGATATGCAAATTTTTCAATTCCATTCAGACATTTTATGGGCCAACCACTCGTGGCGCAGCCTCCCTCTACTCATCTCACGGTAACTTCATAATTAAAGACGATGAAAACCTCCTTCAGCGATGAAACAGCACTACCATTAATTGCTCAACTGAAACACCGATGTAGATGTCCTGACTACCCAGCAGGTCCCTCAGCATCCAGAGCTGACCCACCTCAGCTATCCTCTATCCTTGGATGAGTTAGTTACTGCCGTCAAACAGATGAAAAATAACAAAGCCACAGGGCCTGATGGAATCCCAGCCTAGGTGTATAAAGCAGGAGGACCTCTGCTTGCCAGCCGTCTCCACTCTCTCCTGGAGAATGGAGAATATATAGAAGAATGAGGAAATCACACAAACTCTTAAAAACGCTTCCAGTGTCAATATTTATAAGAACAAGGGAGACCGGTCAGACTGTGGCAACTATCGTGGGATTTCACTGCTCTCCGTAGCTGGCAAGATTATCGCCAGAGTCCTAATAAACAGACTCCTTCCTGAGGCGGAAAACTTCCTCCCAGAATCTCAATGTGGTCTTAGACCATCACGTGGCACCACTAACATGGTCTTTGCTGCCCGCCAGATACAGGAAAAGTACAGAGAACAGCGTCGTGACGTGTAAATGGCTTTCATCGACGTAACCAAGGCGTTCGACTTGGTCAACAGGGAAGCCTTCTTATGGACCCTCAGCCGCTTTGGCTGCCCACCAAAATTCATCACCACTGGGAGGCAACTCCATGATGTCATGAACGGCAGTGTCCTGCACAACGGCACCCAGTCTGAGTTCTTCCCCATCCAAACATGGCACCAACTCTCTTTTCTTTTTTCTTAGCTGCCTCCCTTACTCGTGCCAGTGCCAATTTAGCCGGCGGGGTGGACATCAAGTACCGGGTGAAGGGGGGACTTTTCAACATAAGACGACGCCAATCAAGATCAAAGGTGTCGGCAGCTTCCATAACTGAATTTCAGTATGCGGCCTAACCCTTGTTGCTCACACTGAACGCGACCTACAGGAGATCCTAAACACCTATGCAGATGCGTATGCGCACTTCGGCCTTGAATGAATGTATGTAAGACTCAGATTCTTTTTCAACCTGCCTCAGGTTCAGACACACATCCACCATCCATCCAGCTTAACGGCACTTCCCTCTCTAATGTTACCCACTTTCGGTATCTCAGCTCCCACCTGCCCACCACCGCAGACATTGATGAAGAGATCAGCACCGGATCAGATATGCATCTCTAGCCTTTGGCAGACTCGAAAACCGCGTCTTCATCTGTAGGGAGCTAAATTATCTACAAAGCTGCATGTATATCGAACAGTGGTTCTCCCCACCCTCCTATATGGCAGTGAGACATGGGTCACATACAGGAAGCACCTCAAGGCACTTGAAAACTTTCACCAACGTAGTCTACGTTCCATCCTCTGAGTTAGCTGGGATGACAAGAGAACAAATGCCAGTATTCTTGCTGACACCAACTGTAGGAGCGTCGAGGCAACCATTATCCATGAACAGCTACGCTGGACTGTCCATGTTACCCGCATGGACGACAGTAGACTGCCAAAGCAGCTACTTTGCAGTCACCTAATGAATAGTAAACGTAACGCCGGCTGGCAATTGAAAAGGTATAAGGATAGTCTTAAGATAAACCCGAACAAGAGCCAAATCGACCACCTCTCCTGGGAGTCGATTACTCCACATCGTAACACATTAGGGTGTGTCATAGGAGGGAAGATCAGCTAAAACTAATGGCCCATCACTTTTTTGGTAGATTTTAGTGTATATAAATAGAAAATAATTTCAGTTTCAATATTTTGCAACCTTTTGCTAGGTAAATTTTAGCGTGAAATTTATCGAAAATCTAACGTACAGCTGCATTAGTGCATTACAATTAAATAGTGAACATTGCTTTCTGACTTCATTCTTTAGCAACCCAACTAAGAATATTTTTTTCTGTTTCAGATTCTGATGCCTTTATAAGTTGATAATATTTGCGATGGCTGCTTGTGTCAGGACGAGGAACCAAAAATCCAGCCATCTCAGTCACTATCTTGGGTCTGGGAGAGAGCTCCTGAAGTCGGAGTTGCCTACATTGAGAGATGCTTTGAGATACGGTGTTTTAATCAGGCAAATCAGTGAAAAGAACCAAAGAACTTACACAAACAAAGACATTGCCAGTGATATGACCAAAGCTGTCTTGGCACAGTACACTCTGGCTAACGCTCAGTTCAAGCCTCCAGTCATAACAAGTCAGAAGTAGATTAGTGAGAGACTGCTAGCCAGTTGGGAAAAGGCAAGAGATATCTCTCTTGGGAGAGGAAAACTTACAGTTAAGGACAGCTTTGCCAAGCAACTGGACCAGTTATTTGACATAATTACTTGCAAGTGCCCAATTGTTCTCTGTCCTGAGCTTGGATGCGATCGTGACTGTAAATCCGAGGCCCACATCTCCTGTATTTGGAAGCGTGAACTGAAGATTCCTGTGATCGAACTGGCATTTGTCAAAGCACAGAGAGAGAAGACTGGCAGTATAGGGGCTCTCATGATTTCTAGCCAAGATATTCCGGAGTCCAAGAGACAGGAGCCTGCCACAGAGAGACAGAAGAGGAGAAGAGTTGCCGAGGAAAAGAGACTTGAGAAGGCCCAGGGTGAGGTAAAAAAGGCCGATGATTGGAGTCAAGCTGATTCAGAGTTTAATGACTTCCCCATGGCTGATCCGAGTGCTGACCAGGAGAATGGTGACTTTGTCCCTAACCCAGAAAATAATGATCCCAAACCTTCCAGGCATAAGATTCGAAATAGGAAAGATATCCCGAGCATAGCTCTGGCCAGCATGCGACACCACACTGGTCTCAGAGAAACTGCAGAGATAGCAACAGCTGCCTGGATTGACGGTGGTTTGATAACACCTGATGATGTTCACCTGGTG
Organism: Homarus gammarus; assembly: GCA_958450375.1. Lineage (NCBI taxonomy): Eukaryota > Metazoa > Arthropoda > Malacostraca > Decapoda > Nephropidae > Homarus > Homarus gammarus. The sequence goes on from CAUDMG010002562.1 coordinate 209,271, forward strand.
ATAGATCATAACAAAGTAAGGAGAGCTCAGGAGAAACTTGTCAGTAACCTAGAAGAGGAGTTTGATAAGGGGATAAGAGAAAATGGAATCAATTGTTTGTTCTTTGATGGGAGAAGGGATGACACTAAAGTGTTCATGAAAGTTGGAGATTCTGACAAAATGTTCCCTGCCATGGTGAAGGAGGAACACTACTCCTGCTGCAGTGAACCAGGAGGGAAGTATTTGTGGCATTTCACTCCAGAGAAAGATGACATCAGGAAACCAGCTGAGATAGTGGCAGATAACATTGTGAACTGGCTCAGAGAGAGGAACGTAGACCAGACCCTGCAGGCCATTGGAGGGGACAGCACCAACACGAACACAGGGTGGCAAGGGGGGGTCATACAGTGGATAGAGCGGAAGATTGGGAGAAAGCTGGTCTGGATTGTTTGTGACCTCCACACCAACGAGTTGCCACTCAGACATCAGATCGAGGAGCTGGATGGCAAGACTCTTTCAAACAACAGATGGTCTGGTCCTCTTGGCAAGATGCTGGCCTCTGCCACTGAGTTAGAAATAAATCCGAGCTTTGAAAAAATCACAGTTGGCCCTCCACTCGTTGAGCTTGCACATACTGTCATTGACGACCTGAGTACTGACCAGTACTATGGTTACATGATTTGCAGTGCCATCAAAACTGGGGTCATGCCTGATAGACTTGCTTACCTGCAGATAGGTCCAGTCTCACATTCTAGGTGGCTCACAACGGCTCTCAGGTTCTGCAGAATTTGGGTCGCTCATCATAAACTGAAAGGGAACCAGCTTCACAACCTGAGACTTATTGTCCAATTCATCGTGAGTGTCTACTTGCCAAATTGGTTCAACACCAAGGTCAAGTCATCGTTCCCCGAAGGTCCGAGGCATGTTCTCTTCCAGCTTGAGCTCCTGAGGAGTCAGCCAAGGAAGGTTGTTCAGATTGTGGAGCAGACTGTGAGGAGATCTTCCTGGTATGCTCATCCCGAGGCAGTTCTGCAGACAATGCTCTGCAGTAAGGATGAGGAGGAGAGAAGGGTGGCAGTCAAAAAGATCTTGGATATGAGACTTATGAGAGGATCTTTGCATGACGAATCAGTTGGTGACGATTCCTTCAGGGTCAGGAAGACTCCTGAAGTCAATCTAGGTGCCAAGACCCTCACTGATCTCATCGATCTGGATAACATCCAGGCTGGCAGTGAGCCCCCTCTTACCTGCAGCCTCACCAATGTTCAAGTCAGAGCTTTCCTGGACAACCCCATGCATGTCCCTGCCTGGCCCTCGCACACCCAGAGTATAGAGCGTTGTGTACAGCAAGTGAGCGAGGCCAGCAGTCACGTGTACAGCCAGGAGAGGAGGGAAGGCTACATCCGAGCTCAGGTGGTCAGCAGGGAGGTGATGAGTAGAAACAGAAGCAAGAAAGACATGTTCTCTATGGTGTGCAGCAACACCGGGTCGTAGTAGTAAAACCGGTTTTTGTATTTGATAATTTTGTTTTCTAAAGGAATATTAAATTTAATAAATGTGTCAGGATCATTCGTTTCACTATTCTGGATCATTTTCATCCTAATAAATTAACCTGATTCATTTACTTTACTTTAAATAAGCTATTTAGTGGTGTTGGTAAAAGGGTGGGAATACTGAATTTTCATAAGATTTCAAGTTAAAATTTACCTAGCAAAAAATGAAAACTCTTCAAATCTGAAGATATCACATGATTCTGCACATAGAACTACATCATTAATACCATGGGCCGATTTTTCAAACTCAAAAAAAAAAAATTCGCCTTCGTATGACACACCCTAGTAACACATGGAGGAGCATCACACGAGAAAGTGTAAATACTTTCGAGCTAGCCCGTCTGCAAACCAAGGCAGACAAGCTCCAACGTCGGAAAGATGCTGCCGCCTCCCCTCCCGCACTAGATGTAGCCCTCCACATGTGCAACGAATGTGAACGACACGACCGTGTGGGTCCCGAATCGGCCACTTTAGTCACCTCAAAACTCACCAACCTAGGTGACATCCCTAATAACTCATATCATTGTATCATAGCTGGATGATCGTCATACTCGATTCCGAGTGACAGCAAAGTTGAAAGTAGTAGTAGTAGTAGTGTGTGTGTGTGTGTGTGTGTGTGTGTGTGTGTGTGTTTGTGTGTCACAACTCTGCACATGGGCAGCACAGATAAGATGGTCGTTTATGCACTGTGATCTAGACAGCAGGTATAATCCAGCCTATCTCTGCAAATGAGCAGCCCTTTCGAGGAGTCACTCTGCTCACCCCATAAAGGGAGGGGGCTAAAAAGGGTGCCTTAAACTTAGCCTGTCTAAAAAAAAACCTTATGCGGTCGAAAACACAATTATAATCTCAGATCAAAACAAGAACAAACTGTACAACCTCTTATGGTCGCTGCATGGTATGTCAGGACCCTTCTGGATACTGGCATAAATGAGCCACCTGAAAGAAGAACAGCCCTTGTGGCAAAAGAGCTGGCTAGGTATAACATCGATATAGCAGCCATTAGTGAATCTCGGCTCCCAGACGAGGGTCGACTCACAGGACGGGGGTCTGGTTATACCCTCTTGTGGAAGGGTAAGCCTGCTGAGGAAAGAAACCACATTTGTGGGTTTGGCTCTGCCATCCGCTAACGCATCCTACAGAGGCTAACTGAAATGCTTGTTGATATCAACGAGCGCCTCATGAAGCTTCGAATCCTGCTGAATCACTCACGTTGTGCCTTTTTCATCAGTGCTTACGCCCTAACACTGGATTCAGAGGATGACATCAAAGAGGCCTTTTACGCCGACCTTGACAGAGTGCTAATTTCTATCCCCAGAGAAAATGAGGTTGTGCTCCTTGGTGACTTCAATGCCAGAGTTGGCAAAGATACTGACATTTGGCAGGGGGGCCATATGGAGGAATGAACGAGGCAAGTGTAATCCCAACGGCCTATTCATCCTCAGCAAGTGTGCTGTAAAAAACCTCATTATCACCACTACCTTGTTTAGGCAAGCCAACAAGTTCAACGGTTCATCAAACACCCACGATTTAAACATTGGCATCTCATTAACTACACCATTGTCAGAGAAAGAGATCGCCGAGATGTCCTCATCACCCCAGCAATGCCTGGCTCAGACCACTGAGACATTGATCATCGGTTTCGTCATAGCTAAGCTCTCACTTCAGGTCGCACCAATATGGCGAAGGCAACGAGCCTCCAGAAGAGGTTTTAACACTATGCGTTTGGAGGATCCAGCAGTAGCACATGTTTTCAGAGAGCAGCTCGAAAATGGGATGATAAGCAATCCAACAACAAACAACCCAAATCCCAGTGCCGAATGGGATATTCTCGACCCTGTCATGACAAAACTCTGCAGAGAGACCCTCAGCCAGATCGAAAGAATACACCAGGACTGGTTTGATGAAAATGACCCGGCAATCAATGTACTCGTTGATGATAAAAGTACTGCTTTAATTGACTGGCAGAACAACTCTCAGTCTCGGACCAAAGCTGATACCTACTGCAAGAAGAAAGCGGTGGCCCAGCGTGAAATTCGTAATCTAAAGAACGATTGGTTTAAAAGTAAAGCATGTGAAACTCAAAAAATTGCAGATTAGCACAAGATGCTCGAATTTTTCAAATCCACGAAAAATATTTCATGAGCCAATCACTCTTGGCGAAGCCTCCTTCCGCTCATCTGACGGTAACTCCCTAATTTAAGACGATGAAGGCATCCTTCAGCGCTGGAAAGAGCACGACCGTTCATCGCTCAACCAAAAGACCTATGTGGATGTCATGATTACCCACCAGGTCCCTCAGCATCCATAGCTGACCAACCTCAGCTATCCTCCATTCCTGGATGAGATAGCTAATGCCATCAAACAGATGAAAAACAACAAAGCCGAGGTATATAAAGCAGGAGGACCTCTGTGAACGATGCTGGTGGTACCGTATAGGCCTCTTTAGTCACTTCAGAACTCACCAACGTAGGTGACATCCTCAATAACTCATACCATTGTATCATAGCTGGAGGATGGTCATACTCGATTCTGAGAGACAGCAAAGTAGTTGTAGTCTTTAGTAGTGTGTGTGTGTGTGTGTGTGTGTGTGTGTGTGTGTGTGTGTGTGTGTGTGTGTGTGTGTGTGTTTGTGTGTGTGTAATAATAAATAATAATAATAATTTACGGTTTATTAAGATAAAATGGCAGACTGAAGGCTGAAAATATACAATGAACAGAGATGATAAGTTACATATGGTGGAATCGGGGAGTGGGTCACTTGATTGACAAAAGCTTTCAATACAGAAACATAAGAAACATAGAGTCAACATATAGATCTGGTACTGTGGGAGCTGGTCTTGTAGACATTCTTGTGTGTGTGTGTGTGTGTGTGTGTGTGTGTATAAGTGCCATCTTTTCTGACGATTAAGTGGCAGCTTCCTGATCGAGCAGAGGCCAGGTTCCTCACTTGTTCACACAGGGGTCGATGTGTACTCCCACTCTGTTACTGGTTTAGTCTTCTACTTAATCCCAAGGTAGTACCTGACAGCGAGGGTTAAGTATAGTCTAGTGACCCTATATATTTGAAATTTTATTAATACTATGTACAGTGACTGCCGAGGCTCTAAACCTTTCCGGAGAGTAGCTGATGCACAATAGGCTTAGCACTAGACAAGAGCCGGCTAGAGACTTAACTGGCTAATTATCCTTCCTGCACACTCGCCATAGGGGACAGCATATTACTCGAACATACTTAACGTTAGCCTAGGTGTTTCCAGCTTACCTTAGGAGGTGTAAACGGTGGCGTTTACCAAGAGATGAACAGGTAACAACACAGGCGGGTGCTTGAATGTTTATAAGCACGTAAGGCGACATGCTGGTGGGGAGCGCGGAACGTTTGGAAACACCTAGGCATGTCGTAACCATGAATAACTCAATAAAACTGGTCGTAAAGTAGGTCTGTAGTGGGTTTGTTTGAAATAAGCAATTCTGGTTTAAGATAAGCACCTGCAATTGCCAAGGCACGGCTTACAAATGCTCGGCCACCACTATAAATTCATTTTGTAATTTTAGAATTCTGATGAACTTAAGTAACAATATTACAGATATACACATAATAGTATATAATTAAAAAATTTGCATTCGAGTAATAATGGCCTTCCTTGTTACGGTCCCCAGTATATTACCACTGTCTACTTTAATTAGGCAGCAAGATGTACCAGTGTAAGTAGTACCATAGGTGCTAGCGTTTCATGGCAGCTTCTACTACTGCTTGGGGTGTCTGTGAAGCCAACTTACAAACCCGCTTCCTTAAATATAAAACTAGATAAAGCAGTACAGTATTACGATAATGGTAATCCCAAGGCGGAGGTCACTGTGGGGTGGGATTCTTCGTTTACAAAAGTTATCGAATACCACTTACTATCCTTTTCCATCCTTATATCCTTCACCACTGAAACGTTTTCAACACTAATACTCGAATGAATTTTCTGAAGGTCCAGGAGGTGAGAATCTATTCAGTAGTTTTCTTGAAGATGGTTGGTGCATTATGGCGAGTTGCTCCCCAATTGGTCCTCCAACTGGAAGATAGGGATCACTCCCGTGGTAGCACAAATCGTTCTCATCCCACAGTGATACCCCTAGGCGGATCAGAAGGGCAAGCCTCGACAACCTGAAGTTCCTGTGGAAAATACACAGTTGACATGCAGTTGATCATAATTACCATGTTCATAATTGTTCTCAATTGTGATCAAGTCCATCTCACAATTAGAATAAGACCTAGCTGCATTGATCTGCGAGGGATAACAAATAAGATCGTTCGACTCCTTTTGGCATGTAAGAAATGCTGAGTGGTGGAGTCGCTAAGAGATCCGTAGTGTGACAAGAGAAATGAATCTGAAACATTCTTAATCATCACTTTTTTATCATTAAGAAATGGCACAATCTCATACATCTGAAGAAAAAAAACATACTTATCCACGAATGGTAGATATAAAACAATTTGTTCCGACGTGCAGAAACATTGAGAACACTGTAATAGTTTTGTTAACTATCAACAGGAACAGCAGGCCTTAAGATGAGGAAGGTAGTGGCGAACCCCACAATCCTGACTAATTCACGGAAAGTCAACAACACAGCAAATTTTAATTAGTGACTAAGGCAATAAAGTAGTTGCAATAATATGCTACTTGACTAGATAATAAATCGACTAAAATAGTTATAATCAACTGCTTTTGCAGTGAATTTAACAAAAGTGCATTGCTGTTAACCTTGTTCACTAACTGGTTAACAGTCTTAGTAATCTCGTACAACCTTTCACCATGGTTGGCTAATAAATGAGAATGATTGGACAAAAGAACTGAATGTTGGTTGGCTTGGAGCTTAAGTTTATCAATCTATTTCTGTAATAATTGAGTTAAGTCATCTTCTGTGGCTGCTCTGTACAAAGATTTCTGAACTTAACCAAGGAAATTCAGGAGACCTCTCTTCTTTCTACTCTTTTCACTATGTGGGGGAGGTGTGGTGGTATGGTGGTGGTTGTCTCTCCCACAATGTGACCTTAATCTGCCAAAAACATCCTCATCTTCGCCCCATCTACCGTACCTGCAAGAAGAATTTGCTGACAGCTCATAGTCTCAAAAACAAATTGAAGTTTTTGAAAGAATGCAGAGATGAAATTTATTTTCCCCAAGTCAAGTCTTCCACGAAAATTAAGAAATCTCGACAATCAAGCCTTCTCTGAGTTGGATTCAAGTGATAGTGTAAAAATGGCATTTAAACACAGTGAGTTAATAAGTTTGAAGTCAATTCACCTTTCACGAGAGTACCTGTGAATGACCTACTATCATTCCTTAAAGATAAATTGCATCTGTTAGATTTGACTATTTGAACATGATATATTTCTAAAATTTATTGAGTTATGCCTTACTGACAATGTTTTTAGGGCAAATGGAAAGTTTTACAAATAAATATTTTGCATGAGCATGGGTAATTGTCTTTCTGCTTCCTTAGCCTGTATTTTCGTGGATTTTTTGAAGCTAGATTACTACCTAACATAGGTGATTTTAATCCTCCATGGTGTAGATACATATATGTAGATGATGTGCTTTGTCTTTGTCCGAGAAACAGGGACCCACTGGAATTTTTAGACAAGCTTAATGATCTTATCCCTAGTATTACCTTCAAAAGTGAAAGAGAAACAAATGGATCTCTTCCGTTTTTTGATATGCTTATCATGAGAAATGGTCACAATTATAAATTCAAGTTGTACAGAAAGCCTACACAGGTAGATAGCTTCATTTTTTATTAAGTGTCATGGGTTGCGCTGGGCCTCCCGCACAACCCATCCCAAATGTTTGTTTAGGCAGAGATAAGGTACCCGGCCAGCCGATAGGGGCCATCTCACGCCTCAAAACCACATTTTAGCAGTAGGCTTTAGACCTTGGGTTATAGAAGACCTCCTGCTCCGCGGATTTAGAACAGGGGCCATACAGTCCTACCAGTGCTACGAGTCTGTGTGTGCAATTCCCCGAGATTGTTGTTAAGTCCAGCGACAAGTTAACACATCCTGTAAAGGAAGTGATCAATGGTGAGGGCCTGTTTGCTACAAGAGCACTCCAGGCCGGCCTAATAGATCTAAACGATTAATTCTCCAGGTTGACAACTCTCCCTTATAACTTACGGTACTGTGGCGTGAATGTGAGTGACTGACCTATCCATGCAAATTATAAGTCCAGTGTATGGAATTGTGCCAAGTAAATGTAAGTGCAATTATCTGCCCGTATCTGTGACCCCTCTATCATTGTTATTATCAAAGGTAATGACTGATTGGTTATGACAAGTATAACTAATAACTTAGATGGATGTTGGAAGTTAATGGAATTCATTAAATCATCATTTATCAAGTACACAAGCATTGAATGCCGGAAGCAGAGTGAAATTCTACTTAGTCATGCCCCATAATCTCCTGGGTGAGTAACCAGTGTAAAGGTATCTGAGTTCTACGGTAAGAAAACCACTTTCTTGCATTTAAAACCTAACAATTGGCGCCCGAACAAGGACACAGACCGTGGATAATTGCACAATTGTATCGCCCACACCTACACTATGTCAGCTCGTGCAGCGGCTTTTGAGGAAGCACGTGACCTCGGGCTGGAGGGGGCTGAGGCGGTTGCATACATGGAGAAGGCTGAGGAGAGAGAAGACAAGCAACGCGAGCATGAACAACTCTTAGCCCAGCTAGACTTTCAGAAGGAAGAAAAGAAGCTGGAACGAGAAGAGAGACAAAGGGTACGGGCGTTCCAACTGACCTTAGCGGAAAGGAACCAAAATTCTTCTCCGTCAGGAACTCCCACTCAAAACGTCACTTATAGGAAATTTCCCCAGATGCCCACCTTTAGAGAGGGCGAATCCATGGAAATGTACATATCCCGGTTTAAGCATGTCGCAGAAGCCTACGAGCTTGATGACAGCATTAAGGAATTTGAGTTCCTGAGCCCATTTGATGGGAAAGCTTTAGGGATTCTCCGACGACTAGAGCGTAATGAAAATAAATTCCCTGACATGAAGTCTGCACTGCTGCGGGCATATGGGCTGACTGCTGAGCAGGCCAGGCATCAGTTCAACAGAGCAATGTTGGAAGAAAATGAAACGGTTGCACAGTTCCGGGAACGTTTAAGGGACTATATGGCTCTACCTAAATAAACATTTGGGATGGGTTGTGCGGGATGCCCAGTGCAACCCATGACACTAGTGTGACGTGTCATTTGATTTGGTCAGTCATCATGTTTTCCCGGGAAAAATTCGTTCATGATTCCTTATTAGAGACTCTTTGCCCCGATCAGTTACGTAAAACAGACTGGATTAGCATTGCAAGCCATTATAGAATTAACGTCAAAAAGGGTCAGCGTCAATCAGCAATACAAAATACTGTGCTTACAGAGCTGGTGAGGGAATGAATTATTTCGGAGGACGCCCTTCAGTTACGTGTATTTGACACTAGAACTAGTGTGGACACTGGGTATACTTTAGAATTAGGTAAGCTGGAGATGCAACATGAGTTTAGGTTATATGTGGAAAGAGAAAAGGAGAGAGCACATGAGTTAGCCATGGAGGATGAAAAGAGAAAAACCCTTGAGGTGCAAGGTAGAGTAGGAGTAGCAAGGCCTAGGAACAATGACAGTGTTCAGGACCGTGATCAGTCAGTGTTTGACATCACTAAACATTTGCGACTAGTACCTCAGTTTGACGAGGATGACCCAGAAGAATTTATCCTGTGTGGCAATGATTCAGACTGTGTTTAAAGGTGCAGCTAGGTCAGTCCTTTTGTCTTTATCGGCAGAAAAATGTGACAGTTATGAAGAGGTTAATGAGGCTATTTTGAAGGTCTATGAGTTGATTCCAGAACACTACAGAGTGAAATTTAGGAATTAGAGGAAACTAGAGTTACAGACATATCTTGAATTTATTTACAGTCTTTGTAAGATGTTTGAAAGGTGGATAAAAAAGTAGTGGGGTAAGCTCGTATGAAGAGTTGATCGAGTTGATCATCTTAGAGCAATTAAGAGAGCCCTCCCACTAGACATTCAATTATATTTGGAAGAGAGAGAGGTTAAAGATGTGCATCGAGCAGCAGTTCTGGCAGAGAGTTATGCGTTGACTCATAAGAATGTTAGGTTTCAAAGTCATGTAACTAGGGACAAGGGTGGTAAGCAGGATAAGTTTGAAAATGCAAAGGCATCTACCTCAAGTAAGGTAAATGTCCGTTGTGGCTCGGAACAAAAATCTCCGAGGTTTGAGCGTACGAGGCAAATGATCTGTTTCTACTGTAAACAGATAGGTCACGTTATTACTAATTGCCCTAAGCTCCAGAAGAAAAAGGAAGACTCTGTTCATTCATTTAGCTGGAGAAGTTAGACCCTACGTCAGTTTGTTCTTACTCAAAGCAAGATTTACGTGATCCCTTTGTGTTTGATAGGACTGTCTCAGGTGATGAGTCCAGTGATATTCGGTACCCTGTTCGGATTTTGCGAGACACTGCTGCAAACCATAGTATAGTGTTGAAAGGTGCTTTTCCCTGTGTGGAAAGTGTCTATACTGGTGAGCATGTGTTATTGAAGGGTGTCGGTGGTGTAGTCACTGTTCCTTTATGTAGGATGTTCTTGAGGAGCGACACAGTTTCTCAGTGGGTAACTGTTGGTGTCCAAGACTCTCTCCCTGTATCTGGTGTTACCTTCTTGCCAGCTAATGACATTGCCGGTAATCGTGTTGTTCCGGATCCTGTAGTGACCACGACTCCTACGGTGGACAATAACACTAAATTGCTTAAGGATCAGTATCCTGGTTTATTCCTTGCCTGTGTTGTTACCAGAAGTATGTCGCTGAGAGATAGGCAGAATACTCGTGTTGAACCTGTTCCTAATGTAGCTGACACAAGTTTGTGATGTAAATGACTTTGGTATTAGGGACCTATATGTGTCTCAAGACAGTTTTGTTGATGACAGTGAGTCGTATTTGATGGAAACTAGTGGCACCAGTGGCGATAATCCCCCTAAAGTCACTGGTGATGTATTTGACAACTCACTCTTATCTAGTGCCGATTCAATTTTGATACTGATGTAATCCCTATAGAACAAGTATCCATAAATAGGAAAAGATTAATTTCTGACCAGGAAAGTGATCCAGAGTTGTTAGAGTTGAGTAACAGTGCTGTAAGCAAGGAGGAAGCTGATGACTATTCAGACTTTGGCCTCCTGATGAGGAAATTTAGACCACTCTCGGTGCCTGCTGGGTAAGACTGACATGTGGTTAGGCAAATTGTTGTCTCAAAATGTCATTGGGGAGAGATCTTGAAACTGGCGCACGATTTTCTGGGAGGACCCTTGGGGGTTAGGAAAACCTACCACAAGATATTACCTAATTTTTATTGGCCAGGCAAAGTACAGTCTGTAAGACTTGTTATGAATGCCAGATTACTGGTAAACCTAATCAGCCGATCAAACCAGCCCTTTACAGCCTATTCCAGCAATAGAAGAACCCTTCAGTAAGATAATAATTCCTGTTAACTATCATGTGTGCATCGACTAGATATCCAGAGGCTATACCACTCAGACGAATCACTGCTGAAAATGTGGTAAAGGCTCTGATTTATTTTTACACCCAATATGGTATTCCAAAGGTCGTAGGTCCGACAGGGGAAGTAATTACACGTCATCTATTTTCCAGAAAGTTATGAATGAGTTGGGCATTCAGCAATATCTATCTACTGCTTATCACCCACAATCTCAGGGAGCCAATGAACTGTTCCATTAAACCTTCAAATCCATGTTAAACAAATACTGTAGGGAGAATGATGAGTGGGATGAAGGAGTGCACTCATGTTATTCGCCATCAGGGATAGTTGTCAGGATGCTCTTGGTTTTAGTTCTTTTTTGTTGATCTTCGGACATGATTTAAGGGGTTCTTTTCCAGTTTTGAGAGAGAGCTGGGTAGATAACAAAATAAATATTCCGCTTTCAGTGTATGTTGACAAATTCAAGGCAAGACTGAAGAGAGTTGGGGATACTGCTCGAGAGAACTTGTCCCAAGCTAAGTTGAAAATGAATGGTCAGTATGACCAGAAGTGTAGGTGTGTAGAGTTTAGCCCTGGTGACCAAGTACTAGCATTAATACCAACCCCCAGAAATCCCTTGTAAGAAAAGTTTGAAGGCCCATACACAATAGTTAAGAAACAAAGCCCCTCAACTATGTCATAGCAGCCCTAGGAAAGTGGAAATTAGAGCAATTGGTCCATGTGAATAAGCTGAAGCTCTATTACTCCAAGGAAGTAATGGTGTGTGTTATGGAGACCCAGGAGCCACAAGAACAAGAGCAAGATTTCCTGGTGGAGGTTCCAGTTAAGCTATGTAATTCACAGATTTTAGCTGATACCTTTTCTAAGGTTTTACATCTTTCAAAGCTACAGGTTGAAGATATCACGAGGATGCTTCAGGAATACAAGCACCTGTTTGGGGACGTGCTGCAGACCTGTAACCTCATAGAATACCAGGTGACCCTTCTACCAGAGACGACCCCTATCAAGCAAGAACCCTCTATGACCAGCCCTGCCAGGAGGAAGATTCTGAGGGAGGATGTGGACTATTTGCTTCAACACGAACTCATCGAACCAAGCAACAGTGACTGGGCGTCACCGTGCGTGCTGGTGCCAAAACCCAACGGCTCCCCTTCAGCATGTGTACAGACTACAGACGGATAAATGATGTGACCAGAGCTAACTCCTACTCTCTCCCTGGTATAGATGACATCCTTGACAGCATTGGGCTAGCAAAGTTCGTAACGAAGCTCGACACGATGAAGGGGTACTATCAAGTGAAGCTGACGGAGGAATCCAAGAGAATTACTGCCTTCTTCACTCCTCGTGGGCTTTGTCAGTACAAAGTCCTCATCTTTGGGCTTCATAGTGCCCCTGGGACATTCCAGAGTGCTATGAATGTGATGAAGTCTGGGCTTCCTGGTGTCTGTGCCTACTTGGGTGACCTGCTAGTGAAAGGAGTTACTTGGGAGGAACACATGGAACGACTTCGTGGCCTTTTCACCTACCTCTCTGAATACAACTTCACTGTCAACCTGGCTAAAAGTGAGTTTGGCCTTGTAACACTCACCTACCTTGGCCATGTGGTGGGCCAAGGGAGGGTGGCTCCAGTCAACGCAAAGATAGAGATTCTAGAGCGACTCCCGCCTCCTGCAGATCGAAAAGCTCTGCATAGGCTCCACGGGAGGGCAGGATTCTACCGAAGGTCTTGTAAGACCTTTGCGCAAGTGTCGGCCCCTTTGATAGACTTAGTTAGCCTAAAAAGAAGGTTGTGGACAAAAGCATGTCAGGTTGCATTTAAAACCCTTAAACACCCATTAACCTCAAGTCCAGTGTTAAAGGTGCCAGATTTTGACAAGCCTTTTGTGATCCAAGTTGATGCCTGAGAGGTGGTTGTGGGTGCTGTGTTGTTGCAGTTTGAAAAAGGAATATTACTGTTCCTGTTGGTTAATTCCCAGTTAACCAGATTGGTTTGCATATAATATATTGGACTTTAGTAACGAAACCCAATTGAAGTTTCTTGTTTTATTAAAAAGTATTATGTATATAATTCCTAAGTGTAGAGCAACAGTAAGTTCCACTATTTATGAGTGTGGTGAGAAAGGGACGGCGTCTATGTAAATATAGTAGACGTGAATCAACGTCCGTTCGATAATAAGTTGTAAGTGAGACTGACTAAGGGCGTCGCATTGGTGCGAGCTTACATAGTTGCTGACATATGGGCTTCACCCTCTTGGGCAACTACCGTTCACGTGATCAGTTCATGACCTCCTCATAGTTAGTGGAAAGTTACAGGGGATGAATTTGAATATATATTAAATGTAAAGAACCCATTTATATAATACTGCTGTTGATGAGACGGGCCATTACATCTCTCGGTCACCTACCGGCCAAGCTCCGTGAGGCCTAAATAAGCTCATAGATTACAGAACATCCTATACATCCCTAACCTTGTTATAAACAAAGGTGTAGACACTAAGCTGGAGATTCTACTACTGAAGGGGTTTTATCTACTACAGGGGTCCCATACTTTAGTGTCTTATGGGTTAAAATGTTATGAACAATTTTCATCTTGGATAACACTGACTTATAATAGCAGAAAAGAAACATGATTGCCAAAATTAACATAATTGTGGGAATTGTGAGACTTGGTATTGCAAATTCCCGTGATAAATAAAATGGCAAATTATTATTTAAATCAGTAAATTTTGTCTCCTTCAAGAATGCAATGACCTTTAATTTCTCTGAAACAATTTGAATATCCTTTACAGTGAAATTCATGACAGGAAGTGGACTTAAAGCAGACTTGAGTTCTATATTTAAGGCAAAGTGCTGATGAGTAGGCAAAGTCCGTAATGAACCACAAGTGATTTCACAATAATCCGGAGCCTTGTAATGGCCTTTCACAAGTAGCTGCTTAACACCATCATGGCATTTTAAATTAACAGTAGTTGTATTCGGAAAGAATAAATACTGCACATTGTGGAGATGAGCGTGAAACACAGCTTTGTGCTGTGCTGTGCGTACATTAGTTTGTATGACTGCAAATTCACATATTCCCTCTGCAGCAGGAATAAACGCGAACATATAGGCTGGACATACGTGTATGTGTAGATATGACGACTTACACCGTGACAGTACTTCAGGATCCTCTAATGCCAATAAAGAATAATCTTCATCTATAAGGAAAAGTTCTTTAGGCCTATCCAGAGTATACAGTGTGTCGTTAACAAACCAGGGGAAGGGTTCTAAATGCCATGCATTAATCTGATGTTGCCCTCGCATAGGGATGTGGATGAGAATAGCACTGTGCGTGAGATTCGACTCCAACAGAGGGTAATAATATTCTACCTCATTATCATTAAAAATAGGAGTTCAGTTATGCTGCAACTTGGCAATCTGTAAAGCATCAAGAATCGTCTGCATAGGCACAAGCTTTGCGTCCACACGCCCTATCCCTGCATCTACTATGCTGTCAATTAGTTCGTTATTACAGGTAACAACCTTCTGAACTGAAATTTCCGCAGCATGCAAATATTCTGTGAAATAAAGGAGCCAATCTAATGTCGGGATTGATTTCTGTAGCTTATTAACAACCTTCGATACATGGTTAGACTCCGATATTATCGCATCAACTTTTGATTCTAAAGCAGTAATCGCATGGAATGTTTGAGAGATAACACGATTCTGCTTAGATACAGCTTGATCGACAATGTTCATTCGGTTCCCCAATTTAGCTACATCGTCGGCCGTTGCCGTGCCAAACAGAGTGCTTTGGATAAGATCCACAAAATTAAATAAACCCCCTTTTCGTCGTGTCTGAGAACGCACTTCTTTTGCAATATTAACTTCAGACACTGGTGTGCTTTTTCCAACAGCGACGAGAAGCTTGTTAAGGTTCATGAGACGAAAGTGTTGAAGTTCAATAGTTTGTGAAGCCATCGTCGATACATTAGTAGTTGAAATGAGACTCTGTAGGATGTCCAATGCTGATTGTAGTTGCGCGTCGACGTTTTCCATCTGACGGGGAAGTTGGAGAAGTCCATGTAACTCATACCTGATGTTCACCACGTCCTCCACTATGAGAACGCGTCCAAGGGGTGCAACAAGCGCACCTGGTTTGAGGACGGATGTGGACATGTCTGTCAACTCAACGGTGCCACAACACAGTAGAAGCAACACAATGATGTTCCAAGCCATTCTGTAAGAGATTACACACGTTTTAATATCTACTTGCAGAACGAAGTTTCATACAATAGTCATTGGGCACACTCTGCTTCTGTACAGTCTGTAAAGAGGTGTCTATCACATCATCATCAACTGTGGGCAATAAATTCTCATGGGTCTTTTTAAGACGATCCGCATGCACGACATCTGCAATCTGTGCGCTAGGTTTCCAAATTTTAAATTTGTTGCCCGCTTCTTTGGCGATAATGCGGAATGGACCCGAAAACTTAGCCGAAAGCTTGGAGTTCCTTTCAGGTTCTCTTACCATAACAGTATCTCCTACCTCTAATATGACAGGTTTAGCATGTTTATGTTGTTTGACCATCATTTCAGCGCGTGACGCTGCTAAATGTGATCGTACTTGGGTATGAATATCCGAAAAACACGGATTTGTTTTGACACGAAATCATCCATATTATAAACAGGGTTCGGCGTATCCGTAAGTATATCATAAGGTAGACGTTTATCTGTACCATATGCAATGTAGAAGGGTGAGCTGCCCGTAGAGATATTATCGACCCATTAATAGACACTGCAACCTGCGGTAACCAATCTTCCCATGTGTATTGCAAATCACACACAATCGAGCGAAGTATCTCCAGGATCTTGCGATTGGTTCTCTCAACAAGGCCATTGGCCTGCGGATAATAAGCTGTCACAAAACTTTGCTAAATTCCATATTGTGCACATATTTGAGCGTTTAGCTGATTCTTGAATTCTGTCCCATTGTCAGAGAGAACTTTAGGCGTAGTATATGGACATATAAGATTCACCACTAATGCATAGGCCACCGAGTCGGCCGTTTTATCTTGTAGTGGGACCAAGACCACTAATCTAGAAAAATGATCCGCACACACTAAGACGCACGCTGATCCCTGATGACTTCTCGGGAGTTGTAACAAGTAAATAGCGACTGTGTCAAACGGACGGTTTGGTGTTTGGGTATTGTAGAATCGGGGCTGGTGATGCTGTAGAACCTTTATGTTGAGCACATGTCAAACTTATAGCAATGTGTAATTCTATGTTTTTTTTCATTGTGTTCCAGAAATACTTCTTTCTTAATTCTGCCAAGCATTTGTCACGACCCTGGTGACCTGCCTGTGGAACATCATGGAACAATGTTATAATCGTTTCACACAACGTGTCAAGTACGACTATTTGAGAAACAATACCCTCTGGCGTCTTTTCCGACCTATGGAGTATGTTTTGTCGTAATTCAAACTGACTTAGGGGAAGAATTAATTTGGGGAGTTTAACATCCTCTCCCGATTCTAGAGCAAAAATGACTGCAGACCATAATGGGTCTCGTCGTTGCTCATCCTCCAGTTGCGAAAGAGTGAACGTTGAAACAGGCATCACTGGTGCTATATTTCTTGACAAAGCGTCGGCGACAACATTCGCCCTTCCCGGTAAATACCTAAACTCGGGTCAAATTCCTGAATTGTCAGATACCAGCATACTAATCTGCCTGATATGTTTCTGCCATGGAACATCTGAGTTACTGCCGCATGATCCGTAAAAACAGTTATCTTATATCCAAAGATAATGTCTTTGAATTTCTTAAGTGCCCACACAACGGCTAACGTTTCCAAATGCGTTACCGAATAACGTGTTTCAGCATCAATAAGTTTACGACTTGCAAAGGCTATCACTCTAAACTTTCCACGTGTATCCTCTTGCATGAGTACAGCTCCGATTCCAAGTCCAGAAGCATCAGTACAGAGGGTGAAAGGTTGAGTGTAGTCTGGGAATGCTAGAACAGGGGCATTGGTAAGCGCTATCTTCAATGCCGCAAAACTATTTTGTTGTTCAGCCTCCCATATAAACATTTCATCTTTCTTTAGCAACCTTGTTAGGGGCGATGCTAATAAGAACATAAGAACATAAGAATGGAAGAAACTGCAACGGGCCTATTGGCCCATACTGGGCAGTCCCGTTTACACCCAACCCCTATTGCTCATATGAGCATCCAACCTATGTTTGAAGCAATTCAGCGTATTTGAGTTAATGGTGATATTTGGCAACTTGTTCCATTCATCCACTACTCTGTTTCCAAACCAGTGTTTACCTATTTCACGCCTAAATCTAAATTTGTCTAATTTAAAACCATTGTTACGAGTTCGCTCCAGGTTGGATAATTTGAGTACCTTTGTAATGTCCCCTTTGTTTAGCCCTGCCTTCCACTTATACACCTCTATCAGGTCGCCCCTCGCTCTACGTCTCTCAAGGGAGTGCAAATTAAGATGCTTTAACCTGTCTCTATACTCAAGGTTCCTAATGCCCGGGATTAGTCTTGTCATTCTCCTCTGAATTCTTTCCAAGGATTCTATATCCATTCTGTAATACAGTGACCAGAACTGAACTGCGTAATCCAGGTGTGGTCTCACAAGAGCAAGATACAGTTTTAGGATGACCTCGCTACTCTTGTAATTAACACTCCTTTCTATGAACCCAAGTACTTTATTTGCCTTGCTACGAGCAAAAACACATTGTTTACTTGGCTTAAGGTTCCTACTTATCATTATTCCTAAATCTCTCTCGCAGTCGGATTTCTCTATGACATCGTTGTTCATCTGGTATCTGGTTTTCCTGTTTACATCTCCTATACTGAGTACTTTACATTTGTCCACGTTGAATTTCATCTGCCATTTTTCAGACCATTCGAAAAATTTGTTTAGATCTTCCTGTAGTTTTGCCGAGTCCTCGTCAGATTTGATAACACGTCCTATTTTAGTGTCATCAGCAAATTTACTTATGTTGCTGTCTATGCCGATATCTATGTCGTTTATGTATATAATAAACAATAATGGTCCAAGTACTGAGCCTTGGGGAACTCCACTTGTGACGTTGCTCCAATGGGACTTAGTGCCGTTAATGCTCACTCGCTGTTTCCTGTCCTGTAACCATGCCCTAATCCATTTAAGGATGTCACCTTTGGTGCCATGAGCTTCTACCTTTCTAATTAGTCTTTCGTGGGGGACTCTGTCGAAGGCTTTGCTAAAGTCGAGATATACCACATCATAATTGTGCCCCTCGTCCACCGATTCGAAAACTGATGAAAAGAATGTTAATAGATTAGTTGGGCAAGAACGTCCGCTTGTGAAGCCATGCTGGGAATCATTGATCAATCCGTGCTTCATCAGGTGATTTCGAATAGAGTTTGAAATGATTGCTTCCAGTAATTTGCCTACTATTGATATTAGACTGATTGGGCGGTAGTTAGAGGATAGTGATCTATCCCCCTTCTTGAAAATTGGTATTACATTCGCTATCCTCCAGGATTCTGGTACTACACCTGTTTTTAAGGACATGTTAAACAACTTTGCTAAGGGCATACTAAGCTCTTCCTTACATTCCTTTAATACTCTGGCAAATATCTCAACGGGACCAGGTGACTTATTAGGCTTTAGTTTGTCTATTTGCTTACTAACATCGTTACTAGTCACTACTATCTCACTTAATTTGTTTTCTTTACTATCTCTGAATAGAGTCGGTGCCTAGGGTATCATGTCTAAATATTCGGTGGTGAATACTGTTGAAAAATATTTATTCAAATTATTGCTCATTTCTCCGTCGTTATCAGTGAGCTCGCCGGAGTCTGACCGTATTGGTCCAATCTTTTCTCGTGTTTTAGTTTGATACATTTGGTAGAATCCTTTGGGGTTTGTCTTCGCCTCCCTTGCTATCCTTACCTCATTATTCATATTTGTTTTCCTTATCTCGGTTTTAACCCTACTCGCCAATACCCTATAATAGTCCCGGAGGTGAATTTCGCCACGATTTATCCTTCTACCTATAGCCTTCCTTTGGCCAATGATGTTCTTTAAATAATTATTTATCCATTTAGGGTCATTATTGTCTGATCTGAGTTTTTTGTATGGTATGTTCTGCCTTTGTGCATTAAGTAACTCACTATTTAAATTGTCGTGGAACTCGGCAATCTCAGATCTCATTATCAGGTCGGTGTCATCTGTCAGGTTCACGGCCAAGCGCTACACCCCCTCTCTCAGCTGCCTCTTTAAACTGTCAAAGTTTGCCCTTCTGAAATCTGGTACTTTAGTGGAATTTTCCTTACGTCTGCCCTGAAAATATAACTGGAATCGAATTTTTTTGTGATCACTGTTTGCAAGTTCGTTCCCTACCTCGACATTGCTAATGAGGTTTTCTCTGTTTGACAGAACTAAATCTAGTATATTATTACCCCGTGTGGGTTCGGTTATATGTTGACTTAGGAAACAGTCCTGGATCGTCTCGAGAAAATCCTCTGATTCTGAGTTACCCGTAAGGTTAGTCCAATCTATTTGGCCAAGGTTAAAGTCGCCTACTATACAGACTTTGTTGTGTGTGGAAGCCCTGCGCATTTCATCCCAGATAAGTCGCTCATTGACGCTATCAAGATTGGGGGGGTCTATATATTACTCCTGTGATTAATTTTTCCCGACCATCGCTTAATTCTATCCAAATTGTTTCTGTGTTCCTCTCAGTTTTTATTTCCTTATTTATTTCACACTTCAGATTATCCCTAACATAGATTGCTACTCCGCCTCCTTTCCTGGTCTGCCTATCGGTATGGAACAGTTTGTAACCCGCAATTTGGTATTCGACTGGTAATTCACGTGTGTCTAGGTTGATCCATGTTTCAGTGAATGCAATTATATCGATTTCTTCGGTACATACCAAGGCCCTAATATCATCCATTTTGTTTCTCATTCTTCTACTGTTCGCGTAGTATACATTTAAGTTAGTCGTGTTCTGAGTCCTCCCCTTACCGAGTTTAGTTTTAGACTCCCTGTCTAATTTAGTTTTGTCATCATTCCTAACACTATTTCCCTGTAATCTTTCGCCTTGTTTACCCGCTCCCACTGCAGTCTCCTCCACCCCCGTGCCCATATGTTCTCTTAGCAGTTTAAAGACTTCGATATCTTTTGAACTGCCCCCTCTAGAGCCCCAGCCAGGGTTGCTACTCCAGCCCTAGACAGGTGCACCCCATCCCTAGCATAAAGGTCCCTTCTGCCATAGAAGTTGTCCCAGTTGTCAATGAATGGGACTGATATTGACTTGCAATATCTGTCAAGACGGTCCTTGACACCAACCGCCCTTGACAACCATTCACTGCCAACTCCCCTTCTAGGCAGGACACTGCATATGATAGGGATCCCTCCCTTAGTCCTAATACGATCTATGGCTGCCTTGAACTTATCAAGAAGTTCCTCGCTCCTACACCGGCCAATATCATTGCCTCCTGCACTGAGGCAGATAATGGGTTTGTTCCCATTACCAGACAAGATATTGTCCATCCTGTCAATTATATCCCCCACCCCAGCTCCTGGCAAACACACCCTATTTTTGTGTTTACCACAAAAGGCCCTGTCCATGTACCTTACCTGTGAGTCACCAACAATTAAGGTTTTTATACCTTCCTTGTCATCCCTGTCCCTGACTGAACTAACGTCCAATTCGTCTATCAAGGGACTGAACCGGTTGGTACACTTAGCTGTTGTTGTCGTTGTTGTCGTATCCTTCGTGTGCTTCTTCACCACCAGCTTTGTCTTCCCACTACTCACAATTTTCCACTCGCTTGATTTTTCGTCTGACACTGGCTTTACTCGTCCAGCCTCTCCTTTTAACTTCGCCAGCTCTTTCCTTAATTTCAGGTTCTCCAACGTGGCCCTCTCAATTTCTAACTTGGCCCTCGTCAATTCTTCAATGGACCACTCCAGTTTGGTCAACAAACTCTCATACCCAAAACCGCACATAGCACTGGCCATATCTGATAATTGTCCCTCCGGAGCTAACCCTGCCGTGACCTTTCCCCTAGTGAGGTCAGAACACAACTAATGTTGCATAGTTCTTGATAAAAGAACGATGATATCCAAATAAGCCAAGAAAACTACGCACATGATCAACTGAGGTAGGACGCGGGAACCGAGATATAGCTTTTACTTTATCATCTACTGTATGTATGCCCTCACCGTCAACTACATGACCAAGGAAATGAATTCTGGATTTTAAAAACTCACATTTTGAGAGTTTAATTTTAAGACCTGCTGTGGAAAGTTTTTCCAACACTTCACGCAGTTTAATCAGATGGGAATCAACGTCCTTACTGACTATTATTAGATCATCCAAATAAGCGCAGACTGTGGTACCAATCAATCCCGCAAACAGGGTGTTGATCATTCTTTGAAATGTTAGTGGGGCATTCCTGCGACCAAATGGCATCCGGAGGAACTCCAAGTGACCCAGGGGCGTACTGAATGCCGTTACCTCTCGTGATTTCTCATCGAGTGGTATCTGCCAATAACAACTAAGCAAATCTAAGTTGCTAAATACAGCATTATCTTTACCTAAGGACTGCAATATGTCACTTAAGACAGGCATAGGGTCCCTATCTAGGATCGTTATTTCATTAACGCTCCTGAAATCAAAAACAGGGCGCCATCCACCCTCCTTTTTCGGGATGAGGCATAAAGGGCTATTAAAAGGGGAGTTAGAATGTTTAATAACATTTTCATCCAACATATCTTGCACCATATCCTGAACTACAGCACGCTGGCTATGAGGTAGTCTGTAAGCTGGTACATAGATAGGATTTGTTCCCTCCTTTAATGCTATATGATGGGATGTTAAGTCTGTCTGACCTAGCTTTTCCCCTGGCAAGGCTACAATATTTCCGTAGTCAGCAAGCAGCTCTAAAAGGCGTGTCTTGCCCTGAGGATTATCGATCACCTTAACATGTGGCGCTCTCTTGCCTAGTCTGTTGGGATTGCGTAACAATACTACCATTGGGAATTTTGTAGGCTGTACTTCGACATTGTTGTGATATACTAGAAAATCACACAAATAACATCCTTTTCTTTAATATCCGTTGAACGCCTGTTCAATTGAGAACTAGTACTTCTGTCAAACCACCAGGGCGTATCGTGCTTAACGTCGACTCGCACGACAACCCTTTTAACTTGCACGTTTCCGGGAGACATACAACATCTGTGCCCGTGTATACGTCAGATAATTCGACAATTGCTTTGGTGACTTCCTCATTCTGGTAATGGAGAGTACTCTTCAAAACTGCAGGTACGATCTTCCAACTGTTGCTGCTATAATCACGCTGGGAAAGTGAGGGTGTGAGGTCTTGGGTTAGCTCTGACACATTTTCCGCCTTCCTCTGAGTGTGAATGGTAGACAACACTTTAGACCTAGCGGTGAGCAAAGGTGTAGAATGACGCATAGCGCTTTTAGGAAACACTTTTAAACGTAATAGTATTATTACGTGGATGAACATCTATTTTATGAGTTCTAAGGGTTGGGAGACCATGTAACCCGTCAGCTGGCAAATTAAACTGCTGAACTACATAAAAGTCCGCGTAGAAGGGAGCACCACGTCTTGAGAATCTGAGTGGTAACGTTACCATTCCGTTAATTCTGAACTGCGCGCCAGATACTCCTTCGAGATCGGCGTCTGTAGGTCTCCATTTTAAATCACGGTGAGGGAATTTTCGTTGTAACTCCTGATAAGATGACAAGGCCAAAACATTCGCGCAAGCACCCGTATCTATATCAAGAGCCAATCTTGTACTATCCACTCTCACCGGCACTGACAAAACTTCCATTTTGCTTAGCGCCGCTACCAACGAGGCTGCTATAGAAGTGTTGTGGGGAGAAGCATGAAACAATGTACCTATCCTTCTTCTTGTTGTGACGGGCGCTGGTCTTCCCCCGACTTTTTGTCTTGAGAACGATTCTGTTTACGCTTCTGCGCCACCTGGGGTACACCATAATCTAAATTCCTGACCCTCGTCACTACGGCACACTCTTGTGTTTTGTGAGTTGTTGACTTGTGGAGTGCACACCACATGCGTGACTTCTGGTTAGGGGGAGGCGTTGCCTGAACCGCCTCCGTGAATGACCTTGACGGTTGCTTGGCACCTGTGGTCACTTATAACTTAACGCCATTACCTTAGAGCTGGAAACAATCATCAATCAAATGGACTCGTTTATTTCAATGAGTACATCTTAAAGAACGACGTTACTTGAATGTCCGGTGTGGAGGTGCAATTGGAGCCAATGGTGTCGTATGAGGTATCAGGGGTGGTGTCATTTGCGCCATCTGGGGTGGTGCCGTAGTCAAGGAGGGTCGCGCCATCAAAGGTCCCGTAGGCGTGGGACTCAGTTTGTTTTCGTAGTCTACCATATCAATAGGTGGTACAAACTAAACTTCCTGTGCCCGGCCGTATATAGGACGACGAACTACTAATAGGAAACTAATTAATTCGATCAGCGTTTCCACATTTGTCGCTGACATTCTATTATCCTGTTCGTACCAATTCGAATTTCTGAAGGTCGCTTCCATATCCTGTCGCACCTTCCCAGCAATATCAACTCCCTTCACAGGTAGTCCTGCATGAACCACTGGAGTACAACGATCCAGACACCTGAAAATCCACTGCAATTGGTCCAACTGGGACCCGCCCCAAAAAATTCCAATGAAGGTGCTCTTAAATTTCTCATAGCTAGGGTCCGATAAGCCATACGCATATAAGTGATTTCCAGCAAATGATCGCTGCGTAATGTGGGAACGCACAAATGACTTTTTATCCTCATCACTGGTAATTTTAGCAGTGTGCATAGTGTCTTCACATGCACGAATGAAAAGTGCTACTCGATAATCATCCTGACCCGTAAAATTACGTACGTGGTCACCAAGCGGCATCATATGAAATACATTATCAGGGTTAGTTGACGTGGTAGCATTATTGGGTAGAGTGTTAGGGTAAGCCATTTTAGCGTTAGAAGTTAGCAAGCCAGTACTTTTACTCCTAACTGAAGTGTCAGTTAATGGGGGCGGTAATGATAAACCAATTGACACACTGTCACCCGGAACAGGGTTAGAAACTACCTGTGTAAGTCTAGGTGAGAAACTATATTGATTCCCCGGCTGTAAAGTATGACGGTTTACGTCGTCAAACGATTCCTCAATTAACTGGTCACTACTTTCTACAGAAACGTCTAACTGTGCTTCCGGCTTAAGTCCTAACTCAACCTCTGCAGAAGATACGGAACTTGTATCCTCTAATTGCAATTCATCAGCAACTACTTGTGCTAGGTGAGAAATGTATTCCGATTTATACATTGGAAACTTTGAAAATTTATCCAATAAGTTTCAGTTTAGCCAGCTAATAATTAATGGTAAAAGCAAAATACTTGCCTCTCATTTACAGGAAATGATAAAAATTATAGTTAAAATAAATAAAATGTCAATAATTGAACAGATAAGAAATAACTGCTGCAAATTATATTATGTCAGTACACACGAATACACGAAAGACACTTATTTCAATGACATACCCTATCCGATGGCCTATCGATGTGGAGTTATGTCTTGAATGTGTTAATGTGTGTATAAACTATATATACGTTTGAAATACCTAATAAAGGAGTTATAGCGTCTGTATAGAAAACGCTATCCGTCCAGCTGGTATCTGTGGTGGGGTGGAGTAGGGTGGAGTCCCCAAGGTCTCTGCGCCTGTCTTTGCTATGCGTATGAGAGGTTGCCCCTAGCAACCAGGGAGAAGCTTTGCAAATGACGAACGTCGGGTGAGTCCACTTCACGACAGGGGAGAACCTCCACTGTAGAACAGATGCCGCTGACCGAAGACGAATTAGGGGCCATCTGCTGCTGATACGATGTCGCCTCTGCCGTGTGCCACTTCTGTGGTCTCGTATATATGGACAACTGTCTGATGACACCGGAAATACTGCAATCAACACTCGTGAAACCACACAACCGTCCAGCTACTTGTGAAATGTCTGCTTGTTAGTAAAGTTTATGAGAATGTCTGCAACACTGTACTGTAGACCACTCATCGGAATATCGCTGACAGTATGCTTTCTTGGGGGAGCCACCCTTGTTACTAACAGGGATTTCACCAGGCTGTATTAGTTAATAACTCAGTTGCGGTCTTGGCTACAGAATGAGAAACACTCACGAAATATTGTCTCAATACGGAATATAGTCTCAACACCTGGATTCGTTATGTAACACGTCGCTGTCTTTTATTTTTCTTGTTTTCACAAAACACTGACGTCTTGGTACGTATACTGATATATCGTTTCCATACCCACACGAGCTGTCACCTATGTTCCTGTTGGTTAATTCCCAGTTAACCAGATTGGTTTACAAATAATATATTGGGCTTTAGTAACGAAACCCAATTGAAGTTTCTTGTTTTATTAAAAAGTATTATGTATATAATTCCTGAGTGTAGAGCAACCGTAAGTTCCACTATTTATGAGTGTGGTGAGAAAGGGGTAGCGTCTATGAAAATACAGTAGACGTGAATCAACGTCGTTCGATATTAAGTTGCGAGTGAGACTGACTAAGGGCGTTGCATTGGTGCACATTTACATAGTTGTTGACATATGGGCTTCACCGTCTTGGGCAGCTACCGTTCACATGATCAGTTCATGACCTCCTCATAGTTAGTGGAAAGTTACAGGGGATGAATTTGAATATAAATCAAATGTAAGGAACCCATTTATATAATACTTTTGTTGATGAGACAGGGTCCTTTACATCACACCCAGTTTGTTTCCACAGTGCGAAACTAAAACCGCATCATTCTGGTCATGCCACCATAGAAAAGGAGGCTTTGGGGCTTTTGGTGGTGTTAGAAAAGTTTGCAGTGTATGTTGAGGGTTCACCATATACTGTAGAGGTGTACACATATCATAATCCCCTACAATTTGTACAAAGGATGAGAAATAAGAAGCAAAGGATACTTAGGTGGGCTTAAAACACTGCATTCCTCCATCATAAAAGTGAAACATTAAGGGAAAAGACAATCTTTTAGCGGACACCCTCTTCCGTAATGTATAAAAGTTTTCTTTTTTTTGTTTGAAACTTTTCAGTAAGGAGGGGGATGTTACGAGTGTCATCCATAGGTTTCTGTTCTGGGTATAAAATATGTTGATTCGAATGGTGTGTGAGGTTGTGTCAGCACAGCTGTCTTAAGTTGAGTATACCCTCTCTCTGGTGTTTTGGGAGTTGGCATTTGACTATTGAGATTTGTTATTGCTTGGACCTTCAGTCCTTACTCAGCCACTTCCAAACATCATAATATTTGTATTGTTATTTATTTTATTTTATGTACCTTATGACCACATTGTGGTGGTAGGAATATATTATCATATGTTTGTATATTTATTGACTTGTTTAGTTTTGATCTGTTAACTTGACCTATGTTGGGGGAACTTGGGATATTTGAAAGACTTCATTGATTTGTGTTTAAGTAACAATCTATACTAAGGTCGTAACACACTCTCTGAAGGTCGGCATAAAAGGCTTCCTTGATGTAATCCTCTGCATCTGGTGTTGGGGTGCATGCACACACTAATACTACGATTACTACTACTACTACTATTACTATTTTATTGTCACTCGGAATCAAATATAACGACCATCAACCTATAATACAATGATAAGAACTATTAAAGATGTCGCCTTCATTGATGAGTTCTGAGATGACTCAAAAAGCTGTCACAGGACATATAGCGCCGTCCACAGATGTTGCACATGTGGAGGATTGCATTTACTGAGGCATGGGCGGCGGCATTGTCTTTTTGCTGACGCTTGTCTGCGTCTTGTTTTCCTATGAGTCACGAATTGTAATGGATTATGATCCCTGTAAACAAAAATTTTTTGGTTGGTGTTGCCAAGTGTTGTGCCATAACATTTAATAACAAAAGTATATAATAATAAATATGCATGTTGAATAATGGGAGGATAAATTAATTCAAGAAAATATATAATGTACATGATTATATGACTTTGGAAATATTTAGCATAGGACAAACCATCGAAGGTACTGACTCCTTACCAAGTTAAACTGCACTTGGTTTTCCATCCTTAATAAACAATAAATATGTTCCCCATATATCAACAATAAACCACAATAATTGATTGCACTATACACACAATACACAATAATAGAGCAGAACTGAATATATAATACTTAACTAAGCCATATTAGAGAAGGTGTCCACCACTGACTGACCCAGACCTCCTGTCAGCACCAATGCCCAGCAGTGACTCCCCGAAACACACCTGTGCACCAGTGAACTCCAAGCCTAAACAGCGCTAATGTAAAACAATTATTACATTACTCTGTAAAAATCGTTAAGCATACTGTACATACATTTTAGGTCATAATTTTGGGTATTAAGTGTCAGTTTTGCTCACAAATAATTATATCAAATATTTTACAATCAATTTACCATGACCCGTAGTCATGGTAACGAGCAATTTCTAAACTAGTGTAGGGTAATGCTTGTTAAGTACATGTCAAATATTTCCCTATGCATAATGCAATGCATTAGTGTGCATTATACTATGCATAATGCCAGGGAATATGTTGAGTTTTTTTGATGACATAAGCAGAACCACAGCTTCTAATATACTATAGGGCTAGCCATCTGTCTGTCTGTCTGTTCTTTGCAGCCGAAACGGCACAATCGTTATTCATCAAACTTGTTGGAAAAATCGCAAAAAATTCGTAGAGTGGAAAAAACCTGGTCCCATGTCGATGGTTTCTTTAGGAAGGTATGAATTAGCAATTTTATTTACGATGGAAAACAATGCAAGTCTACGGACTTGGCGCACCCTCATTCGCTGTACGCTGTCAGCCGGACGGATAACCTGGCACGAAGGCCCACTGTCATACAATACAATACAATACAATACAATACAAAACAAAACAGTACAGTACAATACAATACAGTACAATACCATACAATACCATACCATACAATATAATACACAACGAACTATAAATATTTGTAAGAATAAAACATAATTATATAGACATGTAAGACTCACAACTTGATAAGATATCCATAAGACATTAGCTATTGGAAATGTGATTAAATGTGTTGTTATTAATCCGGTGTGAAATATATCAGTATTGGTGGTACAATCCTAATGGTCTCTAATCCTGTTGATTAGGTGAGGTTAATCTGGGTTTATTGAGATTAAAGATTAGGTGTGGGGTTTATTCTACCTGTGTTAGTCTCAGGTACGACCCTTATTGTAACAACCGCTACCATGATGATAACAACCAGGACCAAGATTATAACAACCAGGGCCATGATTATAACAACCACGACCATGATTATAACAACCAGGACCATGATTATAACAACCAGGACCATGATTATAACAACCAGGACCATGATTATAACAACCAGGACCATGATTATAACAACCACGACCATGATTATAACAACCACGACCATGATTATAACAACCAGGACCATGATTATAACAACCACGACCATGATTATAACAACCACGACCATGATTATAACAACCAGGACCATGATAATAATAACCACGACCATGATTATAACAACCAGGACCATGATTATAATAACCACGACCATGATTATAACAACCACGACCATGATTATAATAACCACGACCATGATTATAACAACCACGACCATGATTATAAAAACCACGACCATGATTATAACAACCACGACCATGATTATAACAACCACGACCATGATTATAACAACCACGACCATGATTATAATAACCACGACCATGATTATAACAACCAGGACCATGATAATAATAACCACGACCATGATTATAACAACCAGGACCATGATTATAATAACCACGACCATGATTATAACAACCACGACCATGATTAAAATAACCACGACCATGATTATAACAGCCACGACCATGATTATAACAACCACGACCATGATTATAACAACCTTGGTAAACTGTACCACCGGAATCGCCACCGGGCACGAAGGGCCCACGATCACTTGTCTTTCTCTATAGTAGAGTAATTCCATTGTTGATGTTTAAACTTTACTGTACAGACATATAGGATATTGAATGCATAACTTTACTATCATCTGCCTGCACTAACATTGCACCAGCCCCAACATCACTTGCATCAACTTGTAAAATGAAGGATGGTGAAAATTTGGAGCTTGAAGAACTGGGCCGAGATCACTGACACTACTGAGATATGAGGTTCATAACTGTCAGGAGATCTAAGTCCAAACCAACTACCGCAGGAACGATTCATTAACGGTTTATAACTTAGGTGTGGTGCTCATACGAAATCTGGCATTAGTTCGTAAAATGACGACAGGTGGTGGTGGTGTGTTTCCTCTCGGCCAATCCCTGCGACTGATAAATAAATGAGTAGGAGACACAAGCCAATCTTTTCACAACAACATTAGATCACATGGGGTGCACTTGTGATCACCTTAGACATTTATAGAAGAAAATGGGGTAGATTTGGATGATGGCAATGTTTTTTGCCTGTTTCTTTTGTAGTTGGGAATCGATTTTCTTCTATGGTGTTTCCGGCACAAATGTATATTTTTTTAAGTATTTTAAACGATAAGACCTCCCACTTACCAACAATATTGGCTGCTCAAAGTGGAAAGGGCTTTGAAGTAAGAGGAAAATGTGGGGGTAAAATACTAGAAAGAACACCAAACAAACCTTTGAAAAGCTTACTTAACCTATAAAATGGTTAAAAAAATGCTTTCGATTTTATGGATCCCTCCAGATCTGAACACCGAAAACAATACTAACACATTTAACACCGAAAACAAGAATATTTATTTTTCTTGCAATATTTTCCTATCTCTACTTATATTTTTATAAGGTTATAAGAACAATAAATATTAATAAACTTAATTTTAGTTCATTGTCTCTTTATTTTGCAGTACAATTTTTATGTGAAATGTTTCAAAGGAAGCTTATATCTTCCTCAGCAAACGGAAGACAGTAGTTGTTGCATCCTCTTAGTAAAAATCAAAAGATTCCTCGGTATGTGTGCCACATATAACTCATTTATATGTGCCAACAGTGATCTACTAAGTAGGAGCTTTGATAATGGTGAATTTCGACACTCATATCTGGTTTTAAACTTTAGTTATTGAAGTGTTTTAAAGCTAAAACTTCTACAATTATCATTATAATGGTAAAAATAAAACAAAAATTAACACCGAAATCTG
Source organism: Homarus gammarus (assembly GCA_958450375.1). Lineage (NCBI taxonomy): Eukaryota > Metazoa > Arthropoda > Malacostraca > Decapoda > Nephropidae > Homarus > Homarus gammarus. The sequence continues at coordinate 239,652 of CAUDMG010002562.1, forward strand.
AGTCTAAAAGTACTTAACTCAATCCAAGTTCATCAATAAAAAGGGGGTATACAAAGCAAAAAAGTCGTATTGCAATTTTTTCTTAGAAAAATAATAAATTTCAGATGATTTTTGACCTGATACGTTCACTAGCGATTTTTTTGGCAACAAAATTAGTGAAAAGTATCTTAACCTAACCTAACCTAACCTGACCTAAGATTATTGTAGTTTAATTATCTTGATAGACGTCCTCTACGCTTTTAAATTACTTAATTTCACAGTCGTCGCACAGCAACATGTTCATATCAGACTATTGTTGGAATGTCACCACCTCTGCACAACACAGAAAACCAGAGTTCTATAGTAACTAAAGAACATTGTTGAGAATTTACTTTTACTCCAATACAATTGAAAACAAAACAAAATCGTTACTTGTTACATGCCCCAAACAAGGAGTTTTAATACCCTGGCAAACTAATAATATATTTTCTAATTAATTATTTAATTATAAACCATAGTAAAAGAGTTGTGTTGGTGGAGGGTATGTTTTTCGGTTGGATTTGGCCGATAATCTTGCCAAGCTATGGACAGCAATGAGATCCCGTGGTAGTTGCCACAGTTCCTCCTTCTCCCATATATTCTCGAGGAGTAAATAGAGACGGCTGGTAAGCAGAGGTCCTCCTATTTTATACACCTCGGCTGGGATTCCATCAGGCCCTGTAGCTATGTTATTTTTCATCTGCTTGAGGACAGTAACTACAGTAACTTATCACGGGATAGAAGATACAGGTAGCTAAAATGGGTCAGCTTTGGGTGCTGAGGGACTTGCTGGGTATAGTCAGGACATCCACATCGGTGTTTCGGTTGAGCAGCGAATGGTAGTTCTCTTTTCAGTAGTGATGGATCCCTTATTCGTCTTTAATTGGGAAATTACACACACACACACACACACACACACACACAGTAACAATAATACTATACTGATGTTATTCTTCTTACCATACAGGTTGAGGCGGTTGACCCAGACACAGTGGACTCGTCAGGGCTGGTGTATAGTGTCGGGGGCGACGGTGTGGACGGTCACTCCCACGCCCACGCCTACTTCACCATCAACCCTCACACCGGCCATCTCCTGCAGCTACGGGTGAGTTTTAACTACCTTTCCCCTCGTAGCACTGGTCGACCTCCTGTTACTATACTACTGCAGTGCCAGACTTGCCCTTGTTGTAATACCCTGCATTAGCCTCTGTCTAAAGGACAGCAGTACTTATATAAATGTGGGTTACATACATTGGGTTTTTATAATTCATCACCCACGGTAACTTTCCTATGAGCAGTGAATAGACATCAACTGGATATGTGACAGCGTAGTCAGTAATGACGTAGACAATATTCTTGCCAAAATCCATAAAGTTTTCCAGAAACTTTCTACAGCAGGACTTAAAGATAAGTTTTCTATATGTGAATCTTTAATATCAAGACAACACTTCCTTGGTCATGTGGTCGACAAACACGGCATTCATACAGTTGGCGGCAAAGTCAAAGCTGTTGCACAATTCCCACGTCTTGCAACCATTAATAAGGTGCGAAGTTTTCTTGATTCATCAGGATATTATCGTTCTTTTATAAAAGGATATGCGACGTTCGCATCGCAGCTCGCATCGCCGTATTTTTCTGGAATAATGAATGGGAAACTAGTTTGATTGCATTGACGATGGCACTTCCAATGCATCTGCTTTGGCATTTCGTGACTTCACTTGCTGATTTACTCTGTGTACCGACGCTATACTCATGCAGCTGGGCACACGAGTGAAATACAATAGAGAGTCATTGCTTACGCCAGTCGTTCACTTAATGACTCAGAAACACGCTATTCAGTAACGCACCTGGAAACATTAGCTGTTGTCTGGGACTTAAGAAGTTTAAGGATTTACGTTTTGGTTATCCCTTAACCGTCCATAGGGATCTTGTGGTAGTGACAGAGCTGTTCCATGGAAAAAACCTTTCAGGAAGACTAGCATACTGGTATCGGACCATTCAAGAATTCGCCCCCATGTTCAAGTACTTACCGGGATGAGCGACCGTGGTCACCGACGATTTGTCCAGAAACATAGGGCTAGTGACTTCTGTATCTTCGTTCACTCTAGCAATTACGGAATGAACAACGACTTAAGCCCTCATGGTCTACAGTATAGTCATTTTTGCTCTGGAGTAGGGGAAGGAGGCTGTTCTATAGGGGGCAGGGAAAAAACACTTTTATTTGAGTTGCAGGCTGCACTTTTCAGGCATCGTTTGTATGGCTGTAACAAACACCTGTGCAAAATTTCATGCCATTTCATGCATACTTACCCTGCCGCATCGCGAACGACTTTTTGTCAACTTTTAGTGTATACCAAAAAGTAGGTGTCATTTAATGTTTTCCAGGATAATGATAAATTTTACATGGGTGACATCGATTTAATTCACATGTTATTTTACAGGTACACCGTATAGAAAATCATTACAAGTTCATATTGAAATTCTTTTTTGTGCTGAACCTTGGCATCATTTTCCTAGACAATAATCTTTGCCTAATATATCCATCTCTCGATTCGTATCCCGTCACTTCAGTGCAAGCTTCAGTCATCACTTTTATGCCTCTCTCGACCGCCTGAGTGCTGTTTGGCCACTTGGGCACCACTAATGGTGTCTCAAGAATGTCATTAACCTGTAGATTTGACAGAGAAGCAATGTAAGGAGGCTCAGTCTTGAGTTCATTCCTCCAGTTAATCATGGAATGATAGTTTTTTGCTTGCCACTTTAGTTTCGGAGTCACCACCTTTCTCATGTTGACTACAGGAGGCACATCCTCATTCCCATCTCCATCTTTACCCTCCTCATCAGTATAGTTTAACAAATTCTCGTCAACAGCAGCATCAGAATCTTCCTCCTCCTCTTCAGATCTGCCAGTGCATTCTTCCTTTTGCTGATTCTCCTCTCTAATTTTTCTTATCATTGAGACAGCTTTTTCTCTAACAGTCATGTCCTCATCTGTACACATACCAAGAAGAAGTTGATCTGTGTGGGCGAAGTATGCATTTCTCTGGACAGCCTTCTTCACTATCGTCTCCTCCTCACTATTCAGGTGTTTCATATATAGCAGGGACTGGAATACGTTCCTTGAGCCGTGTGTTACGTAAGGGTGTATCTTGATGTAAAACCACATTGGAGCACTGAAATTTATTATTGTAATGACAATTCTTTTCAACTCATGGCTGGGTCTTGATGTTGCTACATACAGCCTGAGGATTCTACTCCATAAGGTGTTCCACCTTGACACACAGGGAGGACCTGGCTCAATAGCAGCCAAGTCATCTTCAACAACACCTGTGATAACTCCTTTACAAATCCTATACAGGTATATCTGATCCCAGGACAGATCTTTCTCCACTCCATCATTAAACACAGGGAAATCAGGGAAACTGGCTGGCTGGAAGGCGACAACTGGAAGCTCAGACAAAGACTTCTTGATCTGCTTTCCAATGGGACTACGCCAATGCTCAGGGCCACTTGGTTTACCATCATAGTGATAAAAAACTGCGCGGAAAGGCAGCTCATTTCCGTGAAGCTGACATATGAAATAATGGAGCGGGTGACCAAGTAACATTTCAAGATGATGAATGACTCCATTTTCTGATCCTACATTTACATTGGTTCCATCACAACCAACACACACAATGGGCTGCTGGGTTAGATTTTTCTCCACCAGAAACTCGTGAATAGTTTTGGCAATCTGCTTTCCGTGTCCAGTCTTGGGAGTCACATGTGTGAGATATTCATTGCCAGGCTCAACCATAATGACATAATGATCTTTCACCATCATCCTCGAACTCCATTTCTCAGTCTTCTCATTCTTTATCATCACACGAGTGGCGGTCTTCTTACCATCAAAATAGAGTAACACAACATTGAGAAATGAAATGAGAAAAGGCTGATAATCAATATAGACATAGCACCATACTCATCTGCAACAAGACAACTTAAATGAAATAAGAGATATGAAAAAAAAGTTGATAAACACTGAACAGAACATTGCACCGCCACAGCGGCTGTTTGGCTAGTACCGTAGGTAAATTTAAACATTTCAGTAGAAAATGCGGCAGACTAAACCTCGACATATCAGCTTCAAATTTGGCATGGAGTCTTAGATATGTATAAGGAACAATGCCTGAAGAGTGCAGCTTTGAGCAAAATTTCACTGCCCTCTACTGTTCTACCAAAGTTACCTTTTCCGTTCAGTCAGTCTGAACTGAACTACCTCATCGCTCCAAAAGGACAGCACAGGGTATTGTTACGTAAATTGTTGTACCTGATATACTTCATGCAAAAGCATTGACATTGTGCTACAATGTACCTCAAGCAGGCTATCCCGGGCGTGACTAATGCCTTGCGGAAAACACACACACACACACACATATATATATATATATATATATATATATATATATATATATATATATATATATATATATATGTATATATATATATATATATATATATATATATATATATATATATATATATGTATATATATATATATATATATATATATATATATATATATATATATATATATATACAAATATATATATATATATATATATATATATATATATATATATATATATATATATATATATATATATATATATATATATATATATATATATATATATATATATATACAGAGGAGGGTGAGATCAAGTCCACAGAGGTCAAGTATAGGTAATAGGGTGTGTCATAGGAGGGAAGATCAGCTAAAACTAATGGCCCATCACTTTTTTGGTTGATTGTAGTGTATATAAACAGAAAATAATTTCAGTTTCAATATTTTACATCCTTTTGCTAGGTAAATTTTAGCGAGAAATTTATCGAAAATCTAACGCATTAGTGCATTACAATTAAATAGTGAACATTGCTTTCTGACTTCATTCTTTAACAACCCAACTAACAATATTTTTTTCTGTTTCAGATTCTGATGCATTTATAAGTTGATAATATTTGCGATGGCTGCTTGTGTCAGGACGAGGAACCAAAAACCCAGCCATCTCAGTCACTATCTTGGGTCTGGGAGAGAGCTCCTGAAGTCGGAGTTGCCTACATTGAGAGATGCTTTGAGATACGGTGTTTTAATCAGGCAAATCAGTGAAAAGAACCAAAGAACTTACACAAACAAAGACATTCCCAGTGATATGACCAAAGCTGTCTTGGCACAGTACACTCTGGCTAACGCTCAGTTCAAGCCTCCAGTCATAACAAGTCAGAAGAAGATTAGTGAGAGACTGCTAGCCAGTTGGGAAAAGGCAAGAGATATCTCTCTTGGGAGAGGAAAACTTGCTGTTAAGGACAGCTTTGCCAAGCAACTGGACCAGTTATTTGACATAATTACTTGCAAGTGCTCAATTGTTCTCTGTCCTGAGTTTGGATGCGATCGTGACTGTAAATCCGAGGCCCACATCTCCTGTATTTGCAAGCGTGAACTGAAGATTCCTGTGATCGAACTGGCATTTGTCAAAGCACAGAGAGAGAAGACTGGCAGTATAGGGGCTCTCATGATTTCTAGCCAAGATATTCCGGAGTCCAAGAGACAGGAGGCTGCCACAGAGAGACAGAAGAGGAGAAGAGTTGCCGAGGAAAAGAGACTTGAGAAGGCCCAGGGTGAGGTAAAAAAGGCCGATGATTGGAGTCAAGCTGATTCAGAGTTTAATGACTTCCCCATGGCTGATCCGAGTGCTGACCAGGAGAATGGTGACTTTGTCCCTAACCCAGAAAATAATGATCCCAAACCTTCTAGGCATAAGATTCGAAATAGGAAAGATATCCCGAGCATAGCTCTGGCCAGCATGCGACACCACACTGGTCTCAGAGAAACTGCAGAGATAGCAACAGCTGCCTGGATTGACGGTGGTTTGACTGATGATGTTCACCTGGTGATAGATCATAACAAAGTAAGGAGAGCTCAGGAGAAACTTGTCAGTAACCTAGAAGAGGAGTTTGATAAGGGGATAAGAGAAAATGGAATCAATTGTTTGTTCTTTGATGGGAGAAGGGATGACACTAAAGTGTTCATGAAAGTTGGAGATTCTGACAAGTTGTTCCCTGCCATGGTGAAGGAGGAACACTGCTCCTGCTGCAGTGAACCAGGAGGGAAGTATTTGTGACATTTCACTCCAGAGAAAGATGACATCAGGAAACCAGCTGAGATAGTTGCAGATAACATTGTGAACTGGCTCAGAGAGAGGAACGTAGACCAGACCCTGCAGGCCATTGGAGGGGACAGCACCAACACGAACACAGGGTGGCAAGGGGGGTTCATACAGTGGATAGAGCGGAAGATTGGGAGGAAGCTGGTCTGGATTGTTTGTGACCTCCACACCAACGAGTTGCCTCTCAGACATCTGATCCAGGAGCTGGATGGCAAGACTCTTTCAAACAACAGATGGTCTGGTCCTCTTGGCAAGATGCTGGACTCTGCCACTGAGTTAGAAATAAATCCGAGCTTTGAAAAAATCACAGTTGGCCCTCCACTCGTTGAGCTTGCACATACTGTCATTGACGACCTGAGTACTGACCAGTACTATGGTTACATGATTTGCAGTGCCATCAAAACTGGGGTCATGCCTGATAGACTTGCTTACCTGCAGATAGGTCCAGTCTCACATTCTAGGTGGCTCACAACGGCTCTCAGGTTCTGCAGAATTTGGGTCGCTCATCATAAACTGAAAGGGAACCAGCTTCACAACCTGAGACTTATTGTCCAATTCATCGTGAGTGTCTACTTGCCAAATTGGTTCAACACCAAGGTCAAGTCATCGTTCTCCGAAGGTCCGAGGCATGTTCTCTTCCAGCTTGAGCTCCTGAGGAGTCAGCCAAGGAAGGTTGTTCAGATTGTGGAGCAGACTGTGAGGAGATCTTCCTGGTATGCTCATCCCGAGGCAGTTCTGCAGACAATGCTCTGCAGTAAGGATGAGGAGGAGAGAAGAGTGGCAGTCAAAAAGATCTTGGATATGAGACTTATGAGAGGATCTGGGCATGACGAATCAGTTGGTGGCGATTCCTTCAGGGTCAGGAAGACTCCTGAAGTCAATCTAGGTGCCAAGACCCTCACTGATCTCATAGATCTGGATAACATCCAGGCTGGCAGTGAGCCCCCTCTTACCTGCAGCCTCACCAATGTTCAAGTCAGAGCTTTCCTGGACAACCCCATGCATGTCCCTGCCTGGCCCTCGCACACCCAGAGTATAGAGCGTTGTGTACAGCAAGTGAGCGAGGCCAGCAGTCACGTGTACAGCCAGGAGAGGAGGGAAGGCCACATCCGAGCTCAGGTGGTCAGCAGGGAGGTGATGAGTAGAAACAGAAGCAAGAAAGACATTTTCTCTATGGTGTGCAGCAACACCGGGTCGTAGTAGTAAAACCGGTTTTTGTATTTGATGATTTTGTTTTCTAAAGGAATATTAAATTTAATAATGTGTCAAGATCATTCGTTTCACTATTCTGGATCATTTTCATCCTAATAAATTAACCTGATACATTTACTTTACTTTAAATAAGCTATTTAGTGGTGTTGGTAAAAGGGTGGGAATACTGAATTTTCATAAGATTTCAAGTTAAAATTTACCTAGCAAAAAATATAAACTTTTCAAATCTGAAGATATCACATGATTTTGCACATAGAACTACATCATTAATACCATGGGCCGATTTTTCAAACTAAAAAAAAAAAAAATTCGCCTCCTTATGACACACCCTAATAGGTAATGACCCTACTAATCTTCACTTGACCTCTGTGGACTTGATCTCACCCTCCTCTGTATATATATATAACTTGTTCTGAAGTTCTACTCTGTTTGTACTCACCCCTGAAGATGTGAATTACACGAAAGCACTTTCCGCCTAACTAATAACTTTCTTGGGACACCCGTAATATATTTAGAAAGAGAAACGATCTATAAAAAATTTCAAATTTAATATTGTTATTTAATTTTATGATTCGCGTCCATATTAATTCGGTAAATTACATTTAATATCGTATAGGCCCAGTTCCAGAAGCTCTCACTACGTGCGAGAGCGCTCCTCCCTTAGTTGACCTTGAAAACTCAGTGTCGCCAATATGACGCGCGCATCTAACTCACACTGAAATTTCTGAATATTACATATATATTTATATTATTGGAATTCCCCAAAAAATGACAGCGCAACACATTGCTAATGTTTATCGTGTGTGCAGTACATGGCAACTACTTTTCCACCTGCTCCAGTGCTGGAATACCCTACAACGGAACTTCCTATGACACAGTCGCCATTGACTTGCTACAACTTCCAAGGAGTCACCAAAGATTTTCGTACGTACTGGTGTGTGTCGATCATTGCTCTAGATTTTCATTTTAGTCCCACTGCAGGATACATCAACCGAATCTGTGGTTCACGCCCTAGTTATGCATCCCATATACTTTCTTACTACACCCAAGGTTCTTCTCTCTGACGACGGATTACATAAGAACATAAGAAAATATGGAGTCTGCAATAGGCCGGTTGGAATGTGCATGGCAGTTCCGGTCGAGAGTTACTACCACTCTCTATCAACTATGAATCCATCTAGCCTCCTATTAAAACTCTCCAGCGTTCCAGCACTTATTACAAAGTTGCTAAGCTTGTTCCACTCGTCCACCACCCTATTTGTGAACCAATTCCTTCCTATCTCCCCCCTAAACCTAAACTTATTCAACTTAAATCCGTTGTTACGAGTCCTATCCTGCTCGGATATTGAAAGAACTTTATCTATATCGCCTTTCTTGATTCCTTTCACTCACTTAAATAATTCTATCATATCTCCCCGCACTCTTCGTCTTTCTAGGGAATGCAAGTTAAGATTTCAAGAATCAACTCATAGCGCAAATATGTTTGCAAAACGGCATCGTACAAATCAGGCCTCTATTGCGCGCACTCTACAAATCAAGCCTCCTCAGGGAGCAATATACAAATCAAGCCTCCTCAGAGGGCATCCAACAAAGCTTCATCATTGTTTATAATCCACAGGCAAATAGCCTCGTCGACAAAGAACCACTCGTAAAATCCTTGAGATTCTTCGTCATCTTTTAAGTTGAATGCAAAATGCATGGTAGGGAGGGCTACCTCAAATCGCAACCTCTATTAACGGGTTATTATCATTATTATTATTATTATTATTAATATTAATAATAATAATAATAATAATAATAATAATAATAAAGAAATACAAAATTAAAAAAAAAAGATCGAAAGTGAGAATCGATATGTGTATGTTGTGTTGTCAGTAGTAAGAGAAACAATTGAAACCCTGCAATTGTGTGTCAATGAGGCACAAAGTCAGATGAGCAACCTGGGACATGGTCACAATTTTTGTAATGCCATATGGCAGCAGGGTCTACCATTAGACAACACAGTATGCTTCCAATATCTTCCCTGGGGGTAGTACCTCCCTGTTTGGTAGCTGCCTACTACATACTACCTAATGCCTACTCTTTTTCCTTTGCCGCCATTTTAAGACCTTAAAATTAAATATCCTAAGACATGAGTAGCTACCCTGGCTGTGTTGAGTTAGTTGAGCTGCAGATCTATGGAGCATTCAGTGACTGTTGCCTCATAGTCAATATCTGCAACTGTTGTCGGCTTTGGGGCCGATGCTTTCCTTCCCCTGAGCCAGAGCAAATCATCTTGCACTTGGTCCCATCCCACCAGAGGTTGTGAACACCAGAGGAGTGAAGCCGCCTTGATCAACGTTATGAATTCTCTCCCTGTATGCCCTTATCTTGTCATTCTCGTTCCTCCTGAGTGTGGCATTGAGAGCTAAATTACGGTGACATGCGGCCATGGGATAAAAAATCCTCAGGTCGAAGAAGCCTCGCTGTCCCGGCATCCAGAATCCTCGAGCACTGACGTCAACACAGGCTTTGTTGGATGTGTTTGAAGTCCTATGTTGAAAATTCTCACCGTCCAATGGAAGGAGGGTCAGTTCTACCCTGGCATCAGGACAGATTTCCTTCAACATATTTCCTGTGGGATCCCTTACTTAGTCATGCCTCATGCATATGAAGCCCCCTTTCTTGCACTCTATGGCATGATCGACGTCATAGGAAGAGTCATACATGCATTGAGAGGGCAAATCCTCGACTGGCCTACCATACCTTAGAGCAATGGCATCTGTAAATTCTTGTTTATTGAGACTGAAACCATTTGCCCTTATCAGTAACATAGTTAATCAGTTCGAGGCGCCCACCTCCTGCTCTATAGCTCCTTTTTTTTTCAAATTCTCTGGTACTTGCAGCATTAGTTGCTGCAACTTATCACTTTGGCCGTGCTCTCGTTCTGTCGTAATGGACCTTCGAATCTTGTTTACTTCGCTGGTATCCACCTTACTTGTTGAGTTTTGAGCTATTATGTGGTCAGCGAGGCTGCCGTGAGCTTAACTGAGTTTTGATTTTCGGTGGCAGCAATCTCCTCTGGATTGGTCACTCTTATTCCTCCCAATCTCGGTGGTAGTGCAAGGTTAAATGAAGATGTTTCACTAATTTGGGAATGAAATTGATGCTGATAGCTTCTTCCAGAGGGTGGAGGAGGGGTCCGATATCAGGGATAGTGTGCATCAGGTAGTTCCAGCTTTGCTTGACGCCATGGCTGAATGCCGCAAAAGCCGCATGTGGCTCTGTGTTAGCAATATCAGACAGAGTTCGGATTTCCCTAACCCACTCTTTCACCTTTCCCGTTATGTACTCGGTCTTGAAGTCCGTCGTGCCGATTACTGAACATAGGTGTCTTTGGCCATCCTTTTTTATTTTGACCTCACTTCCACCAAACATCTCCATTGCCCGTTCATAATGTTCTGGCTTCACAATGAGGAAGGACTTGCTGGCATTTGGGTGGTACCTTATTTGTGGACCATTTGACGTTATCAGGTCCCTCCACTTTTTGATGTCCTCCTTTTTTTCCTGCTCCTGTAAGGTCGTCAGCATACGCCACTTGCTTGACCTCTGTTGTTTCAAATTTCATTGTGTGTTGGAGCACGAATAGGCCTATTGCGTAAATTGCCATTGCAACAGGGTCCTCTTGCTCTGTTCCCTCAGTTGACTGTATGATGGTATCACCTCTTAGGGCCTTGGTGTTTACTATATAGAGGTCTGATGGAGTCCTATAGGTGTTTTCAACATGAATTGCAAAGCTTGGGCACTTGATCTTGATGTTGTGCAGTGTGGCCTTGCAGTTGAGTATGTTAAATGTGTTGGAAGCGTCAACCAGGAGAACGGCCTCACAATCACGCTGCTCAAATATCGTTCTCATGGCGTGAATGGCAGTTTCCTGTCCAGCCTGGTGGCCAGCACAATCTTGCAGGTTTCCTGCCACTGCCCTAATTTCATCCTTTACCACCTCAATTATGCATTTCCGATGATCCGCCTCAGCACTTCCCCCACCCTATAGGCTTACATCCTGGATTCTTATCTAGGGGAATGAGGCGGCAGGCCGTCAGAGCATGGAGGTGTTGGCAGCACGAGGTTACTAGCTTTCTTGCAAGGGTGGCAATGGCAGTGCAGAGATCACTCGTTACGGGCCCAAACTTGTTAGTGCTGAGGATGACTCTCCAACCGTTTGCATCCACGCCTGAAGGGCCAGCCCTTCCCTGAGTTGTCAGGGAACTTCGTGGTTTCTTCTTTCCTTGTGGTTATCAGCATATAATTGGATCATGCGCACCTACAGTGATTTACTTGCATATATATATATATATATATATATATATATATATATATATATATATATATATATATATATATATATATATATATATATATATATATATATGCAAGTAAATCACTGAAGGTGCGCGTGATCTAGGTATATGCTGATAACCACAAGGAAAGACGAAAACACGAAGTTCCCAAGCGCTTTCGTGTAATTCACATCTTCAGGGGTGAGTACAGACTGTACTCACCCCTGAAGATGTGAATTACACGAAAGCGCTTGGAAACTTCGTGTTTTCTTCTTTCCTTGTGGTTATCAGCATATATATATATATATATATATATATATATATATATATATATATATATATATATATATATATATATATATATATATATATATAGTTGTGTGTAACAGGGTAGGGGTATTCTGTCTATCTCACTTGACTTGGGGTTTTTATTATTAACGGATGGTAATGCAGTGGAAGCGCCCCTTGGAGAGAAAACCCGAACCAGCACAAACACAATTACTCTTAAAAACCATATATTATCCTTGACCCGTGGAAAGATAGCACCTGTGATTGGGGTGAATGAGACACACTGTAAAATTTGACACTTCTATTCCCTCCAACACTACAGCCACAAACAATAATGGTACACCAACATATGCGCACCTCTTAGCCTGGCTTTAAAACACTACACTGGGGAACAAAGGTTCTACAAGATATCAAAATTAGGTAGAAAATAATAAATGCCTTATGCAACACTACTAAGGTAACCGTGCTACTTACACCGGAATGAGGAGTTCATTTGAAAACAGTTCCTCTTTATCTCACATACCTTAGTGACACATAATCATTAGAACACAATACATGTACTATCAAGCACTAAGGGAAACGACATGAAACAGTAAGAAATTATTAGCTATACACATGGATCAATCATCGCCTGTCTGGAATGACCCACAACTACTACAAATCCCAACTGGCCAAGTAACCCGTAGGGTGTAACTAGTAGCCGCCAAGAAGGCCGGCGTTTTACAAGAAACCTGAGAAACTCACTCATGACCCATCAGGCATGCGGGTTAGGGTGTGTCAATTTTGTCAACATGTTAAAAATCAAATTTGGTAGTCAAAATATTGTGCCTCTTTATGTCTAAACTTGAGATTAGCAAACAAAAATGAATTGAAATAACCCTCACCTACATCAATTATACCTTAAAGTTTCAAATATCAGTATTTCAACAAATTAATGAGACTTGATTAGAATTATTCACTTGATATTAACTAATCTCATGTAAGCATATGGATTATGGAGTATTTTATGGTTCTATAGCTTGTGTACAATATGCATGTCAGAACATGAACATGAACAGGCTCTCCGTGTGGGACAGTTTAATTCTTGTTTTGACTTGTACCAAGCGTGAGGATACGGCTCCCGGCTCACTCTCCTTCTAGATATCATAGACGGTGGTTTGCTCTCATTGCACTTGCACCTACTCTACCAGACGAATTCTACATTTTAATTATTGTAAGTAGGGCATATTGATTGTCGCAGTTACTTATATCATTGTATAAAACATTATGTTCTAAGAAATTATTATGTTATTTCTGTTACAGCATTTTTGATAAACAAATTGATATTTTTTGAAACAACAATTGAATTATGAAACATTGAAATATTTTTCTATTTGTCAGATAGTGTGAAGATGTCAAAATTGAAGACAAGAAGTCAGTTGTCAACCCACTTGAGCCTGCTAGTTGGTAAAGGGAAGGAGCTTCCTGTATCAGAACTTCCAACAGTGAGAGACATGCTAAGATTAGGGTTACTCCTTCGAGAAAAAAATGCAAAGGACAGAAGGAACTATACAGATAAAGAACTCATAAATGACATGATAGTCCCTCTTCTGCATCAATGGACAAAAGCTAATTCACTATTCAAACCACCTGTGATTAATCAGTGTCGAACTATTGAGCTAAAACTAACGAAATTATGGCACAAAGCAGTTGAAACATCACTTGGTAAAGGAAACTTGGCCAGGAAAAATGAATTTCTGCACACACTTGATACTCTGTTTGACATTTTGACCTGCAAGTGCTCCATACAATTATGTTCTGAATCCAACTGTTCTCACTCAGGTAAGAGAGAAAATAATTCCCACATTGATTGTGGTTGTCCTCGTGAAAAGAAGATCCCTGTTTTAGAGCTTGAATTTATAAAGGCACAGAGGACAAAGGCAGAAGGCCAAGGAAGTATGCAAATGGGTTCAATAGATTATTCAGAAACAAAGAAGCAGATTGCTAATGCCAAGAAGAGAGAACAAATCCGAGAGAGGGAACAAAAGAAGAAAATGAAGAGTGAAGAAGCCATCCAAAGAGAGGAAGAGCTGTGTCAAGATGTTTATCACTTCTTTGATAGTTCTTCTGATGAACAGGAAGCAACATCAGATGATAGTTCCAAAGAGCCATCTGAACCTTTACCAAAGAAAATGAAATACAACACAAGAAATATTTCAAACATTGCTTTAGCTAGTATTCGCCACCATGCTGGACTTCGTGAGGCTGCAGAAATTGCAACTGCCGCTTGGATAGATGCAGGCCTCATCAGCCGAGAGGATGTATCTTTGGTGATAGATCATAATGAAATTAGAAGAGCACAAGAAAAAATAATGAAGGAAATATCTGATCAGCATGAAAAAGATTTAAGCGAGGGAGGGCTCTCCTGTCTTTTGTTTGATGGAAGAATAGATGACACAAAAGTTTTGCTAGAAGTAGAGGGAGTGAACAGAAAGTTTCCAGGTCTCATCAAAGAAGAAAACTACTCTGTCTGTTCTGAGCCTGGTGGTCGGTTTTTGTTTCACTTTGCTCCCGAAACTGAAGTAGAAGGGAAGAAACATGCAGAGGTCATTGCTGATCATATTTTATGTTGGGTTCAGGAGAGAGGACTTGGCAGTTCACTGCAGGCTGTTGGTGGAGATTCAACTGCAGTGAACACCGGATGGCAGGGGGGTGTAATGACGTATTTAGAGAAAAAATTAGGAAGAAGACTTGTTTGGATTGTATGTGATTTACATACAGGCGAGCTACCTCTTCGTCATCTCATCCAGGAACTTGATGGTCCTACAAAGAGCAACAACAAGTGGTCAGGTCCCCTTGGCATCATGCTGGATGAAGCAACACAACTAGAAATAAATACAACCTTTCCAAAGGTCGAAGTTGGCCCTCCCCTTCCGGCGTTGTCTGAAGGAGTCATCAAAGATCTCAGCACAGATCAATCCTATGCTTATCGTATTGCCCAAGCAATAAGATCAGGAGAAGTGCCTCAGTCATTGGCTCTCTTGGAGATTGGACCTGTCAGTCACAGCCGTTGGTTAACTACAGCTCTTCGTTTCTGCAGGATTTGGATTTCCAAACACGAATTGAAGGGCAAAGTGCTGAAGAATTTGAGGTTAATTGTTGAATTTATTATTGGAGTTTATCTTCCCCAGTGGTTTAGTGTGAAACTTAATCCTATGTGGGTGGATGGGCCCAATCACCTTTTGTTTCAATTGCAGCTAGTAAGAACACAGAGGAAGGTAGTGAGGGACATCGTGTTACCTGTGGCAAGAAGGTCCGCTTGGTATGCTCGATCAGAAGCAGTTTTGCAAGCAATGCTTTGCACTTAATGTACCAATCTCCGAACCGAGGCTGTAGAAGTCATTCTAAAGATTAGAGGAACGCTAATAGATGACGACCAGTTGGGAGACTGTTCGTTTCATTCAAGAAAAGTTCCCCCAATAAACGTCAATGCCACCAAATTGTCAGAATTGGTTGACTTGAGTTTGGAAGTCTTAGAGCCACCATTGACAACAAGTCTAACTAGCCAAGAATTGAGAAACCTTAAAGAGACTCCAATGCAGGTGCCGAAGTGGCCTTCCCACACTCAAAGTGTGGAGAGGTGTGTGAAAATGGTCACAGAAGCAGCGGGCCATGTTTACAGCCACGAGAGGCGAGAAGGTTACATCAAAGCACAAATAGCAAGCAGACTACTGATGACAAGAAACCAAAGCAAAGAGAGTATGAAGGCATTGGTTACTTTCAAATAGACTACGGATAATAAAATATAATAATTTGAAACTTGAAACAGTAACATGTGTGCAAACGCTGGTTATGTTATGAATTCACAAATATGTACATTTAAAAATCCATTTGATGTAGGTAGGACTTATTATAAAAAAAAAATTATGCCAGAATATTGTTTTGCATGCTTAAAGACTACAATAAATTGCTACCAAATTACTCGATTTTCAATTTAGCCAGTTCACCCCCTAAATTGACACACCCTAATGCGGGTGTTCCCTGGTTTTACTTTTGTCAGTATCTTTCTAGAACTCAGGAGTCATGAATGTTTTTCTCCACCAATACCCGTCAAACATGCTCCTTAACCTCACACATAGGTTCAACATGCACCCGTATTATTCATAAGTGCACTAACAAATCCTTCACAACTATGGATATGATTTCTTACGTCTCACGTGTGAAAACCAACCATGAGGAGCGTTGTTCTCACACCTGGACTTGGGAAAATTCTAAACAGCTTACCACCGTTTTCCGTAACATGCATCACACAAGTTCAGAACACGCCCCTACTGGGGAGCAAGTACCCACTAGACTCCTGGTCTCAGTGTGTGACCGTTCATTCACATAGATAGCCTCAGTTTACACTCAGTACATCCATGAAAGCGGAAGGGAGTGGGGGCCAGTCAGCCACTGAAACTTAGCCAGCTTAGGGGGGTTCTATTTTCCCATTAGTAAGAGGTTTCACTAAACTGTCTGAAGATATGTAGTATTGTGAACCGAGGTGGAAGAGGTCTGGTGACCCCAACCGATCGCCAAACGGGGCCGAACGCTGGTCCCACGTAGTTAGTTGTCAACACAGACAGCTGGCTCTGCTCCAACCCTCAAACTGCTCACTCAACGCATGGGCTAAAGACCGCTCAGGACGGGCTCAACTTCGACCGAGTGGGCTCAGACCGGGTGGGCTCAGACCGTTCAGGACGACCGGGCTCAGACTGGGCTCAGACCGTACAGGCCTGGCTCAACTTCGACCACTCAGCACGAGTGGGCTCTACAGAAACCCTGCAATAAACCCTCTGATAGCTATTGTTAACTTCTCCTAAGCCCTATCTAAGCCTTGTCTGAGATCGAATAAAACTTACTTGCTAACTGATGTCATAACAAAGGGACCAGACCACGTGACCGTTTCACCCTGGCCTGACATGCAGGTGTCCTGTCTGTTTGACACCTCATATGCGACTGAACACTGGGGCACGTTCTTTCAAGGTGTCCGCCTTGGCAGAGTGACTTATTTTCTGCACAACTAAGAGCTTAATTGAGGCATATGTAACATATTTAGACTAAGAAACGATCTATAATAATTTTTAATTTAATAATTTTTATTTTATTTCATGATTTGCGTCCCTAACGATTCGGTAAATCACATTTAAGATCGTATAGGTCTGGTTCCAAAAACTCTCACTCCTCGTGTTTCGAAGCCGGATTTGTTAAAACGTTACTCTCATCATCTAAGCGGCACAGGTAGTCCCCTTTAGAGGTTCGCGGCGCCCTAAGCTCGTTGAACAGGCCTTTTGTGAAATATAACTGAGTCTAGGACTGCTTTTAGTATCCTGGTGGCCCAGTGGTAACGTTCCCCGGTCACAATCATAAGATCGTGGATTCGAATCCTGGCGGGGTGAGGTGTTGATTATATGTAGAAGTCCGCATGCTTTACTTGGCTAATTAAATATATATGGATCCTCGTGTTTCGAAGCCGGATTTGGCAAAACGTTACTCTCATCACCTAAGCTGCACGGGTCGTCTCCATTAGAGGTTCATGGCGCCATAAGTTCGTTGAAGAGGCTTTGTGTGAAATATAACAGAGTCTAGGACAGCTTTTAGTGTCCTGGTGGCCCAGTGGTAACATTTCCCGGTCACAATCATAAGATCGTGAGTTCGAATCATGGCGGGTGAGGTGTTGATAATATGTAGAAGTCTACGTGCTTTATTGGGCTAATGAAATCTATATCGATCCTGGTGTTTCGAAGACGAATTAGGTAAAACGTTACGTTGATCGCTTAAGCAGCACGGGTAGTACCCATTAGAGGTTCACGGCGCCAGGAGCTCGTTGAACAGGCTTTGTGTGAAATATAACAGAGTCTAGGAGAGCTTTTAGTGTCCTCGTGGCCCAGTGGCAACATTTCCCGGTCACAATCATAAAATCGTGAGTTCGAATCATGGCGGGTGAGGTGTTGATTATATGTAGTAGTACGCTTGCTTTATTGGCTAATGAAATATATATAGATCATCGTGCTTCGAAGCCGGATTTGGTAAAAGTTTACTCTGATTATCTGAGCGGCACGGGTATTCACCGTTAGAGGATCACGGCGCCATAAGCTCGTTGAACAGGCTATTTGTGAAAAATAACAGAGTCTAGGACTGCTTCTAGTGTCCTGGCGGCCCAGAGGTAAAGTTCCCCGGTCTTAATCATAAGATCGTGTGTTCAAATCCTGGTGGGGTGAGGTGTTGATTATATGTAGAAGTCCGCGTGCTTTATTGGGCTAATGAAATATATGTGGATCCTCGTGTATACAGTAGAAGCTGGATTATATCAAACGTTATTCTGATCACCTAAGCGGCACGGGTAGTCCACATTAGAGGTTCACAGAGCGATAAGTTCATTGAAGAGGCTTTGTGTGAAATACAACACAGTCTACGACTGCTTTTAGTGTACTGGTGGCCCAGAGGTAATGTTCCTTGGTCACAATCATAAGATCGTGGGTGCGAATCCTGGCAGGGTGAGGGGTTGATTATACGTAGAACTCTGCGTGCTTTATTGGGCTCATGAAATATATATGGATACTCGTGTATAGAAGCCGGATTTAGTAAAAACGTTGATCTTATCACATAAGCGGCACGGGTAGTCCACATTAGAGGTTCACAGCACCATAAGCTCGTTGAACAGGCTTTGTGTGAAATATAACAGAGTCTAGGACGGCTTTTCGTGTCCTGGTGGCCCAGAGATAGCATTCCCCGGTCACAATCATAAGATCGTGGGTTCGAATCCTTGCGGGGTGAAGTGTTGATTATATGTAGAAGTCTGCGTGCTTTACTCAGCTAATTAAATATATATGGATCCTCGTTTTTCGAAGTCGGATTTGGTAAAACGTTGCTCTGATCACCTAAGGGGCACTGGTCGTCTCCATTAGAGGTTCATGGCGCCATAAGTTCGTTGAACAGGCTTTCTGTGAAATATAACAGAGTCTAGGACTGCTTATAGTGTCCTGGTGTCCCAGAGGTAACGTTCCCTGGTCACAATCAAAAGATCGTGGGTTCGAATCCTGGTGGGGTAAGGTGTTGATTATATGTAGAAGTCTGCGTGCTTTCTGGGCGAATGAAATATATGTGGATCCTCATGTTTAGAAGCCGGATTTGGTAAAACGTTGCTCCGATCACCTAAGCGGCATGGGTAGTCCCCAAAAGTGGTTCACGGTGCCAGAAGTTCGTTTAAAAGGCTTTGTGTGAATATAACACAATCTACAACTGCTTTTAGTATACTGGTGGCCCAGAGGTAATGTTCCTTGGTCACAATCATAAGATCATGGGTTCGAATCCTGGCAGGGTGAGGTGTTGATTATATGTAGAAGTCCGCGTGCTTTACTCGGCTAATTAAATATATATGGATCCTCGTGTTTCGAAGCTGCATTTGGTAAAACGTTACTCTGATCACCTAAGCGGCACGGGTAGTCCACATTAGAGGTTTACGGAGCTAGAAGATCGTTGAACAGGCATTTTGTGAAACATAACAGAGTCTAGGATTGCTTTTAGTGTCCTGGTGGCCCAGAGGTAACGTTTTGCGGTCTTAATCACAAGATCGTGGGTTCAAATCCTAGTGGGGTGAGGTGTTGATTATATGTAGAAGTCCGCGTACTTTATTGGGCTAATGAAATATATATGGTTCCCCGTGTTTCGAAGCTGGATTTGATAAAGCGTTACTTTGATCACCTAAGCGCCACGGGTAGTCGAACAATAGAGGTTCACGGAGCCATAAGCTCGTTGAACAGGCTTTGTGTGAAATATAACTGAGTCTAGGACTGCTTTTAGTATCTTGGTGGCCCATTGGTAAATTTCCCCCGTCTCAATCATAAGATCTTGGGTTCGAATCCTGGAGAGGTGTGGTGTTGATTATATGTAGAAGTCCACGTGCTTTATTGTGCTAATGAAATATATATGCATCCTCGTGTTTCGAAGCCTAATTCGGGAAAACGAAACTCTGATCACCTAAGCGGCACGGTTAGTCCCCATTAGTAGGTTCATGGCACCTTAAGCTCGTTGAACAAGCTTTATGTGAAATATAGCAGAGTCAAGGACAGCCATTAGTGTCTTGGTTGCCCAGTGGCAACATTTCCCGGTCACAATCATAAGATCTTGAGTTCGAATCATGGCGGGTGAGGTGTTGATTATATGTAGAAGTCCACGTGCTTTATTGGGCAAATGAAATGTATATAGATCCTGGTGTTTCGAAGCCGAATTAGGTACAACGTTACTCTGATCACTTAAACAGCACAGTTAGTCCCCATTAGAGGTTCACGGTGCCATAAGCTCGTTGAACAGGCTTTGTGTGAAATATAACAGAGTCTAGGACTGCGTTTAGTGTCCTAGTGGCCCAGAGGTACCGTTCCCTGGACACAATCATTTGATCGGGGGTTCGAATCCTGGCGGTGTGAGGTGTTGATTATATGTAGAAGCCCACGTGCTTTATTGGGCTAATGAAATATATATGGATACTGGTGTTTAGAAGTTGGATTTGGTAAAACGTTGCTCTGATCACCTAAGCGGCATGGATAGTCCCCATAAGAGGTTCACGGTGCCAAAAGTTCGTTGCAAAGGCTTTGTGTGAATTATAACACAATCTACGTCTGCTTTTAGTATACTGGTGGCCCAGAGGTAATGGTCCCTGGTCACAATCATAAGATTGTGGGTTCGAATCCTGGCGGGGTGACGTATCGATTATATGTAGAAGTCTGCGTGCTTTATTGAGCAAATGAAATATATATTGATCCTCGTATTTCGAAGCCGAAATCGGTAAAATGTAACTCTGATCACCTAAGCGGCACGGTTAGTCTCCATAAGAGGTTCACGGCGCCTTAAGCTCGTTGAACAGGCTTTGTGTGAAATATAACAGAGTCTAGGACAGCGTTTAGTGTCCTAGTGACCCAGAGGTATCGTTCCCTGGTCTTAATCATAAAATCGGGGTTCAAATCCTGGTGGGGTAAGGTGTTGATTATATGTAGAAGTCCGCGTGCTTTACTGGGCTAATGAAATATATATGGATCCTCATGTTCAGAAGCCGGATTTGGTAAAACGTTACTCTGATCACCAAAGCAGCACGTGTAGTCCCCATTTGAGGTTCACAGTGCCATAAGCTCATTGAACAGGCTTTTTGTGAAATATAACACAATCTACGACTGCTTTTAGTGTACTGGTGGCCCAGAGGTAATGTTCCTTGGTCACAATCATAAGATCGTGGGTTCGAATCCTGGCGGGGTGAGGTGATGATTATATGTAAATGTCCCAGTGCTTTATTGTGCTAATGAAATATATATGCATCTTCGTGTTTCGAAGGCGAATTCGGTAAAACGTAGCTCTGATCACCTAAGCGGCACGGTTAGCCCCCATTAGTAGGTTCATGGCTCATTAAGCTCGTTGATCAAGCTCTGTGTGAAATATAACAGAGTCTAGGACTGTGTTTAGTGTCCTAGTGGCCCAGAGGGAACGTTCCCTGGACACAATTTTCTGATCGGGAGTTCGAATCCTGGCGGGTTGAGGTGTTGATTATATGTAGACGCCCCCGTGGTTTATTGGGCTAATGAAATATATATGGATCCTGGTGTTTCGAAGCCGAATTTAGTAAAACGTTGCTCTGATCACCTAAGCGGCATGTATAGTCCCCATAAGAGGTTCACGGCGCCATAAGCTCATTGAACAGGCTTTGTGTGAAATATAAATGAGTCTATGACTGCGTTTAGTGTCCTAGTGGCCCGGGGGTAACGCTCCCTGGTCGCAATCATAAACTCGTGGGTTCGAATCCTGGCGGGTGAGGTGTTGATTATATGTAGAAGTCCGCGTGCTTTATTGGGCTAATGAAATATATATAGATCCTGGTGTTTCGAAGACGGATTTAGTAAAACGTTCCTCTGATCAAATAAGCGGCACTGGTAGTCCCCATTAGAGGTACCCGGCGCCATAAGCTTGTTTGAACTGGCTTTGTGTGAAATATAACAGAGTCTAGGACTGATTTTAGTGTCCTGTTGGCCCAGAGGTAACCTTCCCTGGTCACAATCATAAGATAGTCGGTTCGAATCCTGGCGGGGTGAGGTGTTGATTATATGTAGAAGCACGCGTGCTTTATTGGGCTAATAAAATATATATGGTTCCTGGTGTTTCGAAGCTGGATTTGGTTAAACGTTACTCTCATCAACTAAGCAGCACGGGTAGTCCCCATTAGAGGTTCACGGTGCCATAAGTTCGTTGAAAAGGCTTTGTGTGAAATATAACACAGTCTATGACTGCTTTTAGTGTACTGGTGGCCCAGAGGTCATGTTCCCTGGTCACAATCACAAGATCATGGGTTCGAATCCTGGCGAGGTGAGGTGTTGATTATGTGTAGAACTCTGCGTGCTTTATTGGGCTCATGAAATATATATGGATCCTGGTGTTTCGAAGCCGGATTTGGTAAAACGCTACTCTGATTATCTAAGCGGCACGGGTCGTCGCCATTAGAGGTTCACGGTGACAGAATCTCGTTGAACAGGCATTTTGTGTAATATAAAAGAGTCTAGGACTTCTTTCAGTGTCCTGGTGACCTAGAGGTAACGTTCCCTGGTCACAATCATAAGATCATGGGTTTGAATCCTGGCGGGGTGAGATGTTGATTATATGTAGAAGTCAGGGTGCTTTATTGGGCTAATGAAATATAAGTGGATCCTCGTGCTTAGAAGCTGTATTTTGTAAAACGTTACTCTGATCACCTAAGCGGCACGGTTAGTCCCCATTAGAGGTTCACGGCGCCTTAAGCTCGTTGAATAGACTTTGTGTGAAATATAACCGAGTCTAGGACTGCTTTTAGTGTCTTGGTGGACCAGAGGTAACGTTCCTCGGTCACAATCATAAGATCGTGGGTTCGAATCCTGGCGGGGTGAGGTGTTAATTATATGTAGAAATCTGCGTGCTTTACTCGGCTAATTAAATATATATGGATCCTCGTGTTTCGAAGCCGGATTTGGTAAAACGTTACTCTGCTCACCGAAGCGGCACAGGTCGTCGCCATTAGAGGTTCACGGCGACAGAATCTCGTTGAACAGGCATTTTGTGTAATATAACAGAGTCTAGGACTGCTTTCAGTGTCTTGGTGACCTAGAGGTAACGTTCCCTGATCACAATCATAAGATCATGGGTTTGAATCCTGGCGGGGTGAGATGTTGATTATATGTAGAAGTCAGGGCGCTTTATTGGGCTAATGAAATATATGTGGATCCTCGTGCTTCGAAGCTGTATTTTGTAAAACGTTACTCTGATCACCAAAGCGGCACGGTTAGTCCTCATTAGAGGTTCACGGAACCATAAGCTCGTTGAACAGGCTTTGTGTGAAATATAACAGATTCTAGGACTGCTTTTAGTGTCCTGGTGGCCCAGAGGTAACGTTTCCCGATCACAATCATAAGGTCGTGGGTTCGAATCCTGGCTGGGTGAGGTGTTGATTATATACAGAAGTCCGGGTGCTTTACTCCGCTAATTGAATATATATGGATCCTCGTGATTCGAAGCCGGATTTGGCAAAACATTACTCTGATCACCTAAGCAGCATGGGTAGTCTCCATTAGAGTTTCATGTCACCATAAGTTCGTTGAAAAGGCTCTTGTGTGAAATATAACACAGTCTACGACTGCTTTTAGTGTACGGGTGGCCCAGAGGATATGTTCCCTGGGCACAATCATTAGATCATGGGTTCGAATCCTGGCGGGGTGAGGTGTTGATTATATGTAGAAGCCCGCGTGCTATATTGGGCTAATGAAATATATATGGATCCTGGTTTTTCGAAGCCGGATTTGGTGAAACGTTACTCTGATCACCTAAGCGGCACGGGTAGTCCCCATAAGAGGTTCACGGCGCCAGAAGCTCATTGAACAGGCTTTGTGTGAAATAAATATGAGTCTATGACTGCGTTTAGTGTCCTAGTGGCCCGGAGTTAATGTTCCCTGGTCACAATCATAAGATTGTCGGTTCGAATCCTGGCGGGGTGAGGTGTTGATTATATGTAGAAGTCAGCGTGCTTTATTGGGCTAATGAAATATATATGGATCCTCGTGTTTAGAAGCCGGATTTGGTAAAACGTTACTCTGATCACCATGGCGGCACAGGTAGTCCCCATTAGAGTTTCACGGTGCCATAAGCTCGTTGACCAGGCTTTATGTGAAATATAACCTAGTCTAGGACTGCTTTTAGTGTCCTGGTTGCCCAGAGGTATCGTTCCCCAGTCACAATCATAAGATCGTGGGTTCGAATCCTGGCGGGATAAGGTGTTGATTTTATGTAGAAGTCCGCATGCTTTACTGGGTTAATGAAATGTATATGGATCCTCGTTTTTCGATGCCGGATTTGGTAAAACGTTACTCTGATCACCAAAGCGGCACGGGTAGTCCCTATTATAGGTTCACTGCGCCATAAGTTCGTTGAACAGGCTTTGAGTGAAATACAGAAGAGTCTAGGACAGTTTTTAGTGTCCTGGTGGCCCAGTGGCAACATTTCCCTGTCACAATCAAAAGATCGTGTGTTCGAATCCTGGCGGGATGAGGTGTTGATTTTATGTAGAAGTCCACATGCATTACTGTGTTAATGAAATATATATGGATCCTCGTTTTCCGAAGCCGGATTTGGTAAAACGTTACTCTGAGCACCTAAGTGGCACGGGTTGTCCCCATAAGAGGTTCACGGCGCCAGAAGCTCATTGAACAGGCTTTGTGTGAAATATAAATGAGTCTATGACTGCGTTTAGTGTCCTAGTGGCCCGGAGGTAACATTCCCTGGTTGCAATCATAAGATCGTGGGTTCGAATCCTGGCGGGGTGAGGTGTTGATTATATGTAGAAGTCCGCGTGCTTTATTGGGCTAATGAAATATATATGGATCCTCGCGTTTTGAAACCGGATTTGGTAAAACGTTACTGTGATCACCTAAGCGGCACGGGTAGTCCCCATAAGAGGTTCACGGCGCCAGAAGCTCATTGAACAGACTTTGTGTAAAATATAAATGAGTCTATGACTGCGTTTAGTGTCCTAGTGGCCCGGAGTTAATGTTCCCTGGTCACAATCATAAGATTGTCGGTTCGAATCCTGGCGGGGTGAGGTGTTGATTATATGTAGAAGTCCGCGTGCTTAATTGGGTTAATGAAATATATATGGATCTTCGTGTTTAGAAGCCGGATTGGGTAAAACGTTACTCTGATCACCACGGCGGCACAGGTAGTCCCCGTTAGAGTTTCACGGTGCCATAAGCTCGTTGACCAGGCTTTGTGTGAAATATAACATCGTCTAGGACTGCTTTTAGTGTCCTGGTTGCCCAGAGGTATCGTTCCCCAGTCACAATCATAAGATCGTGGGTTCGAATCCTGGCGGAATGAGGTGTTGATTTTATGTAGAAGTCCGCATGCTTTACTGGGTTAATGAAATATATATGGATCCTGGTTTTCCGAAGCCGGATTTGGTAAAACGTTACTCTGATCACCTAAGCGGCACTGGTAGTCCCAATTAGAGGTTCACGGTGCCATAAGTTCGTTGAAAAGGCTTTGTGTGAAATATAACGCAGTCTACGACTGCTTTTAGTGTACTGGTGGCCCAGAGGATATGTTCCCTGGGCACAATCATTAGATCGTGGTTTCGAATCCTGGTGGGGTGATGAATTGATTATATGTAGAAGTCCGCATGCTTTATTGTGCTTATGAAATATACATGGATCCTCGTGTTTCGAAGCCGAATTCGGTAAAACGTTACTCTGATCACCTAAGCGGCACGGGTAGTCCCCATAAGAGGTTCACGGCGCCAGAAGCTCATTGAACGGGCTTTGTGTGAAATATAAATGAGTCTATGACTGCGTTCAGTGTCCTAGTGGCCCGGAGGTAACGTTCCCTGGTCGCAATCATAAGATCGTGGGAACGAATCCTGGCGGGGTGAGGTGTTGATTATATGTAGAAGTCCGCCTCCTTTCTTGGGCAAATGAAATATATATAGATCCTCGTGTTTTGAAACTGGATTTGGTAAAACGTTACTCTGATCACCTAAGCAGCACTGGTAGTCCCCATTAGAGGTTCACGGTGCCATAAGTTCGTTGAAAAGGCTTTGTGTGAAATATAACGCAGTCTAAGACTGCTTTTAGTGTACGGGTGGCCCAGAGGATATGTTCCCTGGGCACAATCATTAGATCGTGGGTTCGAATCCTGGTGGGGTGATGTATTGATTATATGTAGAAGTCCGCATGCTTTATTGTGCTTATGAAATATACATGGATCCTCGTGTTTCGAAGCCGAATTCGGTAAAACGTAACTCTGATCACCTAAGCGGCACGGGTAGTCCCCAATAGAGGTACCCTGCGCCATAAGCTTGTTTGAACTGGCTTTGTGTGAAATATAACAGAGTCTAGGACTGCTTTTAGTGTCCTGTTGGCCCAGAGGTAACCTTCCCTGGTCACAATCATAAGATAGTCGGTTCGAATCCTGGCGGGGTGAGGTGTTGATTATATGTAGAAGACCGCGTGCTTTATTGGGCTAATAAAATATATATGGATCCTGGTGTTTCGAAGCTGGATTTGGTTAAACGTTACTCTGATCATCTAAGCAGCACGAATAGTCCCCATTAGAGGTTCACGTTGCCATAAGTTCGTTGAAAAGGCTTTGTGTGAAATATAACATAGTCTTTGACTGCTTTTAGTGTACTGGTGGCCCAGAGGTCATGTTCCCTGGTCACAATCATAAGATCATGGGTTCGAATCCTGGCTGGGTGAGGTGTTGATTATATGTAGAACTCTGCGTGCATTATTGGGCTCATGAAATATATATGGACCCTCGTGTTTAGAAGCCAGATTTGGTAAACCGTTACTCTGATTATCTAAGCGGCACGGGTAGTTCCTATTAGAGGTTCACGGCGCCATAAGCTCGTTGAACAGGCTTTTTGTGAAATATACAAGAGTCTAGGACTGCGTTTAGTGTCCTGTTGGCCCAGAGGTAACCTTCCCTGGTCACAATCATAAGATTGTCGGTTCGAATCCTGGCGGGGTGAGGTGTTGATTATATGTAGAAGTCAGCGTGCTTTATTGGGCTAATGAAATATATATGGATCCTCGTGTTTAAAAGCCGGATTTGGTAAAACGTTACTCTGATCACCATGGCGGCACAGGTAGTCCCCATTAGAGGTTCACTGTGCCATAAGTTCGTTGAAAAGGCTTTGTGTGAAATATAACGCAGTCTACGACTGCTTTTAGTGTACGGGTGGCCCAGAGGATATGTTCCATGGGCACAATCATTAGATCGTGGGTTCGAATCCTGGTGGGGTGATGTATTGATTATAAGTAGAAGTCCGCATGCTTTATTGTGCTTATGAAATATATATGGATCCTCGTGTTTCGAAGCCGAATTCGGTAAAACGAAACTCTGATCACCTAAGCGGCACTGTTAGTCCCCATTAGAGGTTCATGGCGCCTTAAGCTCGTTGAACAGGCTTTGTGTGAAATATAACAGAGTCTAGGACTGCTCTTAGTGTCCTGGTGTCCCAGAGGTAACGTTCCCTGGTCACAATCATAAGATCATGGGTTCGAATCCTGGCGGGGTGAGGTGTTGATTATATGTAGAACTCTGCGTGCTTTATTTGGCTCATGAAATATATATAGATACTCGTGTTTAGAAGCCAAATTTGGTAAAACATTATTCTGATTATCTAAGCGGCACGGGTAGTTCCCATTAGAGGTTCACGGCGTCATAAGCTCTTTGAACAAGCTTTGTGTGAAATATATCAGAGTCTAGGACTGCATTTAGTTTCCTGGTGGCCCAAAGGTAACGTTCCCCAGTCACAATCATAAGATCGTGGGTTCGAATCCTGGCTGGGTGATGTGTTGATTATACATAGAAGTCCACGTGCTTTACTCGGCAAATTAAATATATATGGATCCTCGTGTTTAGAATCCGGATTTGGTAAAACGTAACTCTGATCACCTAAGAGGGTCACGGGTAGTTCCCATTAGAGGTTCATGGCGCCATAAGTTCGTTGAACAGGCTTTGTGTGAAATATAACAGAGTCTAGGACTGCTTTTAGTGTACTGGTGGCCCAGAGGAAAAATTCCCGGTCACAATCATAAGATCGTGGGTTCGATTCCTGGCCGGGTGAGGTGTTGATTATATGTAGAAGTCCATATGCTTTACAAGGCTAATGAAATATATATGGATCCTCGTGTTTCGAAGCTGCATTTGGTAAAACGTTACTCTGATCACCCAAGCGGCAAGGGTAGTCCACATTAGAGGTTCACGGCGCCATAAGTTCGTTGAAGAGGCTTTCTGTGAAATATAACACAGTCTACAACCGCTTTTATTGTACTGGTGGCCCAGAGGTAACGTTCCCTGGTCACACTCATAAGATCGTGGGTTCGAATCCTGGCGGGGTGAGGTGTTGATTATATGTAGAACTCTGCTTGCTTTATTTGGCTCATTAAATATATATGGATACTCGTATTTAGAAGCCGGATTTGGTAAAACGTTACTCTGATCACCTAAGCGGCACGGGTAGTCCACATTAGAGGTTCACTGTGCCATAAATCGTTGAAGAGGCTTTGTGTCACATAAGATCGTGGGTTCGAATCCTGGCTGGGTGAGGTGTTGATTATATGTAGAACTCTGCTTGCTTTATTTGGCACCATTAAATATATATGGATACTCGTCTTTAGAAGCCGGATTTGGTAAAAAGTTGCTCTGATCACCTAAGAGGCATGGGTAGTCCACATTAGAGGTTCACAGTGCCATAAGCTTGTTGAACAGGCTTTGTGTGAAATATAACAGAGTCTAGGACTGCTTCTAGTTTCCTAGTGGCCCAAAGGTAACGTTCCCCGGTCACAATCATAAGATTGTGGGTTCGAATCCTGGCGGGGTTAGGTGTTGATTATATGTAGAAGTCCGCTTGCTTTACTCCGCTAATTGAATATATATGGGTCCTCATGTTTCGAAGCCGGATTTGGTAAAAGGTTACTCTGATCACCTAAGCGGCACGGGTAGTCCCTATTAGAGGTTCACGGTGCCATAAGCTCGTTGACCAGGCTTTGTGTGAAATATAACATAGTCTAGGAATGCTTTTAGTGTCCTGGTTGCCCAGAGGTATCGTTCCCCAGTCACAATCATAAGATCGTGGGTTCGAATCCTGGCGGGATGAGGTGTTGATTGAATGTAGAAGATCCGCATGCTTTACTGGGTTAATGAAATATATATGGATCCTCGTTTTTCGATGCCGCATTTGGTAAAACGTTACTCTGATCACCTAAGCGGCACGGTTAGTCCTCATTAGAGGTTCACGGAACCATAAGCTCGTTGAACAGGCTTTGTGTGAAATATAACAGAGTCTAGGACTGCTTTTAGTGTCCTGGTGGCCCAAAGGTAACTTTTCCCGATCACAATCATAAGATCGTGGGTTCGAATCCTGGCTGGGTGAGGTGTTGATTATACGTAGAAGTCCGCGTGCTTTACTCGGCAAATTGAATATATATGGATCCTCGTGTTTCGAAGCCGGATTTGGCAAAACATTACTCTGATTACCTAAGCAGCATGGGTAGTCTCCATTAGAGTTTCACGGCACCATAAGTTCGTTGAAAAGGCTTTGTGTGAAATATAACACAGTCTACGATTGCTTTTAGTGTACGGGTGGCCCAGAAGATATGTTCCCTGGGCACAATCATTAGATCGTGGGTTCGAATCCTGGTGGGGTGATACTGATTATATGTAGAAGTCCGCATACTTTATTGTGCTTATGAAATATATATGGATCCTGGTTTTTCGAAGCCGAATTCTGTAAAACGTAACTCTGATCACCTAAGTGGCACTGTTAGTCCCCATTAGAGGTTCACAGCGCCTTAAGCTCTTTGAACAGGCTTTTTGTGAAATATAACAGAGTCTAGGACTGCTTTTAGTGTCCTGGTGTCCGAGAGGTAACGTTCCCTGGTCACAATCATAAGCTCGTGGTTTAGAATCCTGGCGGGTGAGGTGTTGATTATATGTAGAAGCCCGCGTGCTTTATTGGGCTAATGAAATATATATGGATCCTGGTGTTTCGAAGCCGGATTTGGTAAAACGTTACTCTGATCACCTAAGCGGCACGGGTAGTCCCCATTAGAGGTTCACGGCGCCAAAAGCTCATTGAACAGACTTTGTGTGAAATATAAATGAGTCTATGACTACGTTTAGTGTCCTAGTGGCCCGGAGTTAACGTTCCCCGGTCACAATCATAAGATTGTGGGTTCGAATCCAGGCGGGGTGAGGTGTTGCTTATTTGTAGAAGTCCGCGTGCTTTACTCGGCTAATTAAATATATATGAAACCTCATGTTTCGAAGCCGGATTTGGTAAAACGTTACTCTGATCACCTAAGCGGCATCCTTAGTCCCCCATTAGAGGTTCACGGGGTCATAAGCTCGTTGAACAGGCTTTGTGTGAAATATAACGGAGTCTAGGACTGCTTTTGGTGTACTGGTGGCCCAGAGGTAACGTTCCCCGGTCACACTCATAAGATTGTGGGTTCGAATCCTGGCGGGTTGAGGTGTTGATTATATGTAGAAGTCCGCGTCCTTTACTCTGCTAATTAAATATATATATATGGATCCTCTTGTTTTGGTGCCGGATTTGGTAAAACGTTACTCTGAGCACATAAGCAGCACGGGTAGTCCCCATTAGAGGTTCACGGCGCCATAAATCGTTGAAGAGGCTTTGTGTGAAATGTTACATAGTCTACGACTGCTTTTAGTGTACTGGTGGCCCAGAGGTAATGTTCCCTGGTCACAATCATAAGATCGTGGGTTCGATTCCTGGCTGGGTGAGGTGTTGATTATATGTAGAACTCTGCTTGCATTATTGGGCTCTTGAAATATATATGGATACTCGTGTTTAGAAGCCGGATTTGGTAAAAAGTTGCTCTGATCACCTAAGCGGCACGGGTAGTCCACAGTAGAGGTTCACGGCGCCATAAGCTCGTTGAACAGGCTTTGTGTGAAATATAACAGAGACTAGGACTGCTTTTAGTTTCCTGGAGGCCCAAAGGTAACGTTCCCTGGTCACAATCATAAGATTGTTGGTTCCAATCCTGGCGGGGTGAGATGTTGATGATATGTAGAAGTCCACGTGCCTTACTCGGCTAATTAAATATATATGGATCCTCGTGTTTCGAGGCCGGATTTGGTAAAACGTTACCGTGATCACCTAAGCAGCACGGGTAATCCACATTAGAGGTTCACGGCGCCATAAGTTCGTTAAGCAGGCTGTGTGTGAAATACAACAGAGTCTAGGACAGCTTTTAGTGTCCTGGTGGCCCAGTGGCAACATTTCCCTGTCACAATCAAAACATCGTGAGTTCGAATCATGGCGGGGTGAGGTGTTGATTATATGTAGAAGTCCACGTGCTTTACTGGGCTCATGAAATATATATGGATACTCATGTTTAGCAGCGGGATTTGATAAAAAGTTGCTCTGATCACCTAAGAGGCACGGGTAGTCCACATTAGAGGTTCACAGCGCCATAGGCTCGTTGAACAGACTTTGTGTGAAATATAACAGAGTCTACGACTGCTTTTAGTGTACTGGTGGCCCAGTGGCAACATATCCCGGCCACAATCATAAGATCGTGAGTTGGAATCATGGTGGGGTGAGGTGTTGATTATATGTAGAAGTCTGCGTGCTTTATTGGGTTAATGAAATGTATATGGATACTCGTGTTTTGAAACTGGATTTGGTAAAACGTTACTCTGCTCACCTAAGCGGCACGGGTAATCCCCATTAGAGGTTCATGGCGCCTTAAGTTCGTTGAACAGGCTTTGTGTGAAATACAGCTGAGTCTAGGACTGCTTTTAGTGTCCTGGTGGCTCATAGGTAACATTCCCAGGTCACAATCATAAGATCGTGAGTTCGAATCCTGGCGGGGTGAGGTGTTGATTATATGTAGAAGTCCGCGTGCTTTATTGGGCTAATGAAATATATGAGGATCCTCGTGTTTTGAAACTGGATTTGGTAAAACGTTACTCTGATCACATGAGCAGCGCCCGTAGTCCCCCATTAGAGGTTCACGGCGTCATAAGCTCGTTGAACAGGCTTTGTGTGAAATATAACAGAGTCTAGGACTGCTTATAGTGTCCTGGTGTCCGAGAGGTAATGTTCCCTGGTGTTAATCATAAGATCGTGGTTTCAAATCCTGGTGGGGTGAGGTGTTGATTATATGTAGATGTCCGCGTGCTTTTCTGAACTAATGAAATATATATGGATACTCGTGTTTAGAAGCCGGATTTGGTAAAAGGTTGCTCTCATCACCTAAGCGGCACGGGTAGTCCTCATTAGAGGTTCACAGCGCCATAAGCTCGTTGAACAGGCTTTGTTTGAAATATAAAAGAGTCTAGGACTGCTTTTAGTGTCCTGGTGGCCCAGAGGTAATGTTCCCTGGTCACAATCAAAAGATCGTGGATTCGAATCCTAGCGGGGTGAAGTGTTGATTATATGTAGAAATCTGCGTGCCTTATTGGGCTCAAGAAAAAAATATATGGATTCTCGTGTTTAGAAGCCGGATTTGGTAAAACGTTGCTCTGATCACCTAAGCGGCACGGGTAGTCCCCATTAGAGGTTAACGGCACCAGAAGCTCATTGAACAGGCTTTGTGTGAAATATAACAGAGTCTTGGACTGCTTTTAGTGTCCTGGTGGCCCAGAGATAACGTTCCCCGGTCACAATCATAAGATCGTGGGTTCAAATCCTGGCGGGGTGAGTTGTTGAATATATGTAGTAGTCCACATGCTTTACTCGGCTAATTAAATATATATGGATCCTCGTGTTTCGAAGCCGGATTTGGTAAAACGTTATTCTGATCACCTAAGAGGCACGGGTAGACCCCTTTGGAGGTTCAAGGCGCCATAAGCTCGTTGATCAGGCTTCGTGTGAAATTTAGCAGAGTCTAGGACTGCTTTTAGTGTCCTGGTGTCCCAGAGGTACCGTTCCCCGGACTTAATCATAAGATCGTGGGTTCAAATCCTGGTGGGGTGAGGTGTTGATTATTTGTAGAAGTCCGCGTGCTTTACTGGGCTAATGAAATACATATGGATACTCCTGTTTAGAAGCCGGATTTGGTAAAAAGATGCTCTGATCACCTGAGCGGCACGGGTATTCCCTATTAGAGGTTCATGGCGCCATAAGTTCGTTGAACAGGCTTTGTGTGAAATACAACAGAGTCTAAGACAGGTTTTAGTGTCCTGGTGGCCCAGTGGCAACATTTCCCGATCACAATCATATCATCATGAGTTCGAATCATGGCGGGGTGAGGTGTTGATTATATGTAGAAGTCCGCGTGCTTCATTGGGCTAATGAAATATATATGGATCCCCATGTTTAGAAGCCGGATTTGGGAAAACGTTACTCTGATCACCTAAGCAGCCCGGGAAGTCCCCATTAGAGGTTCATGGCGCCATAAGTTCGTTGAACAGGCTTTGTGTGAAATATAACAGAGTGTAGGACAGCTTTTAGTGTCCAGGTGGCCCAGTGGCAACATTTCCCAGTCACAATCATAAGATTGTGAGTTCGAATATGGCGGGGTGAGGTGTTGATTATATGTAGAAGTCCGCGTTCTTCATTGGGCTAATGAAATGTATATGGATCCTTGTGTTTCAAAGCCGGATTTGGTAAAACGTTACTCTGATCACCTAAGCGGCGCCCGTAGTCCCCCATGAGATGTTCACGGTGCCATAAGCTCGTTGAACAGGCTTTGTGTGTAATATAACAGTGTCTAGGACTGCTTTTAGTGTCCTGGTGGCCCAGAGGTAACGTTCCCCTGTCACAATCATAAGATCGTGGGTTCGAGTCCTGGCGGGGTGAGGTGTTGATTATATGTAGAAGTCCGCGTGCTTCATTTGTCTAATGAAAAATTTTATGGATCCTCGTGTTTCGAAGCCGGATTTGCTAAAACGTTACTCTGATCACCTATGCGGCACGGGTAATCCCCATTTGAAATTCACAGCGCCAGAAGCTCATGGAACAAGGTTTTGAGTGAAATATAACAGCGTCTATGACTGCTTTTAGTGTCCTGGTGGCCCAGAGGTAACGTTCCCCGGTCATAATCGTATGATCTTGGGTTCAAATCCTGGTGGGATGAGGTGTTGATTATATGTAGAAGTCCGCGTTCTTATTTTGCTAATGAAATGTATATGGATCCTTGTGTTTCAAAGCCGGATTTGCTAAAACGTTACTCTAATCACCTAAGGGGCATGGGTAGTCCCCATTAGAGGTTCACAGCGCCAGAAGCTCATTGAACAAGGTTTTGACTGAAATATAACAGAGTCTATGACTGCTTTTATTGTCCTGGTGGCCCAGAGGTAACGTTCCACTGTCATAATCATATGATCTTGGGTTCAAATCCTGGTGGGATGAGGTGTTGATTATATGTAGAAGTCTGCGTGCCTTACTGGGCTAATTAAACATATATGGATACTCACGTTTAGAAGACGGATTTGGTAAAACGTTGCCCTGATCACCTAAGCGGCACGGGTAGTTCCTATTCGTGGTTCATGGCGCCAGAAGCTCATTGAACAGGCTTTGTGTGAAATATAAAACAGTCTACGACTGCTTTTAGTGTACTGGTGGCCCAGAGGTAATGTTCCCTGGTCACAATCATAAGATCTTGGGTTCGAATCCTGGCGGGGTGAGGTGTTGAATATATGTAGAAGTCCGCGTGCTTTACTAGGCTATTTAAATATATATGGATCCTCGTGTTTCGAAGCCGGATTTGGTAAAACGTTACTCTGATCACCTAAGCGGCACGGGTAGTCCCCATTAGAGTTTCATGGAGCCATAAGCTCGTTGAACAGGCTTTGTGTGAAATATAACATATTCTAGGACTGCATTTAGTGTCCTGGTTGCCCAGAGGTAACGCTCCCCGGTTACAATCAAAACATCGTGGGTTCGAATCCTGGCGGGATGAGGTGTTGATTTATGTAGAAGTCCGCGTGCTTTATTGGGCTAATGAAATACATATGGATACTCGTGCTTAGAAGCCGGATTTGGTAAAACGTTACTCTGATCACCTAAGCGGCACGGGGAGTCCACATTAGAGGTTCACAGTGCCAAAAGCTTGTTGAACAGGCTTTGTGTGAAATATAACAGAGTCTAGGACTGCTTTTAGTGTCCTGGTGGCCCAGAGGTAACGTTCCCTGGTCACAATCATAAGATCGTGGGTTCGAATCCTGGCGGGGTGAGGTGTTGATTATATGTAGAACTCTGCGTGCTTTATTGGGCTCATGAAATATATATGGATACTCATGTTTAGAAGCCGGATTTGGTAAAAAGTTGCTCTGATCACCTAAGAGGCGCCCGTAGTCCCCCATTAGAGGTTCACGGCGCCATAAGCTCGTTGAACAGGCTTTGTGTGAAATATAACAGAGTCTAGGACTGCTTTTAGTGTCCTGGTGGCTCATAGGTAACGTTCCCCGGTCACAATCATAAGATTGTGGGTTCGAATCCTGGGGGGAGAGGTTTTGATTATATGTAGATGTACGGGTGCTTTACTCCGCTAATGAATTATATATGGATCCTCGTGTTTCGAAGCCGGATTTGGTAAAACGTTACTCTGATCACCTAAGCGGCACGGGTAGTCCCCATTAGAGGTTCACGGCGCCATAAGTTCGTTGAACAGGCTTTGTGTGAAATATAACAGAGTCTAGGACTGCTTTTAGTGTCCTGGTGGCCCAGAGGTCATGTTCCCTGGTCACAATCATAAGATCGTGGGTTCGAATCCTGGCGGGGTGAGGTGTTGATTATATGTAGAAGTCGGCGTGCATTATTGGGCTCATGAAATATATATGGATACTCGTGTTTAGAAGCCAGATTTGGTAAAACGTTACTCTGATTACCTAAGCGGCACGGGTAGTTCCCATTAGAGGTTCACGGCGTCATAAGCTCGTTGAACAAGCTTTGTGTGAAATATACCAGAGTCTAGGACTGCTTTTAGTGTCCTGGTGGCCCAGAGGTAACGTTCCCCGTCACAATCATAAGAACGTGGGTTCGAATCCTGGCAGGGTGAGGTGTTGATTATATGTAGATGTACGCGTGCTTTACTCGGCTAATGAATTATATATGGATCCTCGTGTTTAGAAGCCGGATTTGGTAAAACGTTACTCTGATCACCTAAGCGGCACGGGTAGTTCCCATTAGAGGTTCATGGCGCCATAAGTTCGTTGAACAGGCTTTGTGTGAAATATAACAGAGTCTAGGACTGCTTTTAGTGTACTGGTGGCCCAGAGGTAACGTTACCTGGTCTCAATCATGAGATCTTGGGTTCAAATCCTGGTGGGGTGAGGTGTTGATTATATGTAGAAGTCCGCGTGCTTTATTGAGCTAATGAAATGTATATGGATCCTCGTGTTTAGAAGCCGGATTTGGTAAAAAGGTGCTCTGATCACCTAAGCGGCACGGGTAGTCCACATTAGAGGTTCACAGCGCCATAAGCTCGTTGAACAGGCTTTGTGTGAAATATAACAGAGTCTAGGACTGCTTTTAGTGTACTGGTGGCCCAGAGGTAACATTCCCGGTCACAATCATAAGACCGTGGGTTCGATTCCTGGCCGGGTGAGGTGTTGATTATATGTAGAAGTCCACATGCTTTACAAGGCTAATGAAATATATATGGATCCTCGTGATTCGAAGCAGGATTTGGTAAAACGTTACTCTGATCACCCAAGCGGCACGGGTAGTCCACATTAGAGGTTCACTGCGCCATAAGTTCGTTGAAGAGGCTTTCTGTGAAATATAACACAGTCTACAACTGCTTTTGTTGTACTGGTGGCCCAGAGGTAACGTTCCCTGTTCACACTCATAAGATCGTGGGTTCGAATCCTGGCGGGGTGAGGTGTTGATTATATGTAGAACTCTGCGTGCTTTATTCGGCTAATTAAATATATATGGATACTCGTGTTTAGAAGCCGGATTTGGTAAAACGTTACTCTGATCACCTAAGCGGCACGGGTAGTCCACATTAGAGGTTCACTGTGCCATAAATCGTTGAAGAGGCTTTGTGTGTCACATATAGATCTGTGCCGGTTCCGAATCGCTGGTTCACCTGGGGTGAGGTGTTGATTATACGTAGAACACTGCTTGCTTTATTTGGCACCATTAAATATATATGGATACTCGTCTTTAGAAGCCGGATTTGGTAAAAAGTTGCTCTGATCACCTAAGAGGCATGGGAAGTCCAAATTAGAGGTTCACAGTGCCAAAAGCTTGTTGAACAGGCTTTGTGTGAAATATAACAGAGTCTAGGACTGCTTTTAGTGTCCTGGTGTCCGAGAGGTAACGTTCCCTGGTCACAATCATAAGCTCGTGGGTTCGAATCCTGGCAGGTGAGGTGTTGATTATATGTAGAAGCCCGCATGGTGTATTGGGCTAATGAAATATATATGGATCCTGGTGTTTCGAAGACGGATTTAGTAAAACGTTACTCTGATCACCTAAGCGGCACGGGTAGTCCCCATTAGAGGTTCACAGTGCCATAAGATCGTTGAAAAGGCTTTGTGTGAAATATAACACAGTCTTTGACTGCTTTTTGTTTCCTGGTGGCCCAAAGGTAAAGGTCCCCGGTCACAATCATAAGATTGTGTGTTCGAATCCAGGCGGGGTGAGGTGTTGATTATTTGTAGAAGTCCGCGTGCTTTACTCGGCTAATTAAATATATATGAAACCTCATGTTTCGAAGCAGGATTTGGTAAAACGTTACTCTGATCACCTAAGCGGCACGGGTATTCCCCATTATAGATTCACGACGCCATAAGTTTGTTGAACAGGCTTTGTGTGAAATACAGCGGAGTCTAGGACAGCTTTTAGCATCCTGACGGCCCAGTGGCACAATGAAAACATCGTGAGTTTGACTCATGGCGTGGTGAAGTGTT
Source organism: Homarus gammarus (assembly GCA_958450375.1). Lineage (NCBI taxonomy): Eukaryota > Metazoa > Arthropoda > Malacostraca > Decapoda > Nephropidae > Homarus > Homarus gammarus. Next base: position 277,615 of record CAUDMG010002562.1, read on the forward strand.
GATTATATATAGAAGTGCGCGTGCTTTATTGGGGTAATGAAATGTATATGGATTCTCGTGTTTAGAATCCGGATTTGGTAAAACGTTACTCTGATCACCTAAGCGGCGTCCGTAGTCCCCCATTAGAGGTTCACGGGGTCATAAGCTCGTTGAACAGGCTTTGTGTGAAATATAACAGAGTCTAGGACTGCTTTTAGTGTACTGGTGGCCCAGAGGTAACGTTCCACGGTCACACTCATAAGATTGTGGGTTCGAATCCTGGCGGGTTGAGGTGTTGATTATATGTAGAAGTCCGTGTCCTTTACTCTGCTAATTAAATATATATATATGGATCCTCTTGTTTTGAAGCCGGATTTGGTAAAACGTTACTCTGAGCACATAAGCAGCACGGGTCGTCCCCATTAGAGGTTCACGGCGCCATAAATCGTTGAAGAGGCTTTGTGTGAAATGTTACATAGTCTACGACTGCTTTTAGTGTACTGGTGGCCCAGAGGTAATGTTCCCTGGTCACAATCATAAGATCGTGGGTTCGAATCCTGGCTGGGTGAGGTGTTGGTTATATGTAGAACTCTGCTTGCTTTATTGGGCTCTTGAAATATATATGGATACTCGTGTTTAGAAGCCGGATTTGGTAAAAAGTTGCTCTGATCACCTAAGCGGCACGGGTAGTCCACAGTAGAGGTTCACGGGGCCATAAGCTCGTTGAACAGGCTTTGTGTGAAATATAACAGAGACTAGGACTGCTTTTAGTTTCCTGGAGGCCGAAAGGTAACGTTCCCTGGTCACAATCACAAGATTGTGGGTTCCAATCCAGGCGGGGTGAGATGTTGATTATATGTAGAAGTCCACGTGCCTTACTCGGCTAATTAAATATATATGGATCCTCGTGTTTCGAGGCCGGATTTGATAAAACGTTACCGTGATCACCTAAGCAGCACGGGTAATCCACATTAGAGGTTCACGGCGCCATAAGTTCGTTAAACAGGCTTTGTGTGAAATACAACAGAGTCTAGGACAGCTTTTGGTGTCCTGGTGGCCCAGTGGCAACATTTCCCTGTCACAATCAAAAGATCGTGAGTTCGAATCATGGCGGGGTGAGGTGTTGATTATATGTAGAAGTCCACGTGCTTTACTGGGCTCATCAAATATATATGGATACTCATGTTTAGCAGCGGGATTTGATAAAAAGTTGCTCTGATCACCTAAGAGGCACGGGTAGTCCACATTAGAGGTTCACAGCGCCATAAGCTCGTTGAACAGACTTTGTGTGAAATATAACAGAGTCTACGACTGCTTTTAGTGTACTGGTGGCCCAGTGGCAACATATCCGGTCACAATCATAAGATCGTGAGTTGGAACCATGGTGGGGTGAGGTGTTGATTATATGTAGAAGTCTGCATGCTTTATTGGGTTAATGAAATGTATATGGATACTCGTGTTTAGAAGCCGGATTTGGTAAAACGTTACTCTGCTCACCTAAGCGGCACGGGTAATCCCCATTAGAGGTTCATGGCGCCTTAAGTTCGTTGAACAGGCTTTGTGTGAAATACAGCAGAGTCTCGGACTGATTTTAGTGTCCTGTTGGCGCATAGGTAACATTCCCAGGTCACAATCATAAGATCGTGAGTTCGAATCCTGGCGGAGTGAGGTGTTGATTATATGTAGAAGTCCGCGTGCTTTATTGGGCTAATGAAATATATATGGATCCTCGTGTTTTGAAACTGGATTTGGTAAAACGTTACTCTGATCACCTGAGCAGCGCCCGTAGTCCCCCATTAGAGGTTCACGGCGTCATAAGCTCGTTGAACAGGCTTTGTGTGAAATATAACAGAGTCTAGGACTGCTTATAGTGTCCTGGTGTCCGAGAGGTAATGTTCCCTGGTGTTAATCATAAGATCGTGGTTTCAAATCCTGGTGGGGTGAGGTGTTGATTATATGTAGATGTCCGCGTGCTTTTCTGGGCTAATGAAATATATATGGATACTCGTGTTTAGAAGCCGGATTTGGTAAAAGGTTGCTCTCATCACCTAAGCTGCACGGGTAGTCCACATTAGAGGTTCACAGCGCCATAAGCTCGTTGAACAGGCTTTGTTTGAAATATAAAAGAGTCTAGGACTGCTTTTAGTGTCCTGGTGGCCCAGAGGTAATGTTCCCTGGACACAATCAAAAGATCGTGGATTCGAATCCTAGCGGGGTGAAGTGTTGATTATATGTAGAAATCTGCGTGCCTTATTGGGCTCATGAAATATATATGGATTCTCGTGTTTAGAAGCCGAATTTGGTAAAACGTTGCTCTGATCACCTAAGCGGCACGGGTAGTCCCCATTAGAGGTTAACGGCACCAGAAGCTCATTGAACAGGCTTTGTGTGAAATATAACAGAGTCTTGGACTGCTTTTAGTGTCCTGGTGGCCCAGAGATAACGTTCCCCGGTCACAATCATAAGATCGTGGGTTCAAATCCTGGCGGGGTGAGTTGTTGAATATATCTAGAAGTCCACATGCTTTACTCGGCTAATTAAATATATATGGATCCTCATGTTTCGAAGCCGGATTTGGTAAAACGTTATTCTGATCACCTAAGAGGCACGGGTAGACCCCTTTAGAGGTTCACGGCGCCATAAGCTCGTTGATCAGGCTTTGTGTGAAATATAACAGAGTCTAGGACTGCTTTTAGTGTCCTGGTGTCCCAGAGGAACCGTTCCCCGGACTTAATCATAAGATCGTGGGTTCAAATCCTGGTGGGGTGAGGTGTTGATTATTTGTAGAAGTCCTCGTGCTTTACTGGGCTAATGAAATATATATGGATACTCCTGTTTAGAAGTCGGATTTGGTAAAAAGATGCTCTGATCACCTGAGCGGCACGGGTATTCCCCATTAGAGGTTCATGGCGCCAAAAGTTCGTTGAACAGGCTTTGTGTGAAATACAGCAGAGTCTCGGACTGCTTTTAGTGTCCTGGTGGCGCATAGGTAACATTCCCAGGTCACAATCATAAGATCGTGAGTTCGAATCCTGGCGGGGTGAGGTGTTGATTATATGTAGAAGTCCGCGTGCTTTATTGGGCTAATGAAATATATATGGATCCTCGTGTTTTGAAACTGGATTTGGTAAAACGTTACTCTGATCACCTGAGCAGCGCCCGTAGTCCCCCATTAGAGGTTCACGGCGTCATAAGCTCGTTGAACAGGCTTTGTGTGAAATATAACAGAGTCTAGGACTGCTTATAGTGTCCTGGTGTCCGAGAGGTAATGCTCCCTGGTGTTAATCATAAGATCGTGGTTTCAAATCCTGGTGGGGTGAGGTGTTGATTATATGTAGATGTCCGCGTGCTTTTCTGGGCTAATGAAATATATATGGATACTCGTGTTTAGAAGCCGGATTTGGTAAAAGGTTGCTCTCATCACCTAAGCTGCACGGGTAGTCCACATTAGAGGTTCACAGCGCCATAAGCTCGTTGAACAGGCTTTGTTTGAAATATAAAAGAGTCTAGGACTGCTTTTAGTGTCCTGGTGGCCCAGAGGTAATGTTCCCTGGACACAATCAAAAGATTGTGGATTCGAATCCTAGCGGGGTGAAGTGCTGATTATATGTAGAAATCTGCGTGCCTTATTGGGCTCATGAAATATATATGGATTCTCGTGTTTAGAAGCCGAATTTGGTAAAACGTTGCTCTGATCACCTGAGCGGCACGGGTATTCCCCATTAGAGGTTCATGGCGCCATAAGTTCGTTGAACAGGCTTTGTGTGAAATACAACAGAGTCTAGGACAGGTTTTAGTGTCCTGGTGGCCCAGTGGCAACATTTCCCGATCACAATCATATCATCATGAGTTCCAATCATGGCGGGGTGAGGTTTTGATTATATGTAGAAGTCCGCGTGCTTCATTGGGCTAATGAAATATATATGGATCCTCGTGTTTAGAAGCCGAATTTGGGAAAACGTTACTCTGATCACCTAAGCAGCACGGGTTGTCCCCATTAGAGGTTCATTTCGCCATAAGTTCGTTGAACAGGCTTTGTGTGAAATATAACAGAGTGTAGGACAGCTTTTAGTGTCCAGGTGGCCCAGTGGCAACATTTCCCAGTCACAATCATAAGAGTGTGAGTTCGAATATGGCGGGGTGAGGTGTTGATTATATGTAGAAGTCCGCATTCTTTATTTTGCTAATGAAATGTATATGGATCCTTGTGTTTCAAAGCCGGATTTGCTACAACGTTTCTCTGATCACCCAAGCGGCACAGGTAGTCCCCATTAGAGTTTCACGGCGCCATAAGCTCGTTGATCAGGCTTTGTGTGAAATATAACAGAGTCTAGGACTGCTTTTAGTGTCCTGGTGTCCCAGAGGTACAGTTCCCCGGTCATAATCATATGATCTTGGGTTCAAATCCTGGTGGGATGAGGTGTTGATTATATGTAGAAGTCTGCGTTCTTTATTTTGCTAATGAAATGTATATGGATCCTTGTGTTTCAAAGCCAGATTTGCTAAAACGTTACTCTAATCACCTAAGCGGCACGGGTAGTCCCCATTAGAGGTTCACAGGGCCAGAAGCTCATTGAACAGGCTTTGTGTGAAATATAAAACAGTCTACGACTGCTTTTAGTGTACTGGTGGCCCAGAGGTAATGTTCCCTGGTCACAATCATAAGATCGTGGCTTCGAATCCTGGCGGGGTGAGGTGTTGATTATATGTAGAAGTCCGCGTGCTTTACTGGGCTATTTAAATATATATGGATCCTCGTGTTTGAAGCCAGATTTGGTAAAACGTTTCTTTGATCACCTAGGCGGCACGGGTAGTCCCAATTAGAGTTTCACGGCGCCATTAGCTCGTTGAACAGGCTTTGTGTGAAATATAACATATTCTAGGACTGCTTTTAGTGTCCTGGTGGCCCAGAGGTAACGTTCCCCGGTCATAATCATATGATCTTGGGTTCGAATCCTGGCGGGGTGAGGTGTTGATTTATGTAGAAGTCCGCGTGCTTCATTGGGCTAATGAAATACATATGGATACTCGTGCTTAGAAGCCGGATTTGGTAAAACGTTACTCTGATCACCTAAGTGGCACGGGGAGTCCACATTAGAGGTTCACCGTGCCATAGGTTCGTTGAAGAGGCTTTGTGTGAAATATAACACAGTCTTCGACTGCTTTTAGTGTACTGGTGGCCCAGAGGTAATATTCCATGGTCACAATCATAAGATCGTGGGCTCGAATCCTGGCATGTGAGGTGTTCATTATGAGGAGAATTCTGCGTGCTTTATTGGGCTCATGAAATATATATGGATCCTTGTGTTTCGAAGTCGGATTTGGTAAAACGTTACTCTGATAACCTAAGCGGCACGGGTAGTCCCCATTAGAGTTTCACGGCGCCATAAGCTCGTTGAACAGGCTTTGTGTGAAATATAACATAGTCTAGGACTGCTTTTAGTGTCCTGGTTGCCCAGAGGTAACGTTCCCCGGTCACAATCATAACATCGTGGGTTCGAATCCTGGCGAGGTGAGGTGTTGATTTATGTAGAAGTCCGCGTGCTTTATTGGGCTAATGAAATACATATGGATACTCGTGCTTAGAAGCCGGATTTGGTAAAACGTTACTCTGATCACCTAAGCGGCACGGGTAGTCCACATTTGAGGTTCACGGCGCCATAAGCTCGGTGACAAGGGTTTGTGTGAAATATAACAGAGTCTAGGACTGCTTTAAGTGTCATGGTGGCCCAGAGGTAACCTTCCCCGGTCACACTCATAAGATCGTGGGTTCAAATCCTGGCGGGGTGAGGTGTTGATTATATATATATATATATTTCATGTAAATCCACAATGAAAACGTGGATAAGATAAATCTTGATAAAATCACAAGGGAAAATGGAAACAACGGAGCACCTTTGCTTTCGTCTTTATTCAAGACATCTTCAGAGGCAACTGGATTAGTACATGGACAGAGAGAGGCTTAAATATACAGGGTGACCTTAAAAACATGAGGTCAGGTCATAATGATGTCATCCACTAATCCCCACGCCAACACACACGTAGAGGAGCTTAAGAGAAGGGGGGTGACGTGACTAGTCAGGTCAAGTCAAAAATAAGGGACCCACAAAATATTTATCATACATCTAGATTCTAGATCAAAGGTTTTCAAAGCATTTTTAACCTTGGGCCACTGACAAATAAATTTATGTAACATATTATCAGTTTTGAACTGACCATCACTAAGGTTTATTGATTTTAATTCCTTAATCAAACTAGCTTCAACCAGAAGTCTTTCTGTGACACAAGATGATTTAAATACTTCTAAGCTTTTTTCCCAAGCAATGGGGTGATTATTATTCCTAACATGAACGAACAAGGCACTGCTTTCAGATGCTGTTCTGATATTATACTTATGTTGTTTGATTCTGAGCTGCAGTGTTTTTCCTGTCTGTCCTACATAATTACAATTACATTTGCTACATGGAATACAATAAACACTTCCATTTACATTCAAACTTGGGCTATTCCTTATTAACATATTGGTAATGGTTGAGTCATACTTGAAAACAACATAAATATTTAGAAGCTTGAGGGATCGAACTAACGGGACAAATTCATTACGATAGGGCAGAGTCAAAATATTCTTAAGTGTAGGAACTTGTCTGGTTTGAGAGTAATGAAAGGATTTTTTAGCCCTTTTGAAACAACGATCAACAAACAGAGAAGGGTACCCGAGTTTCTGTTCAATGGAACGAATGTGTTTCAATTCAACGTCAATAAATTCAGAGTCACAAATACGCAGACATCTTAAGAACATAGCAGAAAAAACTGACGTTTTGGGAGGGCCTGGCCCTTCAGGCGTGGTTGCAAACAGTTGGAGAACCTTCGCTTTCGTCTTTATTCAACACATATTCAGAGGCAACTGAATTACAAAGACTAAGAGAGAGCTAATGTACACAGGGTGACCTTACAAAACATGATGTCAGGTCAAAAAACATGACATCCACTAATCCACACGGCAAACATAAGAAGAGATTATAAGAACGGACGAAATAACTAGTGTCGTGTCACGTTAGGAAAAAAATATGAGACCCACTGATCATCTAGTTTACATGCTTTCAAATCATATTTAACCTTGGGCCACTGACAAATAAATTTCTTTAACATATTATTAATTTTGTACTGACCATCACTAAGGTTTAAAGAATACATTTCTCTAATTAAACTTGCTTCAACTAGAAGACTTTCTCTGACACGTGATGATTTATACACTCCTAAACTGTGTTCCCAATCTATGGGATGATAAGCGAAAAGTGAACATCATCTACATATCTATACCATGGAGGAATAAAGTCACCTATGATGTGCTTTGTCTATGGAATTTTTAGACAAGCTTAATTATCTTGTCCCTAGTATTAATTTAAAAATTGAAAGAGAGATAGATGGATCCCTTCCATTTCTTGATTTGTTTACCATGAGAAATGGACATAACTATAAATTTAAGGTGTACATAAAGCCTACACAGGTAGATAACTTCCTACAATTTTTATCGAGTCACCATGAGTCTACCAAAATGTAAGTTTTTTTGCTATGTTTTTGAGAAGTTTGCGTATTTGTGACCCTGAATTTATAGAAGAACTGCCTCACATTCAGTCCATTGCACAAAAACTTGGGTACCCAATACTGTTACACTATGAAAACTCTAAATTACTTATGCTAGGCAAATAACAAAGAGATTATGATAGATTTAAAAAATGTTACAAACCGTTACTGGACGACAGAGGTTGTCGAATGCCGTCCTAGTAATATATATTATATATCAAGGATTCTTTTATAGCTACCATCTTAAAATGTAATGGCCAAAACAATATTCCAGCTAAACTGTTTCTGCGTATTAGTACCAGTGACAATATTCACTCAGGTTTTGCAAGTCTAAAATTCTACTCTGTGTGGTCCTGTGGGTTTATAGTGCCTGTCAAGTGACAATTACCCAAATTTGTCACCATTCGTTATCCCCTAAGGGTAACCAAATCCCTTCCTATACGAAGTAAGATAGCTCAACCCATAGAACTGACGTGACTACGCTCATATGGTGAATAGCCAATCAGTGGAAAAAGTGCCTAAGGAATCTTTAAAAAGCAGACTCTGATTGAACACTCAGAATATGCTCCCTACAACAAATTAATAATGTTTAGATGTACAGTCAGTTTAGCATTGGGTGTGTTGTAGTGTGGGCTGATCTGCGCGGGCTGGCGATGACCATACTGGCCGCGGTAAGGTTGTTAGGTTGATTGAATCCTTTCTCTGTAGTCGTAAATGTATATAGTGAATGATGATGATGATGGGATGGAAAGAAGACAGCCATTAGCTCAGGAAGGTGGAAGGCGGTGTATGAGGAAGGTAAAAGTTAGGGAGTGGGAAATAAAGAGGGAGACTGATAGCAGGTGGGCTGTCCACCTTGCGGGGATTGGGTTAAGTCTGCCATGTCAGCATTTCAGGTCCATTACAGCAAGGGAATGGAAGCTAAGCTAATCTAAGATATGGTAGTTTGTGGTATCGGGGGGGGGGGGGGGGGGGGAGGGCCTCCATGTCCTTTGTCTCATGGTTTTCATTTTGTATGTATTGGTTCTGGTTCTGTGTCGTCGTATGTTATGCTCTTTGGCCACCAGCTGTGTGTTCTGGAAATGTCTTCTTTCATTAGTTGTTGGAATATGGGGTCTTCTAGTTCTTGTAGCTTTTCCCATTTTGCTGATGTTTGATTATGTGCTCTGATGTTGATTGTGGTTTGGTTATGTTCTGTGTGTAGCTCGCTGGAAGTTTTTGTATACAGTGGCCTGAGTTTTGCTGCTCTTCTGAGGGCTACGCTTTGGACTGCTTGCATTTTGAGTTTATTTGTTTTTGTTATAGTGTTGCGTGGAATTGGGGGATATTCCAGGTGTGGTCTGACTAGTGCTTTGTAAAGGTGTAGTTGTTTATTGGTGTTTAATTTACGGAATCTTCTGAGTCTTTTGCAATTCTTTCTGTGATATGTAGTAGAAGCCATTCCTTGCAATTTTGAGGCCAAGGATTTTCCCATTTTCTGCGTATGGTATATTTTGATTGTTGACCATGATTGGGTAGTAGGGTGTGTCATACGGAGGCGAGTTTTTTTTGTTTGAGCTTGAAAAATCGGCCCATGGTATTAATGATGTAGTTCTATGTGCAGAATCATGTGATATCTTCAGATTTGAAAAGTTTTCATTTTTTGCTAGGTATATTTTAACTTGAAATCTTATGAAAATTCAGTATTCCCACCCTTTTACCAACACCACTAAATAGCTTATTTAAAGTAAAGTAAATGTATCAGGTTAATTTATTAGGATGAAAATGATCCAGACACATTTATTAAATTTAATATTCCTTTAGAAAACAAAATCATCAAATACAAAAACCGGTTTTACTACTACGACCCGGTGTTGCTGCACACCATAGAGAACATGTCTTCCTTGCTTCTGTTTCTACTCATCACCTCCCTGCTGACCACCTGAGCTCGGATGTAGCCTTCCCTCCTCTCCTGGCTGTACACGTGACTGCTGGCCTCGCTCACTTGCTGTACACAACGCTCTATACTCTGGGTGTGCGAGGGCCAGGCAGGGACATGCATGGGGTTGTCCAGGAAAGCTCTGACTTGAACATTGGTGAGGCTGCAGGTAAGAGGGGGCTCACTGCCAGCCTGGATGTTATCCAGATCTATGAGATCAATGAGGGTCTTGGCACCTAGATTGACTTCAGGAGTCTTCCTGACCCTGAAGGAATCGTCACCAACTGATTCGTCATGCCCAGATCCTCTCATAAGTCTCATATCCAAGATCTTTTTGACTGCCACTCTTCTCTCCTCCTCATCCTTACTGCAGAGCATTGTCTGCAGAACTGCCTCGGGATGAGCATACCAGGAAGATCTCCTCACAGTCTGCTCCACAATCTGAACAACCTTCCTTGGCTGACTCCTCAGGAGCTCAAGCTGGAAGAGAACATGCCTCGGACCTTCGGAGAACGATGACTTGACCTTGGTGTTGAACCAATTTGGCAAGTAGACACTCACGATGAATTGGACAATAAGTCTCAGGTTGTGAAGCTGGTTCCCTTTCAGTTTATGATGAGCGACCCAAATTCTGCAGAACCTGAGAGCCGTTGTGAGCCACCTAGAATGTGAGACTGGACCTATCTGCAGGTATGCAAGTCTATCAGGCATGACCCCAGTTTTGATGGCACTGCAAATCATGTAACCATAGTACTGGTCAGTACTCAGGTCGTCAATGACAGTATGTGCAAGCTCAACGAGTGGAGGGCCAACTGTGATTTTTTCAAAGCTCGGATTTATTTCTAACTCAGTGGCAGAGTCCAGCATCTTGCCAAGAGGACCAGACCATCTGTTGTTTGAAAGAGTCTTGCCATCCAGCTCCTGGATCAGATGTCTGAGTGGCAACTCGTTGGTGTGGAGGTCACAAACAATCTAGACCAGCTTCCTCCCAATCTTCCGCTCTATCCACTGTATGAACCCCCCTTGCCACCCTGTGTTCGTGTTGGTGCTGTCCCCTCCAATGGCCTGCAGGGTCTGGTCTACGTTCCTCTCTCTGAGCCATTTCACAATGTTATCTGCCACTATCTCAGCTGGTTTCCTGATGTCATCTTTCTCTGGAGTGAAATGCCACAAATACTTCCCTCCTGGTTCACTGCAGCAGGAGTAGTGTTCCTCCTTCACCATGGCAGGGAACAACTTGTCAGAATCTCCAACTTTCATGAACACTTTAGTGTCATCCCTTCTCCCATCAAAGAACAAACAATTGATTCCATTTTCTCTTATCCCCTTATCAAACTCCTCTTCTAGGTTACTGACAAGTTTCTCCTGAGCTCTCCTTACTTTGTTATGATCTATCACCAGGTGAACATCATCAGGTGTTATCAAACCACCGTCAATCCAGGCAGCTGTTGCTATCTCTGCAGTTTCTCTGAGACCAGTGTGGTGTCGCATGCTGGCCAGAGTTATGCTCGGGATATCTTTCCTATTTCGAATCTTATGCCTGGAAGGTTTGGGATCATTATTTTCTGGGTTAGGGACAAAGTCACCATTCTCCTGGTCAGCACTCGGATCAGCCATGGGGAAGTCATTAAACTCTGAATCAGCTTGACTCCAATCATCGGCCTTTTTTACCTCACCCTGGGCCTTCTCAAGTCTCTTTTCCTCGGCAACTCTTCTCCTCTTCTGTCTCTCTGTGGCAGCCTCCTGTCTCTTGAACTCCGGAATATCTTGGCTAGAAATCATGAGAGCCCCTATACTGCCAGTCTTCTCTCTCTGTGCTTTGACAAATGCCAGTTCGATCACAGGAGTCTTCAGTTCACGCTTGCAAATACAGGAGATGTGGGCCTCGGATTTACAGTCACGATCGCATCCAAACTCAGGACAGAGAACAATTGGGCACTTGCAAGTAATTATGTCAAATAACTGGTCCAGTTGCTTGGCAAAGCTGTCTTTAACTGCAAGTTTTCCTCTCCCAAGATAGATATCTCTTGCCTTTTCCCAACTGGCTAGCAGTCTCTCACTAATCTTCTTCTGACTTGTTATGACTGGAGGCTTGAACTGAGCGTTAGCCAGAGTGTACTCTGCCAAGACAGCTTTGGTCATATCACTGGCAATGTCTTTGTTTGTGTAAGTTCTTTGGTTCTTTTCACTGATTTGCCTGATTAAAACACCGTATCTCAAAGCATCTCTCAATGTAGGCAACTCCGACTTCAGGAGCTCTCTCCTAGACCCAAGATAGTGACTGAGATGGCTGGATTTTTGGTTCCTCGTCCTGACACAAGCAGCCATCGCAAATATTATCAACTTATAAATGCATCAGAATCTGAAACAGAAAAAAATATTGTTAGTTGGGTTGTTAAAGAATGAAGTCAGAAAGCAATGTTCACTATTTAATTGTAATGCACTAATGCAGCTGTACGTTAGATTTTCGATAAATTTCACGCTAAAATTTACCTAGCAAAAGGTTGCAAAATATTGAAACTGAAATTATTTTCTGTTTATATACACTAAAATCTGCCAAAAAAGTGATGGGCCATTAGTTTTAGCTGATCTTCCCTCCTATGACACACCCTATTGGGTAGGGTCTGGTTTCAGCTATATGAATTATCTTCAGTTTTTGTGTGTTTATATTAATTTCCAATTTCCTTTCATAATTGTTTATGGTTTCTATTTCTCTGCTTGTTCTGAATGCCATCATTTGTTTGGATTTCCCTGGGTATTGTATGAATTGGGTTACGTCGTCTGCATATGCTGTGTACTCTGAGTTTCTTGGTTTGGGCATGTCCGCTGTATATATGGTATAGTCTTGGTGATATGTTGCTGCCTTGGGGTACTCCACTATAAAGGGTAATGCTTTGACTCATGTAGTTGTCGATGATGAGTTTGGATTGTTCGTTGTCAAGGAAGTTGCAGAGGAGACCCGTGGTGCTGGGTGGCATGTTAAGTTGGGTGATCTTATATTTGAGTCCTTCGTGCCATACTTTGTCGAAGGCTTTGCTGACATCTCTGAGTACTATGTTGCATTGGTTTCTGTTGCTGGCTGCATTTGCGATGGATTCGTATATTAAGGCTATTGCAGCGTTGGTGCCTCAGCTTTACCTAAATCTGTGTTGTCTCTGGTTGTATATATCTTTATGTTCTAGATAGTTTCTTAGTCTATGGTTTATTATTTTTTCCAGGATTTTGCCAGGTGTTTCGAGGAGTGATATGAGTCTGTAGTTTTCTGCCTGTGTTGGGTTCTTTTCTAGTTTTAGCATGGGTCTTATTTTTGCCATTTTAAATTTGGATGGGAATAATCCGGTTGCTATTGACGCATTGAAGATATCTGTAAGCTGTTTGATCATTGGTGGTGGGTGGTAAGTTTTGCAGTACGGTTTTGTTTATTTAACTCTTTCCTGGCGATTTATTCTTGCAGCTGGCAATTGCTTTTGTGATGTCGTGTGTGGTTATTGAAACAATTAGTGGGAAGTTATTGTCTAACGTGTTGAGGTTGATTGTGCTGGATTGTTGCCATTTGTCTGTGTTTTGGTTCAAGTGTGTTTTCACCATGTGTTCTGTATCTCTGCAGAAATTTCTGTTTTTCTCATCCGTGATTTGGTAAATGCTGCTCCAGAATGTTCTGAATATTGGATCTTTGAGTTTTGGTTCTATTATCTTTTTCCCGTTGTTGTCTATAAGGTAGCTGCTCTCCTCTGAGTTGGTTCCCATGAAATTTTTACTTTAGTCCAGAAGGCTTTTTGGATCTTTGTAGTCTGCTTGGGTGTTGGTCATTAGTGGTTCCATTTCTCATTGTGTTTTATTTTCACCTTTCTAGTAATTCGTCTTTGAGGTTTCTATACAATACAGTGATGATTGGACTCCAGCCGTGTGTTTTTATAAATTCATGTAGACTGGTAAATCTGGTTTGGATGATTTTTTCTTCGTGTGTTAGTTGTACGTATGGTAGTGTGCGATATGTTGTTTTTGGGATATTGTTTTTCGTGGCTGTTGTGATTGTTGTATACCAGGTTTCTAAGGCAAAATCGATCTCGTTTGGGTTTATATTGTGGAGTGCTACTGCTTCATCGGTGTTGAGGGCTGTTTTGAAATTTCCCCAGTTAGCTTTATTAAATGAATATCTTGGTGTCGAGGGAATTTGTATTGGATATGTGGAGAAAGTTGCTATTATGGGTATGTGGTCACTGGTGCTGGCGGGTCCAGGTTTTATGTGTGTGTGAAAATGGTGGTGTCTGTCGATTCCCAGAGTTTCCAGGTGTTATGAATGTTTGAAAGTCTGGACCTAGGTGTGCAATGCTGCCTTGCTCGATTTGGTTGTGCAGTATTACTCCAGCAGGCTTTCTGTTGTGATGTCCAAGGGTTGTGCGTCAAGCGTTCAGATCGCCTAGGAAGTAAGCCGGGCTGTTTCATCTGATTAGTTTTAGGAGGTCTCCTGTCGGGAATATTGGTCTTCTGAATGGTAGACATGAAGTTCCTATTGTTATTGGTCCTTTGGTGGTGTTTATTTCTACTACCAGGAAGTTACCTTAGAAGTTGTCAATTATTTTGTGTTGAATCGTTCGTTTAATTGCTATTGATGTCCCGTCATGTAGTCCTTCGTTGATGTGTCTTTGGTGTACGTGATAATTAAATATTTTCATTTTCTCGTTGTCTTTTCGTCCGTGTGCGTTGATAAGAATGATGTCTGGGTCTATTGTGGCGTATAAGTTTAGGAGTTCTGTTTTCCTCGCCAGGGTCCAGGCAACGGCGTTGTGTTGGATTATCTTTAATGATTTGTTTTGTAAAGTCGTGGACCCCGATAATTTGTTGCAGGTTGTTTGCTGGCTCGTGTTTCTACTGACGAATGTCTATGTATTTCTTCCTTTAGTCCCGTTCTGATTTTCTTAAATTTAGTTAAGTCTACCCTTTCAATTTTGTTATATTTGGTGTTTATTAGCCCTGCTCCTATCAGCGTTTTTATGTAGGATTCTTCTACCCTGGTATTTTCATATGTGAATTTGACTATACCTTCCTTGATCTCCTGCAGAAGTCTATCACTTGATATTATAGGTGGAGTGTTGACTGAGTAGAGATGGATGCCGATCTTCTCGCCTACCTCTCCTGCCTGCACTTCCGTTGGTGAAGGTGTGGGGGGCACAATGGCCAATGAGGGTGTCTCTTCTTGTTTTCACTTTGGTTGGGTCAGCTTTGGCGGTTTATGGTTTCTCTGTCTGCTGAGTTGTGGTATCTGATAATTTGTGGTGTGGTGTGATTGGTTGGCTGAATAGGTCTAATTCCATCAGGTTTTCTTCTATGGCTAGTTTGGTTATTTGCTTCTGAGTCTTAACTATTCCCAAGCTATTCTCGGTAATAATTGTAAATATTTATGTTGAGGGGGCGTCGTCTGGGAATTTCACCTCCGGCAGATTATTGGTAGCAAACATTTCCTTTTCCGTCGGATCCTGGCTTTGTGATATTGTTGATGTGTGCATGAATAATAGTCGTTAGTACTGTGTGTTAGGTTCTGAATAATAAGTTCTATATACAGGAGAGAACACAAACACCTGTATAGTTTTGTAGGTTCGGTTTACTGGATAAGAGTATGTACACAAAGGGAAGCAGCGGTCTCCCTGGCTAGGCTCCTTGTCAACTGCTATAGGCGACGTATGGCAAGTGATACATTAGCAGCTTCCATACGTCGCCAGGCACATTAATTAGGCATGTGGGATATGGTAATAACATTGCCACACGCTGCTAGCTACATAAATGGAGCACATACATAATATACATACATGACATATAATCCAGCATACATAATATACATACACCTCCCTCCCCCCTATACGCTCATAGCAAAGTCTTGAGCGGACCTTTTCTTTTGGATCCGTTCTGAGCGTCGAGGGACTTCATCACTGGGAAGGGTATGGGACTCAACACTGGTGGCGGGGCCAGCAGAAGGCATTGTTACGGGTCGGAGAAAACGGCGGTTCCTCCACCACACACGACCACTGGGTAACCGCACCTGGTAGTCCCGTGACCTGCCGAGACCCATAACTACGCCTACTTTGTCCCAACGTAGGGAGGTCGGGTCCTGAACACGGACTTGGGTGCCGACACTCAACCTGGGGAGAGAACGGGCGTGGTCATTGTAGCCGTCGGCGACGTCCTGAACACGTTCGGCGGCTCGGCGATCACAATCCTCTGTCTTGGCCTGCCACTCCTTGGAGAAGGATTGAGGGTGAGCAGGGACACAAGAACGAAGGGGGCGTCCATACAAAACCTGGGCAGGGGAGCGTCCGGTGTAGTTAGGTGTGTTGCGGAGTTCAAGAAGACCCCTGTCGAAGGCCTCGCAGTCAATGTTCCCAGAAGGGGCCACCTTAAGGATGAGGTGCTTCAGGGATTTGACAGCAGCCTCAGCGTGGCCGTTGGACTGCGGGTAATGGGGCGATGACAACACATGCCGGACTCCCCATCGGTCAAGGAGCACAGCAAAGTCCCGGCTTGTGAACTGAGGCCCTCCGTCGGTTCGCAGGCGTACAGGAACGCCCACGTCACGGAAGTAGTGGCGGAACTTGCTGATGGTGGCGGCAGACGTCGTGTCATTGCCGCACTTGATGACAACCGGCCAACCAGAGAGACGGTCGACGATAACGAGGAAGGACTTTCCTGACACACAGAAAAAGTCGGCCGACACAGACTCAAAGGGGCGGGTGGGGTTGTCGTCACTCATAAAGGATTCCTGCTGCTGGCTGGGTTGTAATACGCGGCGGGGCTTACACACCCGGACAGCATTGGAGATGTCGGGGTCGATGCCAGGCCGGAACACAGTCTGTCTTGCACGCCGTTTGGTGGCCTCGGCTCCACAGTGACTGTCGTGGAGGCGAGCCAAGGCGTGGAGACTTGAAGCAGCAGGGACAACTACCGAAGGAGAGGTGTCACTGGCCAGAGGTAGGGGCAGGGCGGCAGCAGGGTAGTTGCTGCTCCCTTCGTGCACCCTGTTGGCGTGTTTTACCTCGAGAATCGGTGTTGGGAAGTCCTGGGAGATGATGGCCAACTCTTGGCAATGTCTGTAGGACATCAAAGGAGTCGGGACGCCATTATGCACATCAATCCAGGCTTGACACGACCTGTTGCCAAAGGTGACGTGTGCATAGAGTGAACCTAGGGCCGGGGTCATCTGTGAACCATCTGCCATAAAGCGGAGATCCTTGGGGGGCGGTCCTAGATCACTTGGAGAGAGCCCCAAGCATTGCAAATGCTGGGGACCGATGACTGTAGCATCAGCGCCGGTGTCGGGCAACATCTGAAGACGGGATGACACACCGCCGTAGGTCACGATGACGCTGATGTACTGGGGGACTTTGGTCCTGGGACGCGGGGGGGAGCACACATTCCTAATGTGGCTCGAGCGTTGTCAGGAGTCGTCGTGCCTCTGATTGGAAGGCTGTGGGCGGCCCTCTCTGGTGGAAGGGGGCTGAAGCTTCCGCCGACGCGGTCCCTTGGGTATGTTGGAAGGGCAACACTTGTCATAGTGGCCCAGACGACCACACACATTGCACTGGACGCGTTTGGCTGGGCACCGTACTGTGAGTGACCAGTGGCCCTTACGGTCACAACTGTTGCAGGTAGACTGAGCAGCTGGACACACCTGTGTTCCGTGCTGCTTACCACAGTTGTTGCAAAATAAACCGGGCGTGGACGTGGTGGGCGAAGGCGTAGGAACAGACTTCTTGTCCTTCTTGTACCGGGACACAGCGCGTACAGCTGTAGGGGGAGCGCGGATGGCAGAGGTGGCACACCTGGCAGCCTCATAGGAGCGACATATCGTCAACACATCCTTAAGAGAAGAGGAAGAGTCGAGGGAGGTGAGGCGCTGGACAAGTTCCTCGTCCTTAACACCAATCAGGATCACCTGCTTCAACTGGGTCTCCTCGCACTGCTGGTGGTGGCCTGGACATATATCTACCTCTTCCGAGGCTCTCTTAAGACGCACGTAAAAGGCATCAAAAGACTCACCCTCCAACTGTCTGCAGCTAAACAATTCCCTCCTGCGCAGAGCTTCATTCTGCTGTCCTTTGATGTGCCGTTGTAGGACGTCCAGTACCTCCTCTACAGACAGCAAAGAGGTTGGGGGTACCTGCAACGTATGTTCCAAGACACGCTGAATTTCCAAGGACAGGCACATACGCAGCTGGATGAGTTGTTTAGGCTGTGACAAACTCTGGAGATCCACCATTGTAGAATAATCAGTCCACCGTCGCCGCCATTCACGAAAAGTCTGGAAAGTCTCATCAGGCTTCAAGATGGGCGGCGTTTGAGCTGCTGCTTTAGGTGGGGCTGGGGGGTGTGAAGGAAGCATGGATGAGGTATCTGAACCAGTCAGTACCGAGGCAGTGTTAGAGCCAGGGGCTTGGTTAACAGTGAGGCGAGATATCAAGGCTTCAAACCGTTCACTGTCTTCCAATCTCCGTTGGTTGTCTCGTTCTGCCTCTGCTTGCCTTCTGTGCTCATCCGCCAAACGTCTGTGGGCTTCATCCTCGCGTTTCTCATCTCTCATAAACTTCAGTAAAGCAATTATCTCTGGAGACAACGCTGAATATTGAGGTGAGGGACTGCGCGATGTGGGGGCTGGAGCGTCGTGGCCGGCCTGGTCATCCATCTCTGCGGGGCTATCCACCCGTCTGACTCATCCAGGCGCTGGGTCCACGGCTACGTAAGGCGTGAGACATAACTACTTCATCTGTGTACTATGTCTTAAATCAGTGTTGACCGGTCAGCCCGTCGTATCAACAAGATTTCAGACAAAAAATTAATTAAATACACAGATAAGTAGATTATATATATAAAATATATATAAGGAAGCCGCGCGGTCAGCGAGTGTTAGTACATGTACGTGTGCGAGTGAGTGTGTGTCCCGGGCGGGCAAAGCGTCTCGCCCCAGCTGTGAGGGGGGGGTGGAGGCGCGCCGTGAGGGGGGGAAAGGGAGAAGCGCGGCGACTCCCAGTCAGTCCAGTTACCCTCAGAACGCGGTCAGAGACGGGTGCACTGAACTCTACTCCTTACAAATGCCCAGAACGTGCCGTATACCTTGGGAATCCTTTAGAACAAGGTCACACATGAATGGCACGAACACACAATGCACTAAACACTTCACAGAAAATCACTGACACTGCTCAAAGTTGCTAAATTCTAGGAGGAGAGGTGACGCGCGCGGGAGTTGACCCAAGCGAGAGTCCATAGAGTCCATAGCCGGCTTTCTACAAACTTTGCACTATCACTCGTAATTATCCAGTAAGATCGGATCACTGCGCCATGTTAGGTTCTGAATAATAAGTTCTATATACAGGAGAGAACACAAACACCTGTATAGTTTTGTAGGTTCGGTTTACTGGATAAGAGTATGTACACAAAGGGAAGCAGCGGTCTCCCTGGCTAGGCTCCTTGTCAACTGCTATAGGCGACGTATGGCAAGTGATACATTAGCAGCTTCCATACGTCGCCAGGCACATTAATTAGGCATGTGGGATATGGTAATAACATTGCCACACGCTGCTAGCTACATAAATGGAGCACATACATAATATACATACATGACATATAATCCAGCATACATAATATACATACACTGTGAATGGTAATCCTTCGCTCAAATTAAGGTATGTAGGTTGTACGGGGGGTTTTCTTTAGTTTTCTCCAGGACTTTGCAGGTGGTGTCTTGCAGTTTTGCAATTGCTGCTTTTGTCTTGTCAGGGTCCGTTTCTCTCTTCTTGTTTGCCTTTTGCTTTTCTCTCAGTTTCTTAATTATCTCTTTCCTTGTGGGACAACGTGCTGCCAGTGTTCTGTGGTCCCCATTGCAGTTCAGGCATTTGGGGTTATCTTTGTTACTGCATTCTTTGAATGTGTGGCCCTCTGCTGTGCATTCAGAACAGAATTTCTTATTCTTTTGGAGACAGTTTATGGATAGATGGTTGTATTTGTAGCAGTTCCAACACGGTGTTATGGGGTAGAATTCTTCCTGTTCAATTTGTTGTTTTGATGGATGGTAGTGGAAGATTCAGGGGCCATTATCTAGAGCTTTTTGAGTCATGGAGACCTCTCTACACCTGATTTTCATCATGGAAGGAGCCCCGGGTATTAGAACCACCTCTTTGACTCTTGCCCATGGTTTCTTCTCTTCTATATTGGTGGCTATGTTGCTTGGTGTTTCCTTTAGTTTGTTCCTGTTTACCCGTTTAATGACTACAGATACCTTAGCAAGGAGTTGTGGTGGTGTTGCAATTTCAAAGTCTTGTCCTTTCAGTTTCCTTTAGTTAATCGGCAGAGAGCATGTTGTCAACGTCCTTTTCTTCAAGGCAGAGGGCTATGAACGAGTTCTTTGCTTCGATCAAGGCAGCGAATTTGATGTTTAACTGGGCACATAATATTATACCCAGTTGCTCCTTGCGTTTTTCGTATACACCCCCCTCTCAGGAGGGAGTGTATCTGGATCCTGTTTCCAGTTGTCCTGGTCATTTGGCTCTTGTCGTTCTCCGTGGCATCAGTCTTGTTGCGGTTTAGTATATCTATAGTGTGTTTTTTCCTAGCTGAAAAAAGATGCCCCGCCCCCTCCTCAAGAGTTACATCAGCTTGCCAGTTTCAAACCTGTCCGATTTCGTCCTGAAGTTATGATGCATTTCTAAATGAGTTTATTCATAATCGTTGGGATGACCGTTTATGACGAGAAAGATATTTAGCTAAATTATATAAAGATAACAAACATTCATTATTTCAAACATAAGTAAGTTGGAAGTTTACTAGAAGTGTTATACATGAATGAATTGCTAAACTCTGGTAGCAAATTCACGCTTTCGGAGGATGCATTTAATATATACTTATTTTTACTCACAATAAGGCATACTAAAACAAATTACATATCAGTAATATTACCGTATGCAAAAACTAACATTTTTAAATATCAGAATCGCATTGAAATATTTACACGGACGTCAGCAGAGGCTGGAAATATGAAGCTGTTCTCAGTCATATTTCCCGCCTCTAATTAAACTTGCTTCAACCAGAAGTCTTTCTGTGACACATGATGATATATACACTTCTAAGCTGTTTACCTAATCTATGGGATGATTATTGTTCCTTATATGAACGAACAGTGCACTGCTTTCAGATGCTGTTCTAATATTGTACTTGTGCTGTTTAATTCTGAGTTGCAATGCTTTCCCAGTCTGTCCTACATAAGTTCCATTACAATTGCTACATGGAATGCAGTAAACACTTCCATTTACAATTCCTTCCACAGAGTCGTTCGTTAACCCACAATTTCGTTAACCGAATCCATTATTTCATTGGGATATTGGGTAATTGGTTCCAGCTCACAGAAAAGTACATACAAAGTAAAGTAAAAAACGCATTAAGTCAGAAACACTCCTAAAATTCCCCTAAATCGCCCTTAAATCACTGCATATATACGTACAAGTAAATTACTGTTGGTGCGTGTGATCCAAGTCTATGCTGATAAGCACAAGGAAACAAAAAACCACGAGGTTTCCAACCTCTTTCGTGTAATTCACATCTTCAGCATATAAATAAATAAATATATATATATATATATATATACAATCAACACCTCAACCCGCCAGGATTCGAACCCACGGCCCACGAGACCATGACTGTGACCGGGGAACGCTACCTCTGGGCCACCAGGATACTAAAAGCAGTCCTAGACTTTGTTATATTTCACACAAAGCCTGTTCAACGAGCATATGGCGCCGTGAACCTCTAATGGGGACTACCCGTATCACGTAGGTGGTCAGAGTAACGTTTTACTAAATCCGGCTTCGAAACACGAGGATCCATATATATTTCATTAGCCCAATAAAGCACGCGTGTTGAGGTGTTGATTGTATGTAGAAGTCCGCGTGCTTTTATTGGGCTAATGAAATATATATATATATATATATATATATATATGTATATATATATATATATATATATATATATATATATATATATATATATATATATATATATATATATATATATATATATATATATATATATATATATGCTGATAACCACAAGGAAAGAAGAAAACACGAAGTTCCCTTGTGGTTATCAGCATATACCTAGATCACGCGCACCTACAGTGATTTACTTGCATATATATTTATATATTTATTTATATATATATATATATATATATATATATATATATATATATATATATATATATATATATATATATATATATATATATATATATATATATGTAACCGGTCGGAATATACTGGACTTTAATTTCTCACTTGAATTGGGGTTTATTAAAGATTAATAGATGGTAATGGCAGTGGAAGCGCCCCTTTGAGAAAAATCCCGAACCAGCACAAGAACACTTAAATCTACTAAACAAAATGACTTGTCCGTGACCCGTGGAAGGATAGCATCTGTGACTGGGATGAATGAGACACACTGTAAAATTTAGACACTTATATTCCCTCCAACACTGCAAACACAATCAAATAATGGTACACCAATATGCGCACCTCTTGACTTGAACTTAAAACACTACTCTGGGGAATAAAAGTTATACATGATATAGAAATTATTAGAAACTCAGGCAACAATAAATTTGAAGTATTAAGAAATGTTGCTTGCACACATGAAACAGGCCTTAAGGGCTTTCAACAAAATAATATCCAGCACTGAGGAAATGGTATCAAAAAATAAGAAATTAAATACTCTACAATGAATAGGCCTTAAGGGCACTCAATATAATTATATTACCCCAACAGATGCACAATTCCTAACCTAACTTAAACACTACTCTGGGGAACAAAGGTTATACCTGAGGTCGGGATTATGAAGAAAAATTAGATGCATTAAAAGAATCAAATCACAGTATCACTCTGGTTCCACTTAGTAACACAAACATTCAAAAAACAATACTATCAAAATTATTTAAGAAATATTAAACCACACACGTCAAGATAACATCAGTAACTGAGAAATGGTATTAACTACACACAAATATAGTCACTATTATTGATTTGTTACTGGATCCACCAATACTCGTGAACCATGCTCCACCCAACTCAACATACACCCGTAATAAGGGAGATAAAATGTTCCTCTAGGTATCTCCTAGAGTCCTAGACTCATGGTCTCAGTGTGTGACCATTAATTTACTCAGATAGCCTCAGTTGTACTCCCAGTGCGTCCATGGACAGGAAGAGAGAACGCCAGCAGGTGTCTATGACCAGTAGGTAACACTTCTAGCTGACCGAGGACACGTGGTGTTGTGCACCCGAGTGGTAAGAACTGATCACCCACTGCTGATGCTGGTCCCGTGTCGTTTTAGTTGTTGGGAGCACTCGTTCACTCAAGAGATCCTTTGCTACCCCGCTAAACAGTGACAGGCCTACACTGATCGGTCTAATGGCGACAATCGCCACCCTCAATAATCAACGGCAGTCTCAAACGGCAGTCAATCTCTCGCAGTCAACTCCGGTCAACTCAGGTCAAGTGGGTTCTGACGGAAACCCTGAAATGAACTCACTGTTAGCTCTAGTTTACTTTATCACTGCCCTATCTAACCCTGTCTGAGATCGAATGAGACTTACTTGTTATACTGCAATAGTGCAACACAGGTGACTAGGCCACGTGACTATTTCTGTGACGGACGCGCAGGGACGTCCTGTTTGTCTGAATGCTCCCCGTGACTGAGGGAGAGCCAGCGTCGCGTCCTCTCAAGGCGTTAGCTTAGGCCTATGTGACATATTTTCCGCCTAACTAATAACTCCTTGGGACACCCGTAACATTATTCAGACTGATAAACGATCTATAATAATTTCAAATTCAATAATAGTCCCTGAAGAAACAGAACAGAAAAATGCTAGTGACAGGGGGGAAGGAGGTTCAGAGGAAGAATAAAGAGAGGATGGAAGTGAATTTTAGAAGGAGAGAACAGATGCAGTGGCTAGACACCGCTTGCGTGAGGGGTTCAGGGGTGGGGGCAGCTGGCAGGCGACAAGACAAAGCCAGGCCGGCGATTGGTCAAGCGTCAGGTGCAGCGCGGTTGGGTTGGGCAATGGATGTTCAGTGCTTGGGCGGTCTTCTTAGCTTGGGGTCGATTTTCTTCTCACTCTTCTCCTCTTCTTGCTTTCTTGGAATGTCCATTCGTTTGTGTTTGGGTCTTGTTGTTCATCTTCCTCGTGAGATGGGTTCTCATAGGTGTGGAAGAAGTCAGAGACGGTGAGGTTGACCACGTGGGCTTCAGCTCCACGGGCCACGTGGTGTTCTTGGTTTTGTGTGGTGGGCGTCTTCTCGACAGTTTTCATTTCTTGGTTTTTCTTTTTTTGGTTTTTCTTTTGTGCTGGTTTTTTCTTTTCTTGGGAGCGTACAGCAAGGAGGGCCTCTTTGTAGCTCAGTTTGTTCTCGAGGCGGACTTTGGCTACCCTGCACTCCTCCTTCCATCTGGGGCAGTTCTGGTCGGCGGAGGAGTGTGGGCCACCACAAGCAGCGCATTTCTTTTCTTCGTTGGGGCAGACCGAGTAGCGGTGTCCAGGGCTGCCGCACTTGGAGCAGGTGTCCTCCTGCGCCTCACACTTGTTTACAGTG
This sequence comes from Homarus gammarus, assembly GCA_958450375.1. Lineage (NCBI taxonomy): Eukaryota > Metazoa > Arthropoda > Malacostraca > Decapoda > Nephropidae > Homarus > Homarus gammarus. The sequence goes on from CAUDMG010002562.1 coordinate 301,721, forward strand.
TGTCCATAGTGCTGGCATTTGTAACACCGATTTGGTCTGCAATAGGGCTTGACTGGCACAGTTACCCACGCCAGTTGAGCCTCCTCGGGTAAGGTGGAGTGGTGTCCGATGAGGGCAGTGGTGTCGGACAGCTTCTTTACAACTTGGAGTTGCCCCTGGAGGAGCTCGCTTAGTTCGTTCTGGTCCATGTGGGCAATTTCGGCGTGGGAGATTACTCCCAGCTTCAAGTTGTCCCACATGTAAGCAATCATTTTGAATGGGATGCCGTTGATGTCAGGAATCTCCGCGAGCTGGGCGGGCATGCCCTTTTCGGCGAAGGTGATCTTGATGTCTCCATGGAGCTTTAGACGCTCCACCTTGGTGACCCCTACGATCCCCTTAGCTCTAAAGAACTTCTGGAGAACTAGGAGATTTAGCTTCTTGGGGCAGGTAGGCGTGTCTGGACGAATCCGCGCCACGCTATCGAACTCGTAACCGTTCATGGTGAGAGGGTTAGAGAGAGTGAATAGTCCCTTAACTTCATGAATCGCATTATTATTAATTCGGCAAATTACATTTAATATCACTTAGGCCTAGTTCCACAACCTCTTTCTCTATGTGCAGGGAGCGCTCTCTTCCCTCCGACGACCTTGAACGCTCAGTATTGCCAATGGCGGGGCATTCGAAATTACTCTGAAATTTCTGAATATTACATATATATATATATATATATATATATATATATATATATATATATATATATATATATATTATATATATATATATATACATTCTTACTCTTAAATCACTACTATAATGTGATACAGGTGATTAATTTTTATCTTTTGTGTAAAATATATGACATTTATATTCAAATTTTCGCTGTCTTGCAAGGATTCCAGCAATGCATATTATATTATCCTAACTTTAGTCTGAGATATTATATAAGATAAAAACAGTTTGCCTAAAACCCTGGCTGGGGGAGAGGGAAGGAGAGAGGGAGGGAGGAATGAGCAAGCAGGAGGTGAGGTGATATGTTTGATCAGTTGGAGCCGAAGGTCTTATGTGTGTTTATTTAACACAGTGATTAATTTTAATATAAACAAGCTATAATTTGCACTAAACATAGCAATTTTAGTACCGTAATCATTTAGTACATGTACACTACAGGTTTGCACTTACAGTAGGTTATTTATTTATTTTAAGTTTCTTTTAGTATGGTGTGTGCATGTAAATGAATGAAAATAAATGAAGAAATTTATGTAAATCTACCCAAAAATACAGTTGAAAAACTTTACATTATAAAATGTACTACAGTACTGTACACTAATGTATTACAAATTTTATCTCTTGTGCAAATTATATGATGTTTATATTCAAATTATTCACTGTCTTGCAAGGATTCCAGCAATGCAAATTATATTCTCCTAACTTTAGTATGTGATATTATATAAGATAAAAACTTAAAGCCTACTTAAAGCCCTTGTTGGGAAAAGGGGGGGGGGAGCTGGCAGGGAGGGAGGGAGGGGTGACAGTGACACGTTTGACAGTTAGTGCCGAAGGTCTAGTAAAGTATATCTGTTTATTTATGTCCTTTAGATTGAGTTTTTTTTATTTGCTTGTAAAATTTCATAGAAGTGACTGGGGAGAATATAATTCACATTCCTGGAATTCATGTAAGATAGTGATTAATTTGAATGTAAACTTGCAATACTTTGCACTAAACTAAAATTTTAGTAATCATTTTGTACATTAGTTTGATTACATGTACAGTAAGGCTTTGCCCTTAGGACAGTGTGTGCAGGTAAATGAGTTTCAATAAATGAATATAGTTACATATATCGAGCCAAAAATAATAGTTGAAAAAGTTTATGTATACAGAGCTTGGATGGCTAAATTTTAGAATGACCAATAATTTTAATAAAAAAAATGCACAAATATCAAAGAGCACAATTTTCTTGATATTTACTCCACTGGAAACGAATGTAAACTTAGAACAGACTACAGAATTGCTGAATTGTCAGACTAGCCCATCAGCTGATGCTCACAATAAAACCTGATGTGATGTTGGTAAGGATTTCGTCAATCGAATTTTTGTTCGTTAACTGAATTGAAGATATTTAACCGAACCGTTCGTTAACCGAGGGACCACTGTATTTGTAGTAGTTGTGTCATGCTTAAAAACAACATTAATGTTTAATAATTTAAGGGACTGAACTAGCAGGACAAATTCATTGCGAGTCAAAATATTCTTTAATGTAGGAACTTGCCGAATTTGAGAAGAATGAAATTATTTTTTAGCCCCTTTACTGTAAAACTAACTCGCTGATAAATTTATTTGTCAGTGGCCCAAGGTTAAAAATGCTTTGAAAGAATTAGGGGTAGATGTAGGATAGATGATTAGTGGGTCTCATATTTTTTTCCTGACTTAACATGACTATTCACGTCGCCCTTTCTCTTAAGCTTCTTTTGTGTTTGTGGTTGTTTTGGTGTATAACAGCAACATTTGCATTATATAAATGTTTACCTAAATTTATAATACCAAATTATTCACCAAGTTATTCAACTCTGCGTCAAATTTTGACATTATGCATGGCTGAGGTTGCAGTTCCTTCAAGGGAGCGAGCGAGGTCAGGCTGAGGTAAGCTCATGTTAGCACAACAGTAAATCTGACGTGTTTCCTTTCTCACATTTCCCGAGGGCACGCGAGGTCAATCAAATCATAACATACCTGGCCTGCACCTCATCTCTCTCTTGGATAATAGAGGCTGGGGAGAGATCAGACTCATATTTTTTGTTACCCAGAGAACACCTCACTTAAGTGTTCTCTTGTGTACGTACACTAAGATATTTCCCCTAATAGAGAAGGTATAATATGTTCTCAACTGAACTAAGTACTTGTGGAACTATAATTTTCTACAATGAAGAAAAACCAACAAAATGTTTACTTCAGCCCTGCCACTTATTTATTCCAGAACTAATATATATTTTTGTGGCAAGTGGTGAGATCGTATTAAAAGATACTCAGAAACAAACATTAATTCAAGTGATTCTAATGACTTAGGTGGCACTTTAAGTGAATCATCAACAAACAAGCAATTTCAAGAAAATTAAGTGGACAGTGGCTATAAACACTTGCAGAACGTATTCATAGAGACACAGTGGTAACAAAAACATTATAAAATATTGCCAACTTAGCAGTCAACCCTCCTCAACATATACAACATTTTACATTACTACTCCTACTCTTTGCTGGTTCAATTTATCAAACTTTCTCATAATTCGACTCCTTCAATCCTCGCTCTATTCTATTTTAACTCCTTGCACTCTCACAACTCTTTAAATGGAGGCTAAACACTCATCTTTTATTGAACAAATAAATTATTGGTCTTTTTCTTTGTTATCCACACTCTGCCCCCACTCTCCCTCAGCTTCAGAAATCATCTAGGAAGGCCAATGACTTTTCATATTCCATTTTGCAGTGCCTCTGTCTACCAAAATTAATTCATACCCTCGAATAGCACTCTATGCAATTTCCTACCACAGAGCCTTTTCCACCTCATATTATCACCACCGTTTCAAATCGTCCTATCTAAAATATCTTTAGTCTTTGGCGAGGGTACACAACGCGGAATAAATCTGATAACGACACTTGAGTGCTCTCTCCCTGTGCTTTTTATTAAAAAGATACTTAAGGCGCTAGGTATGTGTACCAAGGATCTTGATCCACTTGCTGAACAACAATCGGTATCTAGTCAGGGATGTTCGTAACGTTATTCAAAATACTCGGAGGACTTTAACAGCGCCAGTTATCCTGTTGTGTTTGGGTCTTGTCCAGTTTTCACATTTCGAGATGAGGCTACCCGTTCTATTCAGCTGTTCTCTCTATCTACCACATGTAATCTTCATCTCCGGCAAGATTCTTCATGATATATTCCTTCTATCATCTTCAATGTCTCGATCATATCCCCAAGGATTCTGCAGCAAGTCGTTAATGGAATATTAAACATTCTCAGGCGGTCTTCAGAGCTCAAGTTCTTTAACTCATGTGCCACCTGCATTGCCCTCCACTGAACACTTTGATTACCCCTCAAAGGTCACACTGTCATGTATACTTCTACTAATCCATCCAATGTGTGTTTAGGGTAGAGAGTAACGTAGGTACTGTACAGTATATTACTTGCTGTTATTCCTAATACAGTACTATTAAAGAAAAACAAATTCTTCCAGCCTATTAGGTGTATCATTATTGCTCCAATATGATTTTTCCAGCATTGGTTACAAATTTAAACCATCCTGATAATATTGTTTCAGCTTCAATATTTAACATTTTAGTCAAAGTTTAAACGAAAACATTTTGTAACAACTGCTAATCGTCCCTTTGAGTTGATGATGTGACTGAGATAGGATATGCAGACATTATCAGCCACGTGCTCTAAGTCTAAGGCACCTTATGACTAATTCTTGCTAACATGTTTTATGTAGATTAGTAGTAGGAAATCTCTGGGGTGGGTTTGTTCTTTGGTCGAGTATACTCATTACTCACTTTCTTACCTTCACCACGGACAGACACGATAAATGTAGGTGATCATCTTGGATCAATGTCAAAACAAAAAGCTGCATATTTCCTCAAGTGCTCGTTGGCAGTGTACCACCGAGAGCTAACAAGAACTGGAAGAGTAAAACACAGTCTTTAACATTAATGATTAATCCCTCTTAAGCCCAAAATATTTTTTTTCCGAGTTGTCGTTGTGCATTTGTGAATACTTGCAGGAGGTGGACCTCGATTTAATGCTTGGGAGAGGCACTTGCAGAATGAAGGTAATTACATACTCTCAGTGTATAAAGGTGTGTATTTGTAGGCAACGGGAAAGGAGATGTGATGGGTGAAGCTGTATTACATACTCTCAGTGTATATTACTATGTACTTACAGGCACTAGATCGTGACCCACCGCTGGGGAGAGACATATGGGAAGTGAGGGTACAGGTGAGAGACGGGCAGCGAGTGTCACCCTCCTTGGCAGCTGTGTCTCGAGCATCCAGAAGACCCAGAGTCACCTACGCTCAGCACCGCTACCCCCACCATTCTAAAGTGTCTCCAGAGACTACATATTTTATGCCACAGAAACCCAATGTGCCAGTACAGGGTCATTACTTCTTGTCACGATATCCCCAAGTACCAGGACAGAGTCAAAGTTTCTCATTGCAGGACCTTGTTGAACCAGAGGATCAAAATTTTCTCTCTCAAAGTCTTGCAATGCCACACGATGCACATGATGCTTCGTTACTCCAGCATGAAGAAAATTTTGAAGACGAGGGCTGGAGGCTTAAGAAAAATATTCAACAAAAAACAATGCTGATGGAATCAAGATTCTTTTCAAAGCCCGGGTTTGGACCTACATACAGAATAAATGAAAGAGCTGGATTAAAAAAAATAAAAAATAGCAAGAAACATGGAAAAAGTGAAGGAAAGAATGCAAATACAAAAAAGCGTACAAGGAAAAGAGGTGAGAATAACCAAAAACGGAGGAGAGTAGCAGAGAGGAAGAAGAAGTTACGAGACCAAAATCATCAGAACTCAAGGAAAATGTCAGGGGATAAAAAACATAAGGTAGCAAGAGGTAGACAAACAAGTGGTGCTGGAGCGAGAAGATGGAAAGTAGCTTCGGGGTCAGGCTATGGGTCTCAAGCCGGAGTAGGTGAAGAGGTCTCAGCATCCACTACTGTATGTGAAGATCGCCTTTTCCATGAAACCAATAGAATGAAAAAAACATCTAATGGGGTGAGACTTTTGAAGATTAAATATCTCAAGCATAGAAAACATGAGCAAATTGGAGTGAAATGTAAACTCTTCTCTGCCAGAGAGGCGCTAAAGTTAAAATCAACACAACTTCATGCAGGAAGCAAATTGAGTTTTGCAAAGAGCAGATTTTTCAAACCACTTACAATAGCCAAACCTGAACCTGAGTACAACTTCAGTCAGTCTTTACCTTTTATAGCAAAATCTCTGTTTCCAGATACAAGTGATCATTCTTCCGCTCTTAAAGAAGTCCCCAAGACTCGACACAACAAATCGCCGCCTCAGGAAGAAGGTTTTGAGAGATCTCTAAAGTATAATAAACACGCCCGACAAGTAACTGCATCAAGTTCTACCAGCACTATTGCCTTGAAGTTTGGACGTAACTTGTCAGGGCACTCAGACAGAGTGGGACTGGAGGAGGGATGGGAAGATACAGAGTACGATGGAACGGATATTAGCAAACGTGATGTTAGCCAACTGCCAGTGAACGATTTAGCAGTGGGCCAATTACCCGAGGACTGGCGCTACGTGAAAAGGTTTGGAGCAGAGGGAGGAGGATGTGAGGACTATGGTGTGTTTAACATGGGCTGGGAGGAAACCGAGAAGAAAATGCCGTGGTACATAAGGGAGATGAGGCGTGACCAAGTGCACGTAGCGGAGACAGTGGTGACGGTGGTGGTGAAGGATATCAACGACAACGCTCCCATCTTCCCCAACGCCACCATCTACGGCGAAGTACAGGAGAACGGCCCCATCGGTGAGTATTACCTTCACAGGTGTAGGGGAATGGCCCCATCGGTGAGGATTACCTTCACAGGTGCAGGAGAACGGTCCCATCGGTGAGTATTACCTTCACAGGTGCAGGGGAACGGCCCCATCGGTGAGTATTACCTTTACAGGTGCAGGAGAACGACCCCATCGGTGAGTATTACCGTCAGAGGTGCAGGAGAACGGCCCTATTGGTGAGTATTACCTTTGCAGGTGCAGGGAAACGGCCCCATAAGTGATTCACTTGCATATGGGAAAAAAAAGTACATTACATTATTCCATTAACAACAACCATACTAAATTGGGTGATATTGTACTTTGCTTTCGTGCTTTTTTCATTCATTTTATAGATTTTCGAAGGGAAGCTGTTACAATTGTCACGATTACTTGATTGGGAAGCACTGTGGCATTAATTATCACTTATGAGGACTCGTTAGCCATACTCAAGCGCTGGTGCGCCATATTGCAAGTAGCTTATATGGGAAACAAATCTTAACGTACTGTTGCCTCTTACGCTGAGTTGCTGATGGGAGGTCTTTCAGCTAAACCCGTCTTTTCAGCAACTGTTTCCTGCATTATATTTTAGGACATTTATATGAGGAGAGAGATTTTGTCATGCAGTCCTGCTCCTGAATATTCAAATTTGGGTTTACTATCGTGTTGCAATAGTTATCACAATTGTCTGACTATCCGGTTGTGGTCTAACAGACAAACCGTGACCCTGGGCGCTCCAAAGACCGTGCCAGGGTCACGGCCATAAATACACTAGTCACTTCTGATTGTCATTTTACTGTAATTCTCGACTGTTATCCTTGGGTTATACTGGTGGACGACAGTTTTAAAACAAGTTTTACACTTGATTTTTTGCTAATAAAGCCTAGTGGCAGGAGCTACTTCAAATAGCACTTACATATCTTGATGCTGTCAAGACTGGTGTGTGTGTAATAATAATAATAATAATAATTAACGGTTTATTGAAAGAGCTTGGCAGCCAGAAGGCTGAAAATATACAGTTACATATTTGGGGAATGGGTTTCGAATTACAAATAATATACAAGTAACATAAGTGACACAAATAAGACATATAATAACTAGATGGGGAAAAGCTCAAACTACAGTTCATTTCAACATAGTGACAGTGCAAGGAGTAGTGTTTACTGGGAGTGAATACTCTGGTTTATTACAAGTTATTGATAATTTTTACAATGGTTGGGACTGGGCTGTTCTTATAGCGATCAGTTCGTGCACGTATGGGCTGGATGCGGTTGTGGTGTCGAACAGCAATTCTCGGACTAGGGATCTCAGGTGGTAGTAGGAGCCGGTATCGAGGATGGTGTAGAAGCTTCTTACCAAATTTGCAGATGAGGTCGTGGTGATGGTCAGTGAGAGTCGAAAGGGTCAGTGTGTTGAGCGCTTCTTGATATGTGGAGTAGGAAGGGGAGAGAATAATCTTGCATGCCCTATTGTGCACTTTTTCTAGGTGTTTACGTTGTGTGGCATTTAGGGAGGAAGACCAGGTGGGGGAGGCATAGGTGAGCTTGGGAAGTATGAATGTTGTGTAAATACTGAGGAGCTCGTGTGCAGGAACTCCGAGGGGCTTGAGTCGGCGGAGGAGGTGGAGACGGAAACTGGAGGATTTGATAACTTCACTGACGTGTGGTTTCCAATTTAGTTTGTTGTCTATGGTGACGCCGAGGAGCTTCGTGGAATCTACAACCTGGAGTGTGTTCGGACCTAGAGTAATGGAAGGAGGTGGGACAATGTCGGAGGAGAGGTTGATGTGCATAACCATGGTCTTGGTATGGTTGATGGTGACATGGTTGTTGGTGGCCCAGTTTTGGAGACTGTTCAATAAATCCTGAAGGGCGGTATAGTTGGGAGCAGAATTGTTGACGCTGATCCCAATGGTGGAGTCGTCGACATATTTCCAGGGAGCAGGGGTTTCTCTTAGGGCATCATTAATGAGCATAAGGAAGCAGAGTGGTCCCATCTTGGTGCCTGTGTGTGTGTGTGTGTGTGTGTGCGTGTGTGTGTGTGTGTGTGTGTGTGAGTGTGTGTAATAACCGTATTCTCCCTTCAGACTTAACAGTGGGCGTAGTGACGGCGTGGGACGCAGACGACAAGCAGGAGAGCACCAACGCACTCCTCACTTACTCTATCGAAAAGAACGTGATCGACGAGCGCTCTGGCCAGGCCATCTTTACCGTCAACCCCGAGACTGGCCTCGTTCGCACTGCCAGCTGTTGCCTCGACCGTGAGACCACACCCGAGTACCACATCCAGGTGGTGGCGGTGGACGGAGGCGGTCTCAAGGGTAAGTGTGGCTCTCTTCATGGAGGGGGAGGGAAAGTGACTGGATCCGTTACAGAGAATGGTGGAGGCCCTTACAGTGAGTATAGCTATGTTGTCAGTCAAGGTGGGTGAAGGTGGCCTGAGGGAAGAGCTCTGTACAGCAGTGTCTTTTATTGTGGGGGACGACGTAGGTTTCCAAGATGACTGAGGTCGTATAATTTATCCGAGTTGTATTGAAAAAAATGGGCTCGGTTTACTACCTTGACACATACGGATGCCATGTTATTTTGTTCTCAAATATAATAAAATATCTTCAATAGTCAGTGTGTTCGATTTTTACTGCCTGAAATGACATAGCGTAAAGGATATTTTCAGCATATATCATTTGAATCGACAATTCACCAGTTAAAGTGACACCTGAAGCAAATATTTCTCTATCTCAAACGACGTTTTTCATTATTTTAGTATATACTGCTATTGGCTTTAAGGAAGCCTAAATTGATTGGTGTGTTGTAATGGTCTCCATTAATTTCACCAGTTTTAAAATATATGGCGATACGAGTCTTAGTTATGAATAGAAACTCTTTACCTACTTCACTACGGCGAAGCTACTTTAGATAATTCATTTGACTAAGGCCAGACGATTTTATTCATATCAGAGGCGACACCGTACACGAGGGGTTAAAATGTGTTATCAAAATCTTAAATGGGGTTAGAGTCCGCAGACTTCACATTTCTTTTCTATAATATCTCAATATCAATGATATTCAGAAAACAATAAATGAGTACATTGTAACTGATATACCAATTGATAGATAGATAGATAGATAGACGGATAATAGATAGATAAACAGTTAGTCAATTTAACCAAGAATAGACTAAGAAAAGTGTTAAGAGGCGGGAAATTATATGAATATAGGTAATTAGTGAAATAGTATGAAAATTTTATTATCTCTCTCTCTCTCTCTCTCTCTCTCTTATTTTGCTACTAGGTAATTTCTTATTAATTCTGGTAAGTAAACAAATCCCAGTCTAGAAAATAAGGTTTATCATGCAGGGGACACCCTACAAAATCTCACGAGAAAGCACTCTCTCCTGGTCAACATGCTGATTGGCTAGAGCACTAGCCAAGCATAGAACGCCACTTACATTCCGAGACAAGACCTCAACGAAGACTCCATTATCTCTTCTGACTGGAGGTTTTTCACATGTGAAGAGATACTGTCTTCACCTTCTCGGACTAGGGACAGCCGGGCCAGTTGAAGAATATCCAGACCATCAACAACGTTCCATTTAAGCTGCGCATCGACTTCTAGGACAACGCGATCAAGAGGGGTCATCTCTCACACCGAACTTTAACATTTGAGGAATAATGAATTTGAAGAGACTGGTCGGGCACGTCGTCGTTCAGAGGAACCTTTCAAGATCCGACGGGGGAGCCACTTCCGCCGTGGTCGGCGTCCTCGGCGAACTTCCATAACATATCAAGACACACCAGGTGCTACAGATGTCAGTGCCGGACTCGGGAGATGTGCGCCTCGGTCGGGACGACCGGGCATCAGCATACCACCTGTTCAGCATCAACTACGAAGTGTGCAGAACAAAGAAGAAAACACCAGGCAACAGCAGCATAGGAAACAACCATGACATATCTCTACAACACTAAACTTTCTACAGGATACTCCCAAATACTTTTTAAGACAGCCACAGCCATGATGATCCCAAAACCAGGCAAAAAACACACATACCCATAAAACTACAGATCCATCAGCCTCCTAGAGGTCTTGGGCAAGACATATGAAAACTGTACAACCAACACCACAGTTACCACCTTCAAGATGAAGAACTGTTTTCACACAAACAGTGTGGATTCAGGCACAACACTCCACACAGGATGCACTGAATCTAATCACAAACTACTTCCACCCGAACAAGGAAGCATACAAAACAGCACTCATCACGAAAGACGCCGACATAATCTGGCAAGGAGAACTTAAATTTCAAAATATATATATAGATCAATATCCTCCCAAAATTACAACTCCTATGCAACTTCCTAATAGACAGACAAATGAGAATTAAATTTGAAGTTCAACGACTGTACCTTCATCTGTCACTAAGCAGCTATACTACTATCCTACTTCCTTTTCTAATTGGCGGGGCCTACCGAGGTTATGGGTTCGAGATGGGGCTGTGTGGGTCTTGTCGTGTCGGTCGTTATGCTGGTGGTCTGTTATTACTATTATATAACGATCAGGCATCATGCTGTGTTAAGCTACTCCCCCTACTCACTTCCATCCACTAGCTGTCCTTTCACTGAACCTTTTTCATCCCTGTCACTTGGGATTTATGTACTGTATATATGTATGAATTTACACTGGAGGTACACCTCAGCGTGGAAGGAACCTCAGCTCTCTGCTCCCAAGGACACCATGATCTACCCCTACATAAGGTTAGGACCTTCCAACCTCCACACCCCCAAAAAAGCTAAACCTACTCGTCCTCAAGACGTTTTTCACCTCTTAAGGGTTACTGTAAAGCGGTTTCAAAGGTTGTCCGCCGCCTGTGTGGTGGCCTTGCGGTTACCTTCTCGGATTGAGGACAACGAGCCCAGTTGAAGAACATCCTGACTGTAAAGGCCTTTTTTGTAGGATAAAAATCCCTTGCCAGCCTCATCGGGATCTTATAAAAAGAAAAGTCAAGAACCATGGGCTTCCAAGGGGCAATGAACAACAGTTAGAGATTGACTTCTCTTTACTAAGAAAATAATCACAAAAAATTAACTCTGACACCACTCACACAAATATTACATAAACAGCACTGGAGTCAAACAATTACTTAAACAAAACAATCAATAAAACAAAGAACAAGTATTTCCTACGGCTGCAGATGAATCTTCCTTATAACCAGCACTGTAGAATGTTTCGGTAACTCGGTGATCCTCTCTCAGGGGGGGAAGTCTAGGGCAGCTTCCTCACTTGGCGCCGGCGTTGGTAGGCGATGCTTTGCCACACAAGAGAGACGCCAGGGCACAGACGATGGATAGGGCGTGAAGGATGTGGTAATCACGTGGCAGCCGTGGCAGTAGCTAGAGTAGGTGACCGGTTTTGACAGCCGAATCGTGAAGGACTGGGGAATCAGCCCACGAGCCCCAGGAACTTCAGATAAGTACACAACCAGAGTTGGAATCGAACAGCGGGATAAAGTAACAGCTGTGGTGAAGGCTGGATCGTATCTCGCGTGCGATGAGGCAGCAGCAACCTTCTCTTCTCACTCTCCCCCACTAGTGGGGCCGCGAACAAGCAAACGAGCGGAGTACATCCATCACACTCATTACAGCCCTTACACAGCTCCCCGAACAAAAATCGACTGTAAGGTAGATTAAAGCTTAAGATTAGTAACACAAAACATAAGCCTGCAACAAATGGTCAGCTATACAGCAGACCTGCTCAAAAGATCTGCCCCCAAGGTTGTCTTTCCCGGGATGTGAACAACTCGAAACCTATACCCCTGCAGACTTAGAGCCGACCTTAACAATCTGCCATTTGCCCCTTTGTAGGTAGTAGGTAGTAGGCAGCTACCAAACAGGGAGGTACTACTGCCTGGGAAGATATTGGAAGAATAATGTGTTGTCTAATGGCAGACCCTGCTGCTATATGGCATCACGAAAATTGTGACCAAGTCCCAGATTGCTAATCTATCTTTCTGCCTCATTTACACACAATTGCAGGGTTTCAACTGTCTCTCTTACTATTGACAAGACCACAAATGAAACCGTCCTCATTCTTGATCTGTTTTATTCATTCTATTTTATTCTCCTATGACAGTTGATATTAATACTGAAGCGGGGCCTTCTCGGATGGGTCCCACTGGTCGGGAAGGTTGTGGACCCCAGGGCCGACCTGATCATCATCAAGCTACTGGGGCTTCAACTGATGCCACCGCGGTTGCTGGAGGATCGGCTTTTTTCACACTTTATTTTTCAAACATTCGCGGACTGAGATCCAATTTTTCTTCCCCCGACCTCTTACTACTCTCCGAACTTCAACTGACCAAAGCAACTTCACCCAAACCTTTTCAAGTCTCTAACTACAACCTTTATACCTACTTCCGTTCTAAGGGAGGTGTATGCGCCTACTGCAACACACGTACACCTATAGCCCGACTCACGGATCTTGAATCTCCCCTTTATGATGTCATATGGCTCAAAATATCTCTACCTACTGTGACTATTTTTCTTTGTTTCCTATACTGTTCTCCCAACTCCACCAACTATTTCGAACTCTTTGAGTATCTCACTTCTTGCCATGAGTCGTTGCTATCCATACCCCCCAACACCGAGATCCTCTACCTAGGGGATTTCAATGTAAATCACAGAGAGTGGCTTGGCTCTGCAAGGGATGACCCAGGTGGAGCTGAGGCATTTTCTTTTTTCTTACTTAATGGTTTGGAACAAATAATCAAACACCCTACACGCGTTCCTGATCGACACGATCAACTTGCTAACATTCTTGATCTTTGTTTTACCTCTAACCCCTCACACTATTCAAACTCAATTTTTGCCCCCTTAGGGTCTTCTGATCACAACCTTATTTCTATTAAATCCAACTGGGAACGACCACCTACACCACCCTCCTCTAAACGTCAACTATGGCACTATCGGAGGGCAAGCTGGCAATCCTTGGGAGAATTCTTCACCGACTTTCCTTGGGATGAGTGTTGCTTTTCACTCGGGATGCCTCGGAATGTGCTGACAGCATTGCTGGGGTTATACAGGGCTGAATGAGTGCATTTATCCCATCTTATACCAAAACTTTCTCATTACAATCAAGGGTTGCTCGCTCCTGCTCTCTTGCTTGTAGGGTGAGAGATAGGGCATATCGAGCTATGAAACTATCTCCTTCTCCTATTACCCACACCTCTTTCATTACTTCTAGGAATCGTTGTAAGGCTATTCCTCGTAGGGTCAAGCGGAATTTTATTAAAAGAAAGATCGCTGTCCTGACTATTTCTTCCTCTAGTAAATCCTTCTGGCCCTTAACTAAAAGCATCTGTAACAACTTCTGCACGCCTTCTTTTCCTCCCCTCTTCCGTCCCAATAACTCTATAGCCAACTCTCCCCCTGACAAAGCCAACCTCTTTGGCACCATATTCTCCTCTCATTCCACCTTAGACGATTCCCACTCTATCCCTCCTACCCCTGCACCTCCTACTGAACCTATGCACTTTTCTATAATCTCCACTCGCAGGGTTGCCGGTGTGTTATCCAGGTTGGATGTGAGTAAGGCGCATGGACCGGACGGAATACCCCCTCGTGTTCTGAGGGAGTGTGCTGAAGCACTGGCCCCTGTGCTTACTCGCCTCTTTCGCCTTTGCCTCAAAACCCAAACTTTTCCTTCTTCTTGAAAGCATGCCTTGGTTCAGCCCATCCCGAAGAGGGGTGACCATTCTAATCCCTCTAACTATCGCCCCATTGCCCTAACTTCATCCCTCTCTAAGATTTTCGAAACTATCTTGAACTCCCATTTTCTCCGTCACCTTGAACACCTTTCTCTTTTGTCGGATCACCAGTATGGCTTTCGCCAGCAGAGATCTACTGGTGATCTGCTCTCCTATTGCACCCATCTTTGGTCATCCTCTCTTAGGGATTATGGGGAAACTTTTGTCGTGGCTCTCGACATTTCCAAAGCATTTGACAGGGTATGGCACAAGTCTTTGCTATCTAAACTTCCCTCTTTTGGTGTCTCTCCCCCATTTTGTTCTCTCATCTCTAGCTTCCTTGAGAACCGATCCGATCGATCGATCGATGGATGAAGTAAAGTATGAAGAGATCTTGATGCAGGTGCGTAGATTGGTGGTGCGGGAACTGGACTTGAAGAATAATGGTGGAATTTGGAGGGACTTGGGGTTGGTGGATAGTGCAGAAGAAAAGCGAAGAAATTGGAAAATAGTAGTTGAATGCTAGGTCTTGGGGCTCAACCCAAGTGCTTCTGTTATCTCATGTTTGTGTTTCAGCTAAATTTCGTCTTAGGTGTTATATTTATGTCAGGTGTTTGTATGTTTAGCAACTATTGCAATTTTATGCCTTTCATTTTCGTGTGTTATGTCCTAGCCAATGGTGAGGAGTCTAGGGCAGGTACTTGTGTTTCTGCCAAGAACATCCTTTCTTTTTATGATCTAATGTTGTAAGTGGTTTGGCTGCCAAGGTTGTCACTGGGGTAACCTTGCATCTTTTAGTACAGTGGAGTTGGTGTGGGTTCTAGGGCTCTTCTTTTACTTTTAGGGAACCACGTGTGTTCTCTTCTTCCGTCTTCTGTCTCTTCCATCCATTCTTTGATTGGTCCTGGCTCTATATCTTCTAACTTTGTTCATATTCTTTTTGAGTGTTCGTGTAGGTAAATGTTTAGGGGTTCTATTTGGGCTCGTTGGTGTAGTTGACGGTTGGTGACTATGTCAGGATATCTGATGTTATATACATCCCTTAGGGCTAAGTTTTGAATTATCTGCAGTTTCTTTATGTTTGTTTGTTTTATTGCATGTAGGGGAATTGGTGGATATACTAGTCGGGATTGGACATAGGCTCTATATAACTTTAACTTGTTTTTTGCTGACAGGCTTCTGAAACGTTTTAATTTAGTTACCATGTTTCTGGTTTTTGCAAGTTTTTCGGTGATGAATGTTTTGTAGCCTTTTGTTGTTATCTTCAACCCTAGGACAGTGCCTTCCATGGCATATGGAATCACTTTGTTGTCTACTATAATGGGGTCTTTTTTTCCTTTTAGCGATTGGGATTATTTTGAACTTGTTGGTGTTCGTTTGTATCTTCCACTTTTTTTCGTACTGGTTGATATTCTCTATTGCGTAGGCAGTATGTTGTGCCATTATTGCTGTTGATTTGCCAGGGTATGTGATGATTTGTGTGATATCGTCTGCAAAACTTATGTATTCACTGTAGGGAGCTGGTTCTGGTAGGTCTGCTGTGTAGATATTGCACATCGTGGGTGAAAGGACACTGCCTTGGGGTACTCCACTTTTCAGTTTTATGGGTGGTCCTATAAAGCTGCCAATTTGTATTTGTGCAGTGCGATAGTCTAGGAAGTCACAGGCGATTTTTTCTATTGGTTCTGGGAGATTTAATTGAAGCAGTTTAAATTTTAATCCTAGGTGCCATACTTTATCGAACGCTTTCTTAACGTCTCTTAGTACAATGTTGACTTGGTTTCTTTCTGCTTTCTTGTTGGCTAACGTTTCCGTGATTATGGCTAGTGCAGTATGTGTTCCCTTTTTTTCAGTGAATCCATGTTGTCTGGGGTTTAGTAGTCCGTTTTCACTTCTGTGTTTTCTGATTCTCTTGTTTATTGCCTTTTCAAATAGTTTTCCTATAACTTCGAGTTGGGAAATCGGTCTGTAGTTTATTACTTGGGTGTGGTCTTTGGCTGGTTTCGGTATGAATATGATTTTTGCGTTTTTAAATGCATCAATGAAGTATCCACTTGCCAAAGCTGAGTTAAATATTTTAAGGATGCCTTGTGTGCAGTTATTGGGTAGGTATAGGATCATGTTTCTTGTGATTTTTGTAAATCCTGGTGCTTTTTCTTTAGTGTGCCTGATGTAGTGTAGCAGTTCTCCTTCTGTAATTGGTTCTATCAGGTTGAGCCTGGTTTTGTCCACCACATGGTATGGGGTTATCCTATGTATCATTTCAGCCATTTCTCTGCAGATATGATTTTCGTGTTCCTCATCAAATTCCTCATTTTCTTCTTCTGATATTTGAAATACTTTTTCCATTCTTTTCTGTATGCGGATTCTATCTCTTTTTCTTCAAAGAGTTTTTTCCCGTTTTGGTCCTTTATGTATTTTTGTTGAGGCTTGTCATTTCGTAGCATTTTGTTTACGTTCTGCCAGAAGTTCTTGTCATTTCTTGTGGTATCCAGGTTGTTTATTAGTTCGTTCCATATCTGTTGGTGTGCTATCAGGCTTTCATCTCTTAACTTTTGTTGTATTTGCCTTAAGTTTCTAATAAGCTCTGTTGTTGGTGGATAATTTTGTATGTATATCATTATGTTATTGTATTGTACTTGGAGCATTCGCAATTCATGGGATGTCCTGATGTGTGGTAGCGTTCGATATGTTGTGATTGGTATGTTGTTCTCTGTTGCCTTTTTGATGTTACGTATAAGGGTATCTGTTTCGTTGTCAATATCTTCTAGTGTTTTGCCTTGGAGATCTGGGATCTTAACTTGTTCTAGTTGCTTCCTGTAGCCTTCCCAGTTTGCTTTTTGCATTTGGAAACGTGGGGTAGTTGGTACTTGGATTGGGCTTGTGGATAGTTTTATTATCATTGGAATGTGGTCGCTGGTAGTTAGTGGTCCTTGTTTTATATGGTAATTCAGGAATGCCTTGTTATTGGTGAAGACTTTGTCTGGGGTTGTTGTTTTGTTATTGCCAATAAATGTGGTGAAGTGTGGTCCTAGGTGGATCAGCTTCCCTGTGTTCATTATGGTATGCAGTGCAGTGCCCACCCTGTTCCTGTTTCCGTGGCCGAATATTGGATGTCTTGGGTTCAGATCTCCTATTATATATGTTGGGCAGTTGTAGTTCAATAGTTTTATCAAGTCTGGGGCCGGCAGGTAGTTCCGTCTTGGCGGTAAATATGCTGTGGCTATTGCTATTTCTCCTAGTGTGGTAGTTATTTTGATTCCCAGGAATTCATCCTGAAATTCGTCGATGATTTGGTGTTTCAGTATGTGTTTTACAGCAATAGCCACGCCATCATTTAATTCTTCTGTTTTATTTCTTTGGTAGGTTGTATATCCAAATATTTTTATTTTCTTGGAATTTGAATTGCCGTGACTATTTATTAAAATTATGTCCGGATCAATGCTGAGGTATGTGTTTGCAAGGTTGTTTTTATTTGTTTCCCAGTTGCGGACGTTGTGTTGTATGATGGTAAGTGTTCTGGGTTTTTCTTTATTCATTGTGTTTTGATTTTTTGTTTCTTGTTTGTTGCTCGGATGGCGATCTCTTGTCCGGAACCAGTCCGTTACGGATTCTTTGGAATTTCCATTGTT
Organism: Homarus gammarus; assembly: GCA_958450375.1. Classification (NCBI taxonomy): domain Eukaryota; kingdom Metazoa; phylum Arthropoda; class Malacostraca; order Decapoda; family Nephropidae; genus Homarus; species Homarus gammarus. Next base: position 319,632 of record CAUDMG010002562.1, read on the forward strand.
CTTCTTTTTTGAAGTTGTGTCTCCTTATTTTAATCCTTTGGTTTATCAGGTAAGCTTCCACTAGTGCTTCAGAGTATTTATCGTTAGAGTAGGTCCATTTAATTCTTGCTTTGTTATGGCTTGTATAATGTCTGGCATCGTTTTGCATTCATTAGGGATAAATATTTTGTCACACCAGTGAAGCTGCAGTTCACAGTCATCTGCACATTCTAAAGTCAGTAGCGTTTCCTCGCCCTGGGTATCCATGGTTGCTGTTGAGACTTTTTTCCTTACGGCTCCTGTCTCTCTTTGGATGTTATTTTGAAGGTCCTGCCTCTCTGCTGTACTTTGGGTGGATGTTTCAATCCTTTGTGACTTTGCCTTGTCAGCTTCGTTTGTTTCGTGTACTGTTGCTGCTGGTGTTTGCTCCGTTGCTCCTTTTTCTTCTGCGTTGACTGTCTCTTGTGGTGCATCTGGGTTGGTTAAGCTGGACGCTTATAGCACAGATCCGGAATCTGGGTTCGCTGGGAAACTCATTATTGGGAGGTTGTTTCTTCCAAGCATTTTGTTCATTTCTATTTCGAATGTGCCTGGGTTCCCTATGTTCATTATGTGAGAGTATAATAGGCAGATGAGCACTTTGTAGTCTCGTATTTCGCTCAGTACAATTTTGGTGGTATTCTGTGGTTGTGTTGTTTCTTCAACTACTTTCTTTGCAATAGCAGCATATGTTGTATTCTCCTTCTGTTCTTGTTGTTGTTTTTCCTTTGCTACTTTTTCATTTATTATTTTCTTCTTGTATGGACAGGCCATTGCTAGGGTTCTGTGGGTCTTATATCCAGGTTCCTTCTGTACAGTTTATACAAGCTTTGGATTGATTCTTGCAGTCCCGGAAGGTATGGCCTTCTTCTGGCGTCCCACAGGGTTCTGTTCTTTCACCAACTCTCTTCCTTCTTTTTATCAATGATTTACTTCACACTGTAACTAATTCTATCCATTCTTACGCTGATGATTTTACTCTTCACTCTTCCTCACATTTTCCCCTTCCTCCTAACTCTCAAACTAGATCTGTTTCTAGAACTGATATCATTACTTCTATCAACGCGGATCTGCGCAGCATCTGTGAATGGGGAGGTTCAAACTTGGTTAAGTTCAATAGTAATTAAACTCAATATTTACCAATTACACTTTGTAAATTAGACAATCTCCCACCAATTACATTTCAGGACGCTATCATCCTCCCAAATTCTGAAATAAATATGTTAGGCCTCACCATTTCGTCCAATATGTCCTGGAAATCACACATCCTTAGTATAACTAAGGCTGCCTCCCGAAAGTTGGGAATGCTGTACAGATGCCGCAGCTACTTCACTCCTGAGCAGTTGCTCCAAGTATATAAGGGATTCATTCGTCCTAACTTGGAGTACTGCTTTCATATCTGGGGTGGCTCTTCTTCTGTCCAATTATTAGATAGGGTGGAATCTAAGGCATTTCGTCTTATTTACTCTCCTCCTTTAGTCGACAATCTCTCTTCCCTTTCTCTTCGCCGCAATGTTGCTTCACTCTCTTTCTTTTACAGGTACTTTAACGGGCAATGTTTCGTGGACTTGGCTTCCTGTGTACCGCCGCCAAGGCCTTGGGTTCGCAACGCACGTCTTGCCCGCGGTGCCCACCGTTTCTCTGTGGATGTCGGTCACATGAGAATAACCCGTTTTAGCACCTCCTTCTTTCCTCACACAGCCAAACTGTGGAATGCTCTGCCTTCTTCTGTGTTTCCGTGCTCTTACAATCTGTCTCACTTTAAAAAGCTGGTTTTCCGGCATCTTCGTGGTGTAGATTAATACAGTATAACCTTTTTTTTTCTATATTTACAATTTCTTTCCGTTTTTTTTCGCCCCCCCCCCCCCAGGCTACGTTGTGGGTCGTTTGACCTGTGCCCGGGTGGACTAATTCCCGTAAAAAAAAAAAAAAATAATAATAATAATAATTACAACATGGGCTTGTGGTCAATTTCCAGATCAAATTCTCTCCCTCTCCAGTAATAATCAAATCTCAAAACACCAAACATAGCTAGGCACTCACGTTCAATGGTCGAGTACCTCATCTCCCTGTCTAGTAACTTCCTGCTGGCATACGCTATTGGATGAGGACAGGCCTGAACATATTGGAGGAGAACGACTCCTAGGCCATGACTGGAAACGTCCGTCCTAAGAAAGAATGTCAAGCAATGATCAGGTAACTTAAGATAAGGCTGGGTGGAAAGGGAATCCATGTGATTAAATCTGGCCAGCAGGTCGTCACTCCAGACATGAGGCTCCCGGTGGCCTTTCCTTAGCAGATCAGATAAGGATCCGGTATACTGAAATGCCTGGGGAATGAAAGCCTTATAAAGAGAGATTGTACCAAGAAAACTCTGGAGGATTTTCTTAGTAGTAGGAGGACACATCTGACAAAGGGCTTCTATTTTATCAGGTTGGGGACGAAGATGCTAACCATCTAACACGAATCCAAGATAATGAATAGACTCAAACCAAACCTGCATTTAGATGGTTTTATCGTCAAATTATCTTTAATGTCGCCAAGATGTTCCTGCCAATCAGAGGAATAAATAAAGATGTTATCAAAATATAAAAAGAATCTCTAGGAGTCTAGGCAAACCAACAAGGACGAGACGCATCAGCCTGATGTATGTGGCACAGGCAGTCACAATCCCGATTGGAAGTCGGCAGAATTCCAGCATTCCTCTACGAGTATGAAAAGCAGTTAGTGGTTTAGCACGTTCAGTTAAGGGCACCTGGTTGTAAGCTTTACATAGATCTAATTCTGAGAAGTACTTTGCCCCTGTGAATTTATGCAAGTCTTCCTCCATACAATAGGCGGGCTCAGCATAAACGACAATTACCGCATTTAATGCCCTGTAGTCAATGGCCATCCAAGAAGTACCATCCCGTTTACGCACCATAACAACAGGAGAGTAGTGAGGAGATGACGACAATTGGATGATTCCCTGTTCAAGTATATGGTCGACCTCTATTTCAAAATAACTCCTGAGATGAATAGGGACAGGATAAACCTTGGCCTGCCCACGCTCAGTGGTTGTGAGGAGGATGTCATGGTAGGGTGTGTCAATTTAGGGGGTGAACTGGCTAAATTGAAAATCGAGTAATTTGGTAGCAATTTATTGTAGTCTTTAAGCATGCAAAACAATATTCTGGCATAATTTTTTTTTTATAATAAGTCCTACCTACATCAAATGGATTTTTAAATGTACATATTTGTGAATTCATAACATAACCAGCGTTTGCACACATGTTACTGTTTCAAATTTCAAATTATTATATTTTATTATCCGTAGTCTATTTGAAAGTAACCAATGCCTTCATACTCTCTTTGCTTTGGTTTCTTGTCATCAGTAGTCTGCTTGCTATTTGTGCTTTGATGTAACCTTCTCGCCTCTCGTGGCTGTAAACATGGCCCGCTGCTTCTGTGACCATTTTCACACATCTCTCCACACTTTGAGTGTGGGAAGGCCACTTCGGCACCTGCATTGGAGTCTCTTTAAGGTTTCTCAATTCTTGGCTAGTTAGACTTGTTGTCAATGGTGGCTCTAAGACTTCCAAACTCAAGTCAACCAATTCTGACAATTTGGTGGCATTGACGTTTATTGGGGGAACTTTTCTTGAATGAAACGAACAGTCTCCCAACTGGTCGTCATCTATTAGCGTTCCTCTAATCTTTAGAATGACTTCTACAGCCTCGGTTCGGAGATTGGTACATTAAGTGCAAAGCATTGCTTGCAAAACTGCTTCTGATCGAGCATACCAAGCGGACCTTCTTGCCACAGGTAACACGATGTCCCTCACTACCTTCCTCTGTGTTCTTACTAGCTGCAATTGAAACAAAAGGTGATTGGGCCCATCCACCCACATAGGATTAAGTTTCACACTAAACCACTGGGGAAGATAAACTCCAATAATAAATTCAACAATTAACCTCAAATTCTTCAGCACTTTGCCCTTCAATTCGTGTTTGGAAATCCAAATCCTGCAGAAACGAAGAGCTGTAGTTAACCAACGGCTGTGACTGACAGGTCCAATCTCCAAGAGAGCCAATGACTGAGGCACTTCTCCTGATCTTATTGCTTGGGCAATACGATAAGCATAGGATTGATCTGTGCTGAGATCTTTGATGACTCCTTCAGACAACGCCGGAAGGGGAGGGCCAACTTCGACCTTTGGAAAGGTTGTATTTATTTCTAGTTGTGTTGCTTCATCCAGCATGATGCCAAGGGGACCTGACCACTTGTTGTTGCTCTTTGTAGGACCATCAAGTTCCTGGATGAGATGACGAAGAGGTAGCTCGCCTGTATGTAAATCACATACAATCCAAACAAGTCTTCTTCCAAATTTTTTCTCTAAATACGTCATTACACCCCCCTGCCATCCGGTGTTCACTGCAGTTGAATCTCCACCAACAGCCTGCAGTGAACTGCCAAGTCCTCTCTCCTGAACCCAACATAAAATATGATCAGCAATGACCTCTGCATGTTTCTTCCCTTCTACTTCAGTTTCGGGAGCAAAGTGAAACAAAAACCGACCACCAGGCTCAGAACAGACAGAGTAGTTTTCTTCTTTGATGAGACCTGGAAACTTTCTGTTCACTCCCTCTACTTCTAGCAAAACTTTTGTGTCATCTATTCTTCCATCAAACAAAAGACAGGAGAGCCCTCCCTCGCTTAAATCTTTTTCATGCTGATCAGATATTTCCTTCATTATTTTTTCTTGTGCTCTTCTAATTTTATTATGATCTATCACCAAAGATACATCCTCTCGGCTGATGAGGCCTGCATCTATCCAAGCGGCAGTTGCAATTTCTGCAGCCTCACGAAGTCCAGCATGGTGGCGAATACTAGCTAAAGCAATGTTTGAAATATTTCTTGTGTTGTATTTCATTTTCTTTGGGAAAGGTTCAGATGGCTCTTTGGAACTATCATCTGATGTTGCTTCCTGTTCATCAGAAGAACTATCAAAGAAGTGATAAACATCTTGACACAGCTCTTCCTCTCTTTGGATGGCTTCTTCACTCTTCATTTTCTTCTTTTGTTCCCTCTCTCGGATTTGTTCTCTCTTCTTGGCATTAGCAATCTGCTTCTTTGTTTCTGAATAATCTATTGAACCCATTTGCATACTTCCTTGGCCTTCTGCCTTTGTCCTCTGTGCCTTTATAAATTCAAGCTCTAAAACAGGGATCTTCTTTTCACGAGGACAACCACAATCAATGTGGGAATTATTTTCTCTCTTACCTGAATGAGAACAGTTGGATTCAGAACATAATTGTATGGAGCACTTGCAGGTCAAAATGTCAAACAGAGTATCAAGTGTGTGCAGAAATTCATTTTTCCTGGCCAAGTTTCCTTTACCAAGTGATGTTTCAACTGCTTTGTGCCATAATTTCGTTAGTTTTAGCTCAATAGTTCGACACTGATTAATCACAGGTGGTTTGAATAGTGAATTAGCTTTTGTCCATTGATGCAGAAGAGGGACTATCATGTCATTTATGAGTTCTTTATCTGTATAGTTCCTTCTGTCCTTTGCATTTTTTTCTCGAAGGAGTAACCCTAATCTTAGCATGTCTCTCACTGTTGGAAGTTCTGATACAGGAAGCTCCTTCCCTTTACCAACTAGCAGGCTCAAGTGGGTTGACAACTGACTTCTTGTCTTCAATTTTGACATCTTCACACTATCTGACAAATAGAAAAATATTTCAATGTTTCATAATTCAATTGTTGTTTCAAAAAATATCAATTTGTTTATCAAAAATGCTGTAACAGAAATAACATAATAATTTCTTAGAACATAATGTTTTATACAATGATATAAGTAACTGCGACAATCAATATGCCCTACTTACAATAATTAAAATGTAGAATTCGTCTGGTAAAGTAGGTGCAAGTGCAATGAGAGCAAACCACCGTCTATGATATCTAGAAGGAGAGTGAGCCGGGAGCCGTATCCTTACGCTTGGTACAAGTCAAAACAAGAATTAAACTGTCCCACACGGAGAGCCTGTTCATGTTCATGTTCTGACATGCATATTGTACACAAGCTATAGAACCATAAAATACTCCATAATCCATATGCTTACATGAGATTAGTTAATATCAAGTGAATAATTCTAATCAAGTCTCATTAATTTGTTGAAATACTGATATTTGAAACTTTAAGGTATAATTGATGTAGGTGAGGGTTATTTCAATTCATTTTTGTTTGCTAATCTCAAGTTTAGACATAAAGAGGCACAATATTTTGACTACCAAATTTGATTTTTAACATGTTGACAAAATTGACACACCCTAATGTCATGGTATACAGTGGACGTGCATCCCGGGACGTCTGAAAATACATCCTCAAAGTTAGTAATTAGGTCCTCAATGTCTGCACATTGGTTTAAGTGTGGTCCCATTTTCACATCGTAGGGGATTCTTCTATACCATCTGGTGTTATCGGTAGCTGGCAACTGAGATCATCCGAGTCTGGTGCTTGAACTTCACACGAATCCTCGCAAGGTAGTGCCCTCGAGTGACTCGAGCTTGGGAACGTCATCAAGGACATGAGCAAAGTTAATGTAGGCCCTGCTATGATATTTCCTTAACAAATTAGTATGGTATAATTTAGCCCCTTAGGTTCGTCAATGATATAATTTACTCAACTCCGCTTCTCGAAGATTTTTTTAAGGCCCCATTCCAGGAAACAAACAACTTACTCTTCTTATCAAGCAGGAGCACTAACACTTCATCCCCCGGAGTAAATTGACGATCCTGTGATTTGACATGAAAATAGGCCTTATATTTGGAGTTACTGATGTCAGCATTTTGGGCAGGCGATCTTGGCACATTGTGAAAGTTTGTCCCGTAATTCAATGACATACTGGTAGTGAGTCCGATCGTCGTCTTCAATACTTGTGTCCTCTCACGGATCCCTTAACTCCCATACTTGGCCAGTAAAACTGATCAGCAACCTTCATATAAGTCTTCCTATGAGAAAAATGTCCTGCTAGGGGGCTCTCGTGAGCTACAGAGAGTATGATGCTACGAAAATCAGCAGGGATAACCAGGCAAACTACTTTGGCTGGTTGCTTGGATGACACACAAAACCTATGTAACAAACCACCAATACAAACAAACTTGCAGACAGACCCATCTCTAGCCTGGTCCTCCTCCCCGGAAGTCACCTTCTCCCTCACTCGCGTAAGAGTGTTACACGAGGCTTGAAGCTTGGCTAACTCCTTGGATGTCACAATCAGTGGCTGCAATTTCGGCAGAACCGGGGGGGGGGGGGGGGCAGTCGTTTCACCTTCGCCGACCGTGTCTCCACAGCTTGGGCCTTTGCTGGAGGTGATGTGGCGTATGAGGGTAGCGAGGCGACGTCGGCAGGTGGCGAGGTGGCGTTGTTAGGTGGCGAGGAGACTTGCGCTGGTGGCGAGGAGAGTCTTAAGGGTTCCGGGTCGTTAGGGTCACGAACTCCGGGAACATTACCAATGAGAACACTAGCGAACTTATTGGGCTCTCTTACCACATCAGACCAACCAATTAATAGGGGCAATGCAGGTAGCACCTAAGAACAGGGAACTCGTCAACACGGCCTAAGTAATCGGCGACACTATACTTCGAGCAGCTGGAGACGTCAGCATCAGGCAGGGAGGGCTTCCTCAGAAACAACAATACACGAGCAACGGGTGTCCCTGATGATAGTAGATGCCCAAGACACATTTTTCGTTCCACTGACACAATAACTGGGACAGCTCCGGTATTCGAAACAGAATCCCACTTTGTAACTGGGCTGAGGAATGTTGGTAGATTTGAAGGCACGGGGATTACTGGGACAGCGAGAACGAATGTGCCCTTCTTCTCCGCAGTTGTGGTACAGCACGGCCGGTGAACTTCTCCTCTCTACTCTTGGGAATGGTTCCTTGGAGGCCGGAGGCTTCGTGATCTTCATTGGAGGAGTGGGTGGTGCGAGGGAACGTTCAATTGTCAACAAGTTGTACAGCTTCTCCTAGCGTTGCTGGTCTGCGTTCCTTGATGAATATTCTCAGGTCTGGCTGTAGAGAAGACAGAAACTGATCCAATATCATTAAGTTCCTGAGGGACACAAAGGTTTCATTAAGCTCTGACACCTCAAGTCATTGTTGAAACAAAATACCCAGGGGGATTGTAAATTGCTGATAAGTTTCCCCTGCCCTAATCTTTGCTCTGGGGAGATCAACATGATAACCATCAGAAGTCTTGTTAAAACCTCGCAAGAGAACTTGCTGCATTAAAGAGTAATCTATAGTGATGTCGGCAGACAGGGAAGTATAAATCTGCACCGGTTTTCCACACAGTAAGTTACCTAATCTTACAGCATAGCTGTCTTTGTCCACACCAAGCAGCTCAGCTACCCGTTCAAACCTAACAAGGTATGAGACGATGTCTTCTCCTTCATGATAAACAGGAAAACTAGGTTTTACAACGATTCTGGTCTACTTTGAGCATTAATCCTCGCTAGTTCTATGTCCTTTTCTGCCTGCAACTTTACTAACTGTAACTCTCTCTCTTTACCCCGCAAACTAGCCAAAAGTACCTACTTAGTGGCTCAATGAAACTATTACAGATTCAATCCGGCTGGAGGAAACCTTGTTTCGCACCCAGTCCAGTTAAATCACCTCAGGGAAAAGAACCGCACCAGGTGAATCAACAATAAAATACTATGGCAGCATCAACAGTCTACTCCAACAACACTAATTGACTCCCCTAATACTAGGGGGAGTAACAAAATTAGCACAACAGAAGGAAGGGATGAGCAACAAATAACACTTACTTCCGGGCCTCAGACAGCAAGCACCACGCACACGGCGACTTAAGAACAATAACCGGCAATGGTGAGCAACGAATATTAACCCCCAGAAATCCAAGGTCGCCACTTGTGAGGGCCTGACCTGAAGGATAAAAATCCCTTGCCAACCTAATCAGGATCTTATAAAAAGGAAAGTCATGAACCATGGGTTTCCAAGGGGGAATGAACAACTGTTAGAGATTGACATCTCTTTACTAAGAAAATAATCACAAAAAGTTAACTCTAACATCACACACACAAATATTAAATAAACAGCACCGGAGTCAAACAATTACTTAAAACAAAACAATCAATAAAAAAAACCCAAGTATTTCCTAAGGCTGCAGGTAAATCTTCCTTCTAACCAGCACTGTAGAATGTTCCGGTAACGCCGTGGTCCGCTATCAGGGGGAAAGTCCAGGGCAGCTTCCTCACTTGGCGCCGGCGTTGGTAGGCGATGTCTTGCCACACAAGAGACGCCAGGGTACCGACGGTGGATAGGGCGTGGAGGAAGTGGTGATCACTTGGCAGCCGTGGCAGTAGCTGGAGTAGGTGACGGGAGTTGACAGCCGAAAAGTGAAGGATTGGGGAATCAGCCCCCAAGCCCCAGGAACCTCAGATAAGTACACAACCATAGTTGGAATCGAACAGTGGGGTGAAGTAACAGCTGTGGTGAAGGCTGGATCTTGTCTCGCGTGCGATGAGGCAGCAGAGACCCTCTCACCTCCATCTCCCTCCCTAGTGGGGTCGCGAACAAGCAAATGATCGGCGGACAACCTACCCGCTCGTTACAGCCCTTACACAGACCATCAACGACGTCCTAGTTAAGCTGCCCGTCGACTTCTGGAACACATGAAGAACAAAAAATCGAACTGATTCGGAAACATCGTTCTTTAGAGGAGACTTCCAAAACCCGATGGGGGAGCCACCTCCGCCGTGGTCGGTTCGGTTTCCACATCAAACTTCTCAGTGAGGTTCTATTAGGGTGGAACACCGTCCCAGTAAAGCCCTACATCTCAAGAGCCACCAGGTGCTCTAACCCTTTCACAGTGAGAGGTTACCCTTAGCTGAATAAAATCGTCTGGCGGTAGCCTGAATAAAATGGCAAGTGTATGCCACGCGATGAAAAGGACAATTGTTTGTCAGCATTATTGATTATTGGCATCAAGCGAAAAAAATGCCTTGCTCAGGCGGTCTGCGGCACATGCGGGACCACCGGACAACTAGCATACCTAAAGTTCGGCAACTGACAGGAAATGCGCAGGTTGTGGCCGCCCTCACTCCTCCAACCAGGACTGTTCCAAGTGGAGGAGAGAGTGCAGGGTACCTAAGTTGCGAAGCAAGAAACAACTGAGATACAAGGAGGCTCTCTTTGTATTGAAGGAACAAGAAAAGAAGAAATAAGAACGAAGCAAGACAGAAGGACCAGAAAAAGAAAAAAAGAAAGAAATAACAACGAATCATTACCAACATTAAAAGATCAAGAAGGAGAATAAAAAGAAAAAAAAGGTAGTTAAGTAGAAACAAAAGAAGAAGAAAAGCCAAGGATCAAAAGAATAAGATTACGGCCGTAATAACCATCGATGCCGACGGCCAGTAAACTAAGAAGAAGAACTTTACATCATTCCCTCTAGCCACAGAAGCAACAACACTTCTCTCCCAGCCCCAGACCAAGCTATTCCAGACTTAAATGCAGCTTCCAGCACTCTGCTATTATTCTGTATCTGTGTGTGAAACAGTTGATCTTTCTCCACTTTTTCTCCATCTCACAGTACATGAGCATCACCAATCGTTGTGTGTATTTATAAAAGGTATAGACAAAGAACTAAAGAGAATAAACACTGCAATCACATCCCACGGAAAATAAGTTTTCTTTCTTGCTAGTCATTCAGTCGGTACATTCAAAAGCACTTTGTTGACTCGTTCGAATTACGAGGAATGTAAGACTATAATCAACTTAATATTCTATTACTTTGGATGACAAAATATGGACATTCATATTTATATATATTATGTAATTTTTCGTGACATTAGTCTAAGCAATACATTTGAAGCAGTTATTACTCACACTGACGGAGGCGGTCCATTATTAAGACATTCACTGTCGTATTATGTTTGTCTTTTTTTTTTACCTGCGTCGTATCTCTGTAACGGATAGCTTTTCAATGCTCAAATTCATTACATAGATGACCTTCAGGCTTCAGATACCATTAAAGTGTTTTTTTATTTTTTACGTTAAAAGGGGAGGGTAACGAGATGCCACAACTAATATATCACAACTGTAGCTGTCACTCCTAAATGTTTGGCATTGGAATGGTAAAACTTCGGACTGATGACCACCTTAAAACACTGAAAACTGTTCGGACTCAGTATTGCAGGTTTTATATGGGCATAGGAGGCGTAGATCAACTTCTCGCTTGAGTGCCGTCTGATAAACTTTGAAGTACTGTAAATCTAAACAGTATGTTTTCGACATTGGCTAGTTAGTGATTTACACTCCTTTACTTATCTGTTGTTTAATGGCTTAGACTACGCTTGTCTAACCCTAACGCTTCTTAATCAGTTTGTAATCTCATTCTTTTCAGATTCGGAAGCTGAATATCGGAAAAGGAAAATAAATAGGAAGAATTTTAAAGAAAAACGTCTAAGCAATATGTTAAGTGGCTCACATCTAAGGCTTCCATAGATAAAAAAGATGGTAAAAAAAAGTTGTTGTATGGTAAAACCTACCCAGTCAAATTCTAAAAGACGATAAACTACACAGTGGTAAAAAAAAACATACAGTCAAATTCTTTGGTTGGTGAGCTAGAAAGTTGCCTTGGCTACTTCACTCCTGAGCAGTTGCTTCGGGTTTACAAGGGTTATTCGTCCTAACTTGGAGTACTGCTCTCATATCTGGGGAGGCTCTTCTTCTGTCCAGCTGTTTGATAATGTGGAATAAAATTTCGTCTTATTGACTCTCCTCCTTTAGTTGATAATCTCTCTTCCCTTTCTCTTCGCCGCAATGTTGCTTCACTCTCTCTCTTTTACAGGTACTTTAACAGGCAATATTTGGTGGATTTGGCTCGTAATACTCGTCTTGCCCGCAGTGCCCGCAGTTTCTGTGTGGATGTTGGTCACACTAGAATAACCCGTTAAAGAATATTCTTCTTTCCTCACACAGTCAAACTGTGGAATACTCTTCCTTATTCTGTGTTTCAAGACTCATACAATCTGTCTCACTTCAAAAAATCTGGTCTTCCGGCACCTTCCTGGTGTACATTAATACCGTCATTTCCTCTTCCATTTTTAATTTATTTTTCTCTTATTTTTTTCGCCCTCTAAGCCCTGCTGTGGGTCGATGAGCTGTGGGTTATTCCCCTAAGAAAAATAAAAGACTGGTAAATACCTTAACAATCTGCCATTAGCCCCTTTGTAGGTAGTAGGTAGCAGGCAGCTACCAAACAGAGAGGTACTACCGCCTGGGAAGATATTGGAAGCATAATGTGTTGTCTAATGGTAGACCCTGCTGCCATATGGCATCACGAATGTTGTGACCAAGTCCCAGGTTGCTGATCTGACTTTCTGCCTCATTTACACACAATTGCAGGGTCTCATTTGTTTCTCTTACTATTGACAACACATCATACTGTCCATATAGCATTTCTCACTATAGATTTGTTTTTATCATTATTAGTGTTGTTATTGTTATTTTATTTTACTTTTTATTATAAATTTTATTTACTATGAATTACTGTATTATTATTATTATTATTATTATTATTATTATTATTACCTGTATTAAATTTTCGTCCCCCAGGCCCCGATGTGGGTCAGTGACTCTGTGCCCGGGTGGGCTAATCTCCTTTAAAAAAAAAAAAAATAAAAAGATTCTGAAGAAAATATATTCAATATTTTTTTAGATAACGGAAAACAGAAAGAAGCTGAAGGAACTGTATTCGATACACATTAACAATACAGTAATACCTCTCAAATCAAACTTAATGACCCATTGATTTGGCCAGTATTGAATGACAAAGTTAGGTGCTATTTGATATTCCAAGGACCAGCGTTTGGTAGGGATGCAGATCTTACAGAATCACAGTGTGGGCGGCAGGTGTTTTTTCTATAAGCAAATTTTAAAAGGTTCTACACAATGAAGAAGAAGTCGAACGTGAATTGCTACTGTACTCAAAAAGTCAGAGGTCCTTGTTTTGCTTTCCATATGTTATATTTAGAAACATGTCTCAAACCATACCTACAAATTCACATCCAAAGAGAGGCAGGCACTTTTGATTGGGCATATTTGCAGCCAAGCATTTCAAAATTTCAAAACATAAGAATCAACAAGAACATAATGAAAACTTTCTTAAATGGAAGGGCCTAGATCGAAGAATAAAAAGTGGGAAAACAATAGATTCTGCCCTAGAACAACATTTAATGTTAGAAAAGGAAAACTTATGTGATATTTTGAAAACCGTAATAGAAGTTGTTTTATTTTGTGCAAAAAATAAAAAAAAATAAAAAATCCACTAAGTGGTTCTAGGGATAAATTTGAGGCCCAGAACTATGGTATATTTATGAGTGCAGTTGACCTTATCAGTAAACATGACCACACAATAAAATCCTACATAGAAAATTTAAAGAAATAAAGTTTAACTTACTTTTCACCTGACATACAAAATTAAGTAATTGACTTTCTATTGAGGAATGTTTTCAAAGACATTGTATCTAGAATCAATCACTCAAAATGTTACTCTATATTATTTGACAGTACTCCAAATGTTTCTCATAGAGAACAAATGAACCAAATAATCAGGTATGTTACCTTGAATAATGGGAAATACGAGGTTGAAGAAAATATCCTAGATTTTATCGAATTTCACGAGACACCAGGAGAAGGCATTGTAAATGAAATTCAAACTAATCTAGAAAGGGACGGTTTTATTATACCTGACATGCGGGGTCATGGTTATGATAACGGACCAAACATGAGTGGCATATACATTAGGGTGTCATACGGAGGCGAATTTTTTTTTTTTTTGAGTTTGAAAAATCGGCCCATGGTATTAATGATGTAGTTCTATGTGCAGAATCATGTGATATCTTCAGATTTGAAAATTTTTTATTTTTTGCTAGGTAAATTTTAACTTGAAATCTTATGAAAATTCAGTATTCCCACCCTTTTACCAACACCACTAAATAGCTTATTTAAAGTAAAGTAAATGTATCAGGTTAATTTATTAGGATGAAAATGATCCAGAATAGTGAAACGAATGATCTTGACACATTTATTAAATTTAATATTCCTTTAGAAAATAAAATCATCAAATACAAAAACCGGTTTTACTACTACGACCCGGTGTTGCTGCACACCATAGAGAACATGTCTTTCTTGCTTCTGTTTCTACTCATCACCTCCCTGCTGACCACCTGAGCTCGGATGTAGCCTTCCCTCCTCTCCTGGCTGTACACGTGACTGCTGGCCTCGCTCACTTGCTGTACACAACGCTCTATACTCTGGGTGTGCGAGGGCCAGGCAGGGACATGCATGGGGTTGTCCAGGAAAGCTCTGACTTGAACATTGGTGAGGCTGCAGGTAAGAGGGGCCTCACTGCCAGCCTGGATGTTATGCAGATCTATGAGATCAATGAGGGTCTTGGCACCTAGATTGACTTCAGGAGTCTTCCTGACCCTGAAGGAATCGTCACCAACTGATTCGTCATGCCCAGATCCTCTCATAAGTCTCATATCCAAGATCTTTTTGACTGCCACTCTTCTCTCCTCCTCATCCTTACTGCAGAGCATTGTCTGCAGAACTGTCTCGGGATGAGCATACCAGGAAGATCTCCTCACAGTCTGCTCCACAATCTGAACAACCTTCCTTGGCTGACTCCTCAGGAGCTCAAGCTGGAAGAGAACATGCCTCGGACCTTCGGAGAACGATGACTTGACCTTGGTGTTGAACCAATTTGGCAAGTAGACACTCACGATGAATTGGACAATAAGTCTCAGGTTGTGAAGCTGGTTCCCTTTCAGTTTATGATGAACGACCCAAATTCTGCAGAACCTGAGAGCCGTTGTGAGCCACCTAGAATGTGAGACTGGACCTATCTGCAGGTAAGCAAGTCTATCAGGCATGACCCCAGTTTTGATGGCACTGCAAATCATGTAACCATAGTACTGGTCAGTACTCAGGTCGTCAATGACAGTATGTGCAAGCTCAACGAGTGGAGGGCCAACTGTGATTTTTTCAAAGCTCGGATTTATTTCTAACTCAGTAGCAGAGTCCAGCATCTTGCCAAGAGGACCAGACCATCTGTTGTTTGAAAGAGTCTTGCCATCCAGCTCCTGGATCAGATGTCTGAGTGGCAACTCGTTGGTGTGGAGGTCACAAACAATCCAGACCAGCTTCCTCCCAATCTTCCACTCTATCCACTGTATGACCCCCCCTTGCCACCCTGTGTTCGTGTTGGTGCTGTCCCCTCCAATGGCCTGCAGGGTGTGGTCTACGTTCCTCTCTCTGAGCCAGTTCACAATGTTATCTGCCACTATCTCAGCTGGTTTCCTGATGTCATCTTTCTCTGGAGTGAAATGCCACAAATACTTCCCTCCTGGTTCACTGCAGCAGGAGTAGTGTTCCTCCTTCACCATGGCAGGGAACAACTTGTCAGAATCTCCAACTTTCATGAACACTTTAGTGTCATCCCTTCTCCCATCAAAGAACAAACAATTGATTCCATTTTCTCTTACCCCCTTATCAAACTCCTCTTCTAGGTTACTGACAAGTTTCTCCTGAGCTTTCCTTACTTTGTTATGATCTATCACCAGGTGAACATCATCAGGTGTTATCAAACCACCGTCAATCCAGGCAGCTGTTGCTATCTCTGCAGTTTCTCTGAGACCAGTGTGGTGTCGCATGCTGGCCAGAGCTGTGCTCGGGATATCTTTCCTATTTCGAATCTTATGCCTGGAAGGTTTGGGACCATTATTTTCTGGGTTAGGGACAAAGTCACCATTCTCCTGGTCAGCACTCGGATCAGCCATGGGGAAGTCATTAAACTCTGAATCAGCTTGACTCCAATCATCGGCCTTTTTTACCTCACCCTGGGCCTTCTCAAGTCTCTTTTCCTCGGCAACTCTTCTCCTCTTCTGTCTCTCTGTGGCAGCCTCCTGTCTCTTGGACTCCGGAATATCTTGGCTAGAAATCATGAGAGCCCCTATACTGCCAGTCTTCTCTCTCTGTGCTTTGACAAATGCCAGTTCGATCACAGGAATCTTCAGTTCACGCTTGCAAATACAGGAGATGTGGGCCTCGGATTTACAGTCACGATCGCATCCAAACTCAAGACAGAGAACAATTGGGTACTTGCAAGAAATTATGTCAAATAACTGGTCCAGTTGCTTGGCAAAGCTGTCCTTAACTGCAAGTTTTCCTATCCCAAGAGAGATATCTCTTGCCTTTTCCCAACTGGCTAGCAGTCTCTCACTAATCTTCTTCTGACTTGTTATGACTGGAGGCTTGAACTGAGCGTTAGCCAGAGTGTACTGTGCCAAGACAGCTTTGGTCATATCACTGGCAATGTCTTTGTTTGTGTAAGTTCTTTGGTTCTTTTCACTGATTTGCCTGAATAAAACACCGTATCTCAAAGCATCTCTCAATGTAGGCAACTCCAACTTCAGGAGCTCTCTCCCAGACCCAAGATAGTGACTGAGATGGCTGGATTTTTGGTTCCTCGTCCTGACACAAGCAGCCATCGCAAATATTATCAACTTATAAATGCATCAGAATCTGAAACAGAAAAAAATATTGTTAGTTGGGTTGTTAAAGAATGAAGTCAGAAAGCAAAGTTCACTATTTAATTGTAATGCACTAATGCAGCTGTACGTTAGATTTTCGATAAATTTCACGCTAAAATTTACCTAGCAAAAGGTTGCAAAATATTGAAACTGAAATTATTTTCTGTTTATATACACTAAAATCTACCAAAAAAGTGATGGGCCATTAGTTTTAGCTGATCTTCCCTCCTATGACACACCCTAATATACATGCAGTCCAGAATACAGAAACTAAATAGTTCAGCATTATTTGTCCCCTGCACAGCTCATTCCCGTAATTTAGCTGGAATTCACCTGTATCTTTAATAATTGGTTGTTGTTTTTTAACTGTTGAAAGGCTATTTAATTGTTGTTTTTTCCTAGTTCAACAATTTGGTGGAGTGTATTAATGAAAATATTAAAAATTAGTTTTAGAAGCCATCAGGTGCAGTAGAAAAGGTAAAAACTGTAAGATGTGTATGCAATCAATTACCTGAAAATATAGTTACATGCACTGGAAGAAATTATTATTTCTAAAATTGTTTTAGCTGTTTCAACAGCTGAAAGTATTCTTGCTCAAATAAACTATGAATTTGTTTATCTGTTAATGTTGTGGGACGACATATTAAGTAAAATTTATCGTCATTAAAGACCTTCAGCATAAATATTTGCCACTTGATAAATCAGATACATATTGAAGGCATCTACTGTACACTACAAACTCTTCGAAGGACTAATCTAGAAACATTTAGAGTAGAAGCACAAAGTTAGCTACAAAGATAAGCATTGCTCCTTAGTGGAGCACCTAAGTGTTATTTTTTAGGGAATCTTGCAAATAGTGATACAATTATGAAAAGTAGCATGAAAATTCAATATTGGTAATTTATCATATCTATCTGACTGGACATTCAAAATTCGAAGATGGCGGCCATTTTTCCAAGATGGCCGCCAAATGTAGATGTCATATGATCCTTTTATGTAGCGACGGAGTACACTTGTCTCGTGAGGGGGTAAAGACGTTGTCCGCATCCCTGGAGCGTGAAATTGTCACTCCGAAGGGGGGGGTTACGCCAGTAGAGAGGGGTCGGGGAATATGGGAGTCAAAAAACAAGCAGGTCCTGGGTAGTAGCGAAACAGAAGTAGATAATGCCGAAAATATAGTTAGTCATAATAACAAACATCAAAGTAATAAATGTAAAACAGATAGAAACGGAAGAAATATATTGAGTGTTTATTATACTAATAGTAGAAGCCTGTGTAACAAAATGGACCAGCTCAGGGCCATTGTTAGTAAAGAGAACATAGATATAATTGCAATAACGGAAACATGGATAAATTCAAACAGCAAACATTTTTTAGCAGAATTTCATATTCCAGGATATAACCTATTTAAATTTGACAGAGTAGGAAGGAGAGGTGGCGCCAGTAGCAGTGTATATCAGGGTGTCATTAAAAAGCTGCAATAAATCAAACATTAAAACAAATAGCGACAATGAAAGTATTTGGGTAGAGATTGGTGAGGGCAGTGAATCCGTAGTCATTGGTGTTATATATAGACCACCTAATTTGAGTAGGAACGATGGTAAATTGCTATGGGAGGAAATAAAGAAGGCATCTGATAGAAACAATGTATGTATTCTTGGCGATTTCAACTTTTCAGGCATAGATTGGAAAAATCAACTTAGCGATAATGAATCTGAAGATTTTCTAGAAGTAGTACAAGATAGTTTTTTATATCAATTCATAAACTCGCCCACTAGAGGAAATAGTATCCTCGATTTAGTTCTCAGTAATAATGAAAATCTAGTAAAAGATGTTGGGATTGGAGACGAACTAGGAAACAGTGATTATAAAGCCATATATTTTAACATAATATGGGATGGCAGGAAGAGGGAAAATTCGGCCTTGATCCCGGATTTTAGGAAGGCTAATTACGGTAGCTTAAGGAGAGACCTAAGGGATGACCCTATGGTCAAAAGATTAATCCCCCCCCACACCTCCGGAAACTGTCAACTTAGGACGGGATAACCCTGAATTTAATTTAGCAGCTACTTATGAACAATTTATTGCGACAATCAATAATGCCCAAAATAAACACATCCCTAAAAGAAAATTCAGATCGATACGGAACCAACCAAAATGGATGAATAATAGACTCTCAGTTCTTCTAGGGAAAAAGAAAGGAGTATATAGAAAAGTTAAGAAAGGCGAAAATCACTTACTTGGTTACTATCAGAACCGAACAAGACAGGTAAAAACAGAAATTAGGAAAGCAAAGAGAAATTATGAAATCAAGGTAGCAAACGAATCGAAAAATAACCCCAAAGCTTTTTATCAACTGTATAAATCAAAGGTTAGAGATACAATAGGTCCCCTTAAAACTACGACAGGAGAAATGACTGATGATGAGTTTGAAATGTGTAGTACGTTAAATAGTCATTTTTGCTCCGTATTCACAAATGAAAACCTAGCACAGTTTCCAGAAGTTCATAAGGTATATGACGACAGTATAGAAAATATGTTGATGAATATCAATATTACTAGTAACGATGTGCTTAAAGTAATTAACAAACTGAAGCCTCATAAATCGCCTGGTCCAGACGAGGTATATGCTAGAATATTAAAAGAATGTAGAGATGAGTTGAGTAATCCATAAGCAGTTTTATTTAATAAGTCATTAGAATCGGGCCTAGTGCCAGAAGCTTGGAAACTTGCAAATGTAGTTCCGATTTTCAAAAAGGGTGATAAATCAATAGCATCAAATTACCGTCCCATTAGTCTCACGTCAATCATAGGCAAGTTGCTAGAGTCAATTATTGCTACAAAAATCAGAAGCCACCTTGAAACATTCAACTTAATTCATTCTTCTCAGCACGGGTTCACCCAGGGACGTTCTTGTCTCACAAATTTGCTTAGCTTTTTCTCAGAAGTATATGAAGCGGTAGATAATGATAAGTCATATGATATAATTTATTTAGATTTCAGTAAAGCATTCGATAGAGTCCCTCATGAGAGATTGATAAGGAAGGTAGAAGCACATGGAATAGGTGGATCATTATTAAAATGGATTAGGTCATGGTTAACTGGTAGGAAACAAAGAGTCAGCATAAATGGATTAAAGTCAGACTGGGGTGCGGTCAAAAGCGGAGTTCCCCAGGGATCTGTATTAGGCCCTCTGCTGTTTGTTATATTCATTAATGATCTTGATTTAGGTATAACTAGTAGGATTAGTAAATTTGCAGATGATACCAAAATGGGGAGAGTGATAAATTCAGACAGTGTCTTTGAACACCTTCAAAGAGATCTAGATACCTTACATGAGTGGTCAGTAGACTGGCAAATGAATTTTAATACTGATAAATGCAAGGTACTACAGATAGGGAAGACGAATACAAACGTTAAGTATAAACTAGGTAACACGGAAATAGAAAACTCAGTTTGTGAAAAAGATCTAGGTGTATTTGTTAGCAACGACTTGAAACCTAGAAAACAATGTATTAGCGTTCGCAACAAGGCAAACAGGATTCTTGGGTTCATATCTAGGTCTGTGAGTAACAGAACTGCTGACGTTATCTTGAAACTTTACCTAGCATTAGTGAGGCCACACATGGATTATGCGGTTCAGTTCTGGTGTCCTTATTATAGAATGGACATAGATTCTTTGGAGAGAGTACAAAGAAGAATGACAAAAATGATCCATAATATTAGAAACCTTCCATATGAAGAAAGACTGAAAAGCTTAGGCTTACATTCATTAGAGAGGCGTAGAGTTAGGGGAGATATGATAGAGGTGTACAAGTGGGTAAGTGGGATTAACAAGGGTAAAATGGAAGATGTTCTGAAGCTCAGTAATAACGAAATAACTAGAACAAATGGCTTTAAATTAGATAAATTCCGATTCAGAAAGGATATAGGCAAGCACTGGTTTGGTAATAGAGTTGTGGATATGTGGAATAGGCTACCGAGTGCTATAGATATATATATATATATATATATATATATATATATTATATATATATATATAATATATATATCATATATATATACATAATATATATATATATAATATAATCATATACTACTACTCATACTACATACATCATCATACATACTACATACTACTACATACATCATACTACATACTCATACTACATACTCATATACATATATATATATATATATATATATATATACATATACATACATACATACATACATACATACATACATACATATATCATACTACATACTACATACATACATACATATATATATATATATATACTATATATATATATATATATATATATATATATATATATATATATATATATATATATATATATATATATATATATATATTGACAACACAACACATACAGTATAACCTTACTCACTCTTGATTTGATCTATTATTTCTATTCTTTGAGGGTTTTTTCTCCGATGTTATCAATTCGCAATAATATTAGAGAGGAATCTTATCGTATGGGTTCCACTGGTCGGGAAGTTTGTTTACCCCAGGGCCGACCTAATCATTAACAAACTACTGGGGCCTCAACTGACGTCACCGCGGTCACTGAAGGCTCGGCTTTTTTCACACTTCATTTTTCAAAAATTCGTGGCCTGAGATCCAATTTTTCTTCTGTGGAGCACCATCTATCAGCCTCATCCCCCGATCTCTTACTACTATCTGAACTTCAGCTGACAAAAGCAACTTATCCAATCTTTTCAAGTCTCCAACTGCAACCTTTATCCCTCTTTCGGTTCTAAGGGAGGTGTATGTGCCTACTGCAACACACGTACAGTACACCTACAGTATAGCTGGACTCACGGATCTTTCATCTTCTCTCCATGATGTCATCTGGCTCAAAATATTTCTACTAACTATGACTATTTTCCTTTATTTCCTTTACTGTTCTGCCAACTCTACCAACTATTTGGGACTCTTTGATTATCTCACTTCTTGCCAGGAGTCGTAGCTATCCACAAACCCCAACATTGAGATCTTCTAACTAGGGGTTTCAAAGTACATCACAGAGAATGGCTTGGCTCTGCAAGGGATAACCCAAGTAGAGCTGAGGCACTCATTTTCCTTACCTAATGATCCGGAACAAATATTTATACATCCTACACGTGTTCCAGATCGACACGATCTACTTACTAACATTCATGATCTTTGTTTTACCTCTAACCCCTCACACTATTCATACTTAATTTCTGCCCCCTAAGGGTCTTCTGTTCACGATCATATTTCTATTAAATCAAACTGGGCACGACCACCTCCCCCACCTCTTATAAACGTCAACTATGACAGTATCGGAATGCAAACTGGCAATCCTTGCAATAATTCTTCTTCGACTTTCCTTGGGAAGAATGTTGCTTTTCCACTCTGGATGCCTTGGTATGTGTTGACAGCATTGTTGGAGTTATATAGGGTGGTATGAGTGCATCTATCCCATCTTCTACCAAAACTTTTACTTTACAAAATGGTTAGATCGCTCTTGCTCTATTGCATGTAGGGAGAGAGATAGGGAGTAACAAGTTATGAAACTATCCCTCTCCTTTTACGCACTCCTCTTTCATTACTTCTAAGAATCATCGTAAGGTTATACTTCGTAGGGCCAAGCGGAATTTTATAAGAAAAGATGGACCGCTGACCTGAATAACTCTTCTTCTTATAAATCCTTCTAGTCTTAACGAAAAACTTTTGTATTAACTTCTGCACTCCCTCTTTTTCTCCTCTCATCTGACCTGATAACTCTATAGCCAACTCTTCACCCTGATAAAGCCAATCTCTTTGGCACCTTATTCTCCTCTAACTCCACCTTAGACGATCCAACTCTCCCTCCTACTAAACCTAAGCACTTTCCTATAATCTCCACTCATAGGGTTGCTGGTGTGTTATCCAGGGTGGATGTGAGAAAGGCGCATGGACCGGACGGAATGCCACCTCGTGTTCTGAGGGAGTGTTCTGAAATTCTAGCCCCTGTGCTTGCTCGCCTCTTTCGCCTTTGCCTCAAAACCCAAACTTTTCCTTCTTCTTGAAAGCATGCCTTGGTTCAGCTCATCCCGAAGAAGGGTGACCATTCCAATCCCTCTTACTATCGCTCCATTGCCCTAACTTCATGCTTCTCTAAAATTTTCTAAACTATTTAAAACTCTCATTTCCTCCGTCACCTTGAACGCCTTTCTCTTTTGTTGGATCACCAGTATGGCTTTCGCCAGGCCAGATCTTCCGGTGATCTGTTCTCCTACTGCACCCATCTTTGGTGCGGTAGGAAGATTATGGGGAAACTTTCCCCGTGGCTCTCGACATCTCCAAAACATGTGACAGGGTATGGCACAACGCTTTGCTTTCTAAATTTTCCTCTTATGTATTCTCTCCCTACTTTGTTCTCTAATTTCTAGCTTCCTTTAAGAACCGATCCAGGGCAGTTGCTGTCGAGGGATCTACCTCTCACTCTTTCTCTACCAATTGTGGTGTCCCACAGGGTTATGTATTTTTTCACTTACTCTCTTCCTTCTTTTTACCAATGATTTACTTCACACTACGACAAATTCTATCCATTCTAACGCTGATGATTCTACTCCTCACTCTTCTTTACATTTTCCCCTTCCCCTTATTCTCGAACTAGATCTTTTTCTAGTGCTGGTATCATTACGCCTTATCAATGCTGTTTCGAAACTTCAGACTCGAGGCTATTCGAAACCTCACTGTGGCTTGGTAGTGGACACGACTTTTGTGCACGATAGCACAATAGGGATGAGCTTATCTTAATCCTAAGGAATATGAGAAAAACGCAAAGAACCTTGACAAAACGGGGGCATATCCACTGACTATCTCTGAATTGGTGACATACATCAATGAGAGAAAAACTGCATGTGAAGGTTCTAATCGAACACTTTTTAGACTGGCAGACTAATCTTACTGTACAAGCAAAGACTAGAATCACCTGAATTTCATTCAACTAGACTTAAGGACCAATTGGTTTCACATATTCCTCACCTGGAAGCTCACAATCAAGGATGGGAAGTTTTAGAAGCATTTCAAGAGGATGTTGGCTCCATCCTGGCTGAGGTTGGTAAATACACTGAAGCTGTTTATTTTGCCAAGGATGCAAAGATAATACGGCAGGATATGGTCAAACACAAGTCAAAATTCCTAACTATACTTGATGGTAGAGGTATTGAAGAGGCAGTTCCTTCATCACTTTTCCAATTCATATGTATTTTTTAATATGGCGCAGATATTAAATCACAAATTCAGCTTATAGCATCCTAGTCAGATCTTGCTATGGCACAGCTGCTACAGTACAACTGTTTTACAAAGTGCAAGGAAGGAGCACATTCTCACAGATATTCTAAGGATCGCGAGACCCCATTTGCTATTTATATTCCCATGTCTGTGTTTTAAAAACTAGGAAAAGATTACTTATTGACATGCTCCATGAGTATGGTATCTGCATTTCCTATGATAGAGTTCTAGAAATATCGGCCCAACTTGGTGATGCTGTTGTTTCCAAGTTTTGAAGATGGAGTTGTGTGCCCATTTGCTTTGAGAATTTTTTTTTACAACAGTTGCAGTAGACAACATTGATCATAATCCTACTGCAACTACAGTCCATACATCTTTTCATGGTACTAGTATCTCTATTTTCTAGCACCCAAGCTTTGAAAATCTTGGTGAGGAGCGTGAGCCACTTCATGTAGGAATTCTTCCAGTGAAAAAAGTTCCTGAACTTCCGAACTCTTTCACTAATTTCTTCCAGCACATACAAGCAGCTGTGAATATGAAATAATTCTTATAATAATATATACAAAGGATATGAGCAAGACATAAACATGTTTCTCATTGTTTAATTAAGAATCGCTTGCATTAATTTTTTTTAAAGAGGTAAAAGTAAGTGCAGAACCGTTACTTTATACAGAAAAGACATATCTGATGGGTCCAAAACAATCATAATATGTTCCATCATGCCTTATAGCCTACGAATAGACACCTTATGTGCACAGATTGCCCAATAATAAGTCACTATATGTAAAAAAAAATAAAAAATAAAATCGGTTAAGCAAATTTGGCAAACATCTTGGAAAATGGACACCATGTTGAAATTTTGAATGTCCAATCGAATAGATTTGATAAGTTCATATCAAATTTCATGCCTGTATGATCATTTGCATGATTGTACGTGTTAACTGCTCTGCTACTGTATTTAAGGAAAAGAATTGAATTGAATATAATTGAAACAGTTTATTTAGCCAGAAAAGCTCAGATACAGAGTGGATAATAATAACAATATTAACATGGCTGAGCCAGTTGAGAACCTGAGCTCTGTTTTTCTTTCATCATTATCTTAATTTCGCTTGTGATATAGGGTTTGGAAATGGATCCAGTTTTCACTGACTTAGTCTTGAGCGAGAAACATTTATTAAAGCAAGCATTGAAGATGGAAGAGAAGTTGCTGCTGCTGTTCACGTTAGGGTTGTCGGAGGCATAGACAAGATCCCAGTTAGCATTCATTAGATTGTTTTAAAAAAGGAGTATGTTGTCGGTGCAGTAGTCTCTGTATTGTATTGAGACTCCACTAGACCTTTCAGGTCTTGTGGCTGTTTTATACATGGCTGTCGCGATCCCACTACCCTTTATACCTAGGGAGTGAAACCTACCCCAAGTTATTAACAAATAAAGGAACAAATAGGGAACACGGCAATAATTATCCCCACAAAAAGCTACTCAACTAAATGTACTTGAATAAGTATGAACAAGTTGAAATAAGTAAGTCACAAAAGGGAAGA
The DNA here is from genome assembly GCA_958450375.1 of Homarus gammarus. Lineage (NCBI taxonomy): Eukaryota > Metazoa > Arthropoda > Malacostraca > Decapoda > Nephropidae > Homarus > Homarus gammarus. The sequence continues at coordinate 345,077 of CAUDMG010002562.1, forward strand.
TAATTAATTAATTCAATTTATGTTCTAAAGGGAGTAATGACTAGCAAACATGAATTTAAGGGTATAAGTAATTGTATATTAAAATACGAGTGATGCCGGAAGGGTGAAAATATACCGTAAGGAGTTAGACCAAACGAATATTACTTAACATAACTATATTACACAGACATACAAAATATATACATACAACAATCCCTACAAAATAGTTATTTCCTACCAAACAGGAGATTCCTTACCACCAGGATCTCTTCCTAGGCCTAACTAAACGTGTCACTAATACCTGGTACCCCTAGGGCATTGCAGAAGACTGGACAAGGCACTAGACAAGGGTCAAGGCTAGAGAACGAATGGACACTTCTACCATATGCCACGGTTTTTCGCTACTGGGTAAGCGTGGGGCACGCCGTGGAGGAGAGCTTCTCATATCAAGTGATCCAGGACATTTGCTGGATAGTTTATATAATTAATTAATAATACTCTTGATTTGACTTAGAGTAAGACAATGATGCATGTTAATAACATACATAAATATACAATTAACCTAAGTAACTAAGAACAATAATAATAAGTACAATTAACAAGTTACTAGCCTGTGTGAAATGTAGGCGTGAACATATGCCTCACGCTATGCGAGTTCCCGAGCGCTCAGGCACGTGACAATGGCAAAAACTGGGAAGTGATCTGAGATATTGTTAGGAGTGTTGTTAGTGCAGATATGATCTATCACAGTGGCAGAGATGGCAGTTACTCTAGTGGGGTTTGGTTATAGTGTTGAAGAAGAGCTTAGAATGACAGGTAGCAAGGTCTAATACTGAGGTGTCGGTTTCTGATTTTAATAGATCAAAGTTGAAATCTCCTGTAATGTAGCAATGTTTCCTCTCTGGACTTATGATAGTGATAAGCTCCGAAAATTTATCAAGAAAATTCCTTAAATTAGTGTGGGGTCTTCTGTAGATTACTCCTACTCGGATATTTCGTGTGTCGTTACGTAATTCAATGAAAACACTCTCCATGTACTCCTCCTGAACCTTTAAATCATCTCTTACTGTGTCGTGACGTGTTGACGCAGTGACTATTATAATTAGGAATGTTATACAAATGGTCAATATCGTTAGTGAGTTTGGTCTCACAGAACCCAAGTATATCAAATTTGTTGGCAACAGAAGATAAACACTGATCTAAAAAGGTATCTAGATGAAGGGGAATACTGCTGATGTTATGGTAAATCAAGGAGAAGGAATGGGGTAGTAGGAGACTAGAACTAAACTCGGGAGAGTCAGAAAGTAATAGTTACAGTTTGGGTTGGTGTAATCTAGTGAGTTTTGTAGAAAGGCATCAGGATCGAAATGATGGAGTATTGTGTCGACACTATGGGTAAATGGGGTGTAACACATTTGATCTAGCACATATAATGGAATAACACTAGCATCATCATTGTGGGAACAATGATACTGATTAAGGAACAGTAAAGACTCAGGGTCACTGAAGTGTAAAAGAGGGGAAAAAGACTAGATAATATTTCACCAAAGCAAATTTTTAAAACAGAATACTACACAGTCCTTGTTAAAGTGATGGCAGACTTCGTGAAGAGGTTTAAATGTTTAAAGACAATAATGTAATTAATCCCTTGCTCGCTCGCTTACCGCCCATCTAGAAATATCTAGAAGTTCCTGTGCGACAGAGGCGCCAGTAAATTCTGCCCAGTCTCCCTTGTCTCTAATATTTTCCAGAACATCAACTGTTGCCATCGAAGTATAGCCAATAATATTTTTCGAGAAAAAAATTTACGTCATCGCCGAGGTTATTTAATGAGATGCACTCCACTCCACACCTCGCTGTACATACTTCTACTTAGTTCCCAATCCATTCAACCTGTGGTCCTCCTCTCTAGCGCTTTAAAGACAAACTTATTGGCACAGTTGTGTGTCCTATCTACGTGCTTTTTCCCAGTGACTGTTTATGCTAGGACACTGCGCTCATTCCTGGCCAGTAATCATTCTAAGTATTATTTGCTCTACTTGAAGTGAAGGCCAACGAGGTGTTCTTTTCATTTTCCCATGTTTATAGTGATTTTCTTTAACTTTTGTATAACGTTCCTCCTGCAGGTATTTTTGTATATATTTGTTTTTAATATAATTAAAAGAAGATTACTTTACCTGTTCAACTCCCCCTTATAAGTGATATCTGAGCTAGTGACATTTTTACATTATTATTAATCATTTTCTCGAGAACACTACTTACTTGTTCACTAGCGGATATTACGGTTAACTTTCTTACTTATTTTAGTCAATGAATATCTTAGAGTTTTGTATCTACTCCTTTTTTTCATCTGTTAACTGTAAATTCTACCCCATGACAATTTTTAAGTCCTGCTCAGATTTGTAGTGTGGACATCTCAAATTTAAGAAAATGTGTTAAAGAGTTAGCTATTAAAATATATCACAAAGATTTAGATCCCACTGAATTTCAATCGGAGATAGAAAGTCTTACATTGCAAGTATCCATAATGCTTCAAGAACCTGCAAATGCCAATCCTCTTACTCTTCTGAATACTGTACTATCCATGAATGGTGTCTTAACCTCGTACCCAAAATATTGAAGCTACATTGCGTATATTCTTTACCCTTCCTGTCACGGTTGCCAAACCCTTCCTGTCGCAATTGCCACAGCTGAACGTATCAACAATGAGTCAGCAGCACCTAACAGTGTAAAGACCTGGGCGTTGGGATACAAATCCCTTGCCAGCCTAATCAGGATCTTATAAAAGGAAAGTCCAGAACCATGGGTTTCCAAGGGTAACAAACAACCGTTGGAGATTGACATCTCTTTACTACGAAAATAATCACAATAATTTAAACCTGACACCACTCACAAAAATATTAAGTAAACAGTACTGGAGTCAAACTATTACGGGAGTCAAACAAAGTACAGATACTTCCTACGGCTGCAGATGAATACTCCTAACCAGTTCGGTGGAATGTTCTGGTAACGCTGTGGTCCGCTCTCAGGGGGAATGTACAGGGCAGTTTCCTCACTAGTCGCCGGCGTTGGTGGGCGATGTCTTGCCACACAGGAGAGACGCCAGGGCACGGACGGTGGATGGGGCGTGGAGGAAGTGGCGATGATGTGACAGCTGCGGTAGTAGCTGGAGTAGGTGTCCGGAGTTGACAGCAGAATAGTAAAGAACTGGGGAATGAGCCCACGAGCCTCAGATGAGTACACAACCAGAGTTGAAATCGAACAGCATGGGATGTGGAGCTGTGGCGCTGGCTGGTTAGTGTTTGGTGTGCGACGAGGCAGCAGCGACCTTCTCACCTCCGTCTACCCGCCCTTTGTGGGGTAGCAACAAGCAAGCGAGCGGCGGACAACCATCCTGCTCGTTACCGCCTTTACACATGGGATTGGCTATTTTTTCCATTGAATATGCAACTGCAACTAACCTCTATTAAAATTACTTAATTGATAATATTATATCTGCTAATGCTAGTAAAGTAAAAAAAAATACTATACAGGGTAAATTTTGTCACCCCAGAAAGTTTGTCTGAAGCAGAGATAGAGTTATTTATTTATTTTTTTTTTTTATTTGAATAGTACATCATATCATGAGTAAATCTGTTTATTTTCTTCACAGAATATCCAACTGCAAGCACCCTTGATTATATTTATTTGGTTGATAATTTCGTATCTGCTAAAACCAGGAAAGTAATTATTTTAACTATATTTTTAAGCAATGAAAATTATTTGAGGTACGGTAGAAGTATAGTAATTAACTATGTTTTATCGCCATTTCAATAAATTTAATCATGAATAAAACTTTTATGCTTTGCGATAACTTGTTTTATATATGTATTTTTTTTTGTTTTTTGACATCTACCTAGAGAGCTTCTTCTTATGCTTCTAGCAAGTGGTTGAGTAAAAATTTATCCGTATATAATTACATGATATATTGATATAGTCCCCCACTAAAAAAAAGATAAGAGATTCACTGTGAGACATTCCTAGCAGACACTCGGCTTATTTAATTTTATGTCTCTTGTCTCTACTCCTCTCTTATACCATTCCTTATTTCTTCCCTCAAGTAATTGTTTTTCTTCTTTCCTTCACCTCCCTTTACCCTGACTTATCCTCTTGCATCATCCTTCACCTTTACTTCCTCCCATTTTTATCCCCCACCTACCTCTTCCAACCAGTTCTCTTACTATTTTTTCATCCTAAACTGGTCCTAATGTAATAGGCCCCTGTCTCATCAACAGAACGTATTATATAAATGGGTCAATACATCTGATATTATATTCAGATTCACCACCCTGTAACTTTCCACTGTCTATGAGTAAGACATGAGATGGACACGTGAGCGGGCAACTCACCCAAGAAGGCGAGACCCATAGCTCAGCATTTCTGTAAGCACGCACTGCGATGCCCTTAAGCTTCAGTAGCTCACCTCAACTCATATAGTAAGGACGTGACCTAACGTTTATCATACATAAACGCCGTTCCCTTCTCATTCACTCCTAGACCGTGAGACTTACGGTTGATATACACTCAGGAATTATATATAAAACATTTTATAATAAAACAAAGGAACTACCGTTTGGGTTTCGTTACTTAAAACCCAAATATAAATAAGTGTGAACGGACAGGTTAATTGGACAAGCAGCCGATTCACTAACTTGAAGCAAGTTTTTCAATTTCCTCACTTATTTTTTCTTCTCCACTCGCTATGTCAAGAAAAAGCCGATATTATTATTCAAAATACAGTATGCTATTTTCTTCACGTCTGTATTTGAGCAACAAAGATGTCTGTAGCCTAACAGACGTATCAATTTATATACAGTTTATATCCAGCGATTTCTCCATATGATGCATATTTATCTTATTCTATCTATCTATTGGTATGTCATATACCAGTTGAGATAATTATAGAGAAAATTGTGGAGGGTACGGACTGTAACGCCCATTTAAAATTGTTACCAAACTTTTTAAAGAGTCTCTATTCATAACTAAAACTCGATATCTCCACATATTTTAAGAAAGATAACATCAATGGAGATTATTACAACACAACAATAGGGTGTGTCATAGGAGGGAAGATCAGCTAAAACTAATGGCCCATCACTGTTTTGGTAGATTTTAGTGTATATAAACAGAAAATAATTTCAGTTTCAATATTTTGCAACCTTTTGCTAGGTAAATTTTAGCGTGAAATTTATCGAAAATCTAACGTACAGCTGCATTAGTGCATTACAATTAAATAGTGAACATTGCTTTCTGACTTCATTCTTTAACAACCCAACTAACAATATTTTTTTCTGTTTCAGATTCTGATGCATTTATAAGTTGATAATATTTGCGATGGCTGCTTGTGTCAGGACGAGGAACCAAAAATCCAGCCATCTCAGTCACTATCTTGGGTCTGGGAGAGAGCTCCTGAAGTCGGAGTTGCCTACATTGAGAGATGCTTTGAGATACGGTGTTTTAATCAGGCAAATCAGTGAAAAGAACCAAAGAACTTACACAAACAAAGACATTGCCAGTGATATGACCAAAGCTGTCTTGGCACAGTACACTCTGGCTAACGCTCAGTTCAAGCCTCCAGTCATAACAAGTCAGAAGAAGATTAGTGAGAGACTGCTAGCCAGTTGGGAAAAGGCAAGAGATATCTCTCTTGGGAGAGGAAAACTTGCAGTTAAGGACAGCTTTGCCAAGCAATTGGACCAGTTATTTGACATAATTACTTGCAAATGCACAATTGTTCTCTGTCCTGAGTTTGGATGCGACCGTGACTGTAAATCCGAGGCCCACATCTCCTGTATTTGCAAGCATGAACTGAAGATTCCTGTGATCGAACTGGCATTTGTCAAAGCACAGAGAGAGAAGACTGGCAGTATAGGGGCTCTCATGATTTCTAGCCAAGATATTCCGGAGTCCAAGAGACAGGAGGCTGCCACAGAGAGACAGAAGAGGAGAAGAGTTGCCGAGGAAAAGAGACTTGAGAAGGCCCAGGGTGAGGTAAAAAAAGGCCGATGATTGGAGTCAAGCTGGTTCAGAGTTTAATGACTTCCCTATGGCTGATCCGAGTGCTGACCAGGAGAATGGTGACTTTGTCCCTAACCCAGAAAATAATGATCCCAAACCTTCCAGGCATAACATTCGAAATAGGAAAGATATCCCGAGCATAGCTCTGGCCAGCATGCGACACCACACTGGTCTCAGAGAAACTGCAGAGATAGCAACAGCTGCCTGGATTGACGGTGGTTTGATAACACCTGATGATGTTCACCTGGTGATAGATCATAACAAAGTAAGGAGTGCTCAGGAGAAACTTGTCAGTAACCTAGAAGAGGAGTTTGATAAGGGGATAAGAGAAAATGGAATCAATTGTTTGTTCTTTGATGGGAGAAGGGATGACACTAAAGTGTTCATGAAAGTTGGAGATTCTGACAAGTTATTCCCTGCCATGGTGAAGGAGGAACACTACTCCTGCTGCAGTGAACCAGGAGGGAAGTATTTGTGGCATTTCACTCCAGAGAAAGATGACATCAGGAAACCAGCTAAGATAGTGGCAGATAACATTGTGAACTGGCTCAGAGAGAGGAACGTAGACCAGACCCTGCAGGCCATTGGAGGGGACAGCACCAACACGAACACAGGGTGGCAAGGGGGGGTCATACAGTGGATAGAGCGGAAGATTGGGAGGAAGCTGGTCTGGATTGTTTGTGACCTCCACACCAACGAGTTGCCACTCAGACATCTGATCCAGGAGCTGGATGGCAAAACTCTTTCAAACAACAGATGGTCTGGTCCTCTTGGCAAGATGCTGGACTCTGCCACTGAGTTAGAAATAAATCCGAGCTTTGGAAAAATTACAGTTGGCCCTCCACTCGTTGAGCTTGCACATACTGTCATTGACGACCTGAGTACTGACCAGTACTATGGTTACATGATTTGCAGTGCCATCAAAACTGGGGTCATGCCTGATAGACTTGCTTACCTGCAGATAGGTCCGGTCTCACATTCTAGGTGGCTCACAACGGCTCTCAGGTTCTGCGTAATTTGGGTCGCTCATCATAAACTGTAAGGGAACCAGCTTCACAACCTGAGACTTATTGTCCAATTCATCGTGAGTGTCTACTTGCCAAATTGGTTCAACACCAAGGTCAAGTCATCGTTCTCCGAAGGTCCGAGGCATGTTCTCTTCCAGCTTGAGCTCCTGAGGAGTCAGCCAAGGAAGGTTGTTCAGATTGTGGAGCAGACTGTGAGGAGATCTTCCTGGTATGCTCATCCCGAGGCAGTTCTGCAGACAATGCTCTGCAGTAAGGATGAGGAGGAGAGAAGAGTGGCAGTCAAAAAGATCTTGGATATGAGACTTATGAGAGGATCTGGGCATGACGAATCAGTTGGTGACGATTCCTTCAGGGTCAGGAAGACTCCTGAAGTCAATCTAGGTGCCAAGACCCTCACTGATCTCATAGATCTGGATAACATCCAGGCTGGCAGTGAGCCCCCTCTTACCTGCAGCCTCACCAATGTTTAAGTCAGAGCTTTCCTGGACAACCCCATGCATGTCCCTGCCTGGCCCTCTCACACCCAGATTATAGAGCGTTGTGTACAGCAAGTGAGCGAGGCCAGCAGTCACGTGTACAGCCAGGAGAGGAGGGAAGGCTACATCCGAGCTCAGGTGGTCAGCAGGGAGGTGATGAGTAGAAACAGAAGCAAGAAAGACATGTTCTCTATGGTGTGCAGCAACACCGGGTCGTAGTAGTGAAACCGGTTTTTGTATTTGATGATTTTGTTTTCTAAAGGAATATTAAATTTAATAAATGTGTCAAGATCATTCGTTTCACTATTCTGGATCATTTTCATCCTAATAAATTAACCTGATACATTTACTTTACTTTAAATAAGCTATTTAGTGGTGTTGGTAAAAGGGTGGAAATACTGAATTTTCATAAGATTTCAAGTAAAAATTTACCTAGCAAAAATGAAAACTTTTCAAATCTGAAGATATCACATGATTCTGCACATAGAACTACATCATTAATACCATGGGCCGATTTTTCAAACTCAAAAAAAAAAAATTCGCCTCCGTATGACACACCCTAACACACCAATCAATTTGTGCTTCCTAAAGCCAATAGCAGTCTATACTAAAATAATAAAACACGTCGTTTGAGATGGATAAATATTGACTTCGGATGATAAGTCGTCTATTCAAGGCCATAATTGCAAAATTTGATTGGTTATTTGTGACTTTAATTGATGAATTGACGATTTAAATGCTATTTGTTGAAAGTTTCCTTTAAGACGAAATATTGTCATTTCAGTCGGTAAATCTAGCTTCAAAATTGGAAATGTCAAAATTATTTGAAAATTCTCGAAAAAAAAAATCATCAGTTTGACGATTTTAATTGAAAAGAAACGTCAATGCAGATTGAAAGGAGGTGTATTTCGTAAGTATAGCTTGGATGACAATATCTTCTCAAAGAACTGTGTTTTTTTTCAGTAACGTAATGCAGTAATTTTTCATGTGACTTAATATTAATAATTACTAGAGGTTACCTGCAAATCAAGTTGCAACTATAATGCAAACGAGATTCATGTCAAGATCATGATTGACAATGGAGTAAAATATACAGGTGCCGGGGTGAATTACGCCAGGTGTAAATTTGGTTAATTTTATAAATACAGGTACAGGAACGGTGGTGGTGCGGCTGGCGGACGTGAACGACAACTCTCCCAGACTGACTCGTGACCTATGGCAGGTTGAGGTCGACGAGACGTGGGGCGACGGAGCTCCTACCAATCTCACACTCCTCCAGATCTCCACCACCGACCACGATATTTCCAACTACTTCTACTATCGGGTCAGTATCATATTTCGTTTGTTTTAATGAAAACTTCCGTGACACCAAATTATCCTTAATGGGTCAATATACTGGCACCTAATGCCAGATCACCACACTGTTTTTTCTAATTCTATCTAATTAATGCACTTATATTATGCACTATTATATTCTACTACCTATTTCCTACGTTGCATCATCATATGTACAGTAGCTTAACCTACAACTACCAAATGGTTACTGCAACGATTTCAGTGAAACATTTCCACATGCCTTGTCAGTAGGATATTTCATTTATATATTCGAGCCAGATGGCTTGGCACCTTCAACGATTTCTTATACCAGGTCAGTAATATGCTACAGCAATATCTTCTATCGGGGCCATGTATGATCCGGAACAATTCGTCACCGGTCTATTCGTCACGAGTCGTCAGGTTAATAATTGTGAATAAGTATCTCTTAACTCGTGCTTTCCTGCTTTAACCTTGGCTTCCATCGTCCAATCCCTTAGCATAAATATATATTTTATTTTTATTTTTTAATAATTCTATTGAATACCATGTTATATCTATTAAGTTTTTATAATGAAGTCGTAATTTTGGAGACGGTGAAGGTGAACTGGGTGGGAATGAAAACAAAACATAACTACGCCATTAAAGGCTGGGACCGGGTGATGAATTTATCTGGTGACAAATACTCCGGTGACGAATTGTCCTCGAACCGACTTCGACACCGTCAGTTATTAATTGGCACCCTCAAGCTAGAGTGGGTCGGTATGGCACCTTCAACTTATAGTGGGTCGGTATGACACCCTCAACTTATAGTGGGTCAGTATGTCACCCTCAACTTATAGTGGGACAGTATAACACCCTCAACTTATAGCAGGTCGGTATGACACCTTCAACTTATAGTGGGTCAGTATGTCACCCTCAACTTATAGTGGGTCAGTATGTCACCTTCAACTTATAGTGAGTCAGTATGTCACCTTCAACTTACAGTGGGTCGGTATGACACTTTACTTTTCATTTGATATGATACTTTCATTACTCCTTCTATTAGAATAATGCATTACCACACTGCAATATAACCATGCTATTTTCATACAAAAGGTACTGTTGCCAAACTAGATTGCTCCATCTGCTTTCACAAGGTCGATATTTTATTTCCTGTGCTATTACAACCTCGATAGTGACGGAAGCATGAATGGGGAGAATGAGCCCCAGACTGCCAGCGTGGTCTCTTTAATAACCCCAGGTCTGGAAACTGTCCATAACTCTGTACTTCTTCCAATATTTACGGAGGAGGAACTTTCGGGACTAATGAAGGAACCTGTGTATAAAAATCCTACTGGAATTAGGGCCGAGAGGCGCATTATCAAGAACTCCAGGGGTGATGAATTTGAAATGATTAACTTAATGGTCAGGTTGATCTATGAAGCCAACGCGCGACTCTCTATACTAAGTTCAAGGTGGAACGATTAACACGAACGCTTAGGTTCATTTCATGGAATATCCGGAATATTAACCGCAGAATTAATGACCTACAATGGTTTGTTAAAGTTTTTAACATTGGCTTACAAGAACCTTACACGTCCAGCACCCAGAAGATAGCTGCACCTAGGATAGCTGGATTTACAGCATACAAAAGTGGAGCAGAAAGTGGCCTGCTCACTTATGTAAAGAATGGTTTGGTCTGTAGATGGATCAAAACTCACAATGATGAAAGTATTCACTATCACCAATTTACAGTAAAGACAGCAAACAGTCAATTTTCGTTGTATAACATCTATGATCCGTGTAAAGAGCTGCGAGCGGACGTGTTACCAAAGCCATCAGGTGACAATGCTATGCTGTGTATGAGTGACTTTAACTCTCGTCACACTGTCCTCAGTGATGTCCAGTGTAACTCTAATGGGAGGGTGTTCGTGAATTACACCAATAATCATAATATCACTGTATACGACACAGACAAAGTGACACATCTGATGGGGGCAGACTTGATTATGTGATTGGGTGTAACCTAGTAGACAGTAATGTCAAGGCTAAGGTCATCTCAGTCCACATGGTCAGTGATCATTATTCAAAACTTACTGAATACACTGTTGTTGATGTCAAGTGTGATCTCCATCCTAAGCTCAGAATTAACATTCCAGATAATCTTAAACTGCACTTCAAGGCTTACATCCACAGGTGGTATGCTGGAAATACACCTGGGTCAGTGGATGAATTTAGCTGTGATCTTGTAAATGTCATTACCACATATTATACCACATGGGTTAAGTCAAGGAGGAAGGGGGGCAGCACTTAACCACCTCTGTGATCACATGACCCCATCCTCACCAAAGAAGGAGAGAAGGTAGAACAGCTTGCCAACATTTATAAGCAAAATAAAACTAGTGATAACCTCCTGGCATTCCTCAAAGCTAACAGAGAATTTCATGAACTCAAAGCTCAGGTGAGAAACTCCTATTGGAAACAATTCTTACAGGGGATTAATAGAACAACCACTGTAGCAGAAGTGTGGAACAAAATTAGAGCTATTACCAAGTCACCCACCCCAGTCTAACTTCATCACAGCCCTGAAGAATATGCTGACATGCTATTACACCAATGGTCTAGTGTGTCACAAATCACTTCCCTGCCTCCTGACATACAGCAATATCTTAAAACCACACACATTAATAGGGGTTTCAATATTGAAATAGCCAATTCCTCACCAGACCTTACCGACCAGTTTCCTATAATGCACCACGAACTAACAACAGCACTAATAAAAGGTGAATCATCCTCCCCTGGTGAAGATGGCATAACCTATAACACCCTGAGATTGTTAAATGGGATCCCTAACCATCCACTGCTTGACCTCTATCAAATGAGCCTCACACAGGGTATTCTGCCTAAGACATGGACTCATGGAAACATAGTACCAATCCCTAAAGCTAACTCTCCAAACTTCAGGCCAATTTCACTCACATTCTGTATGAGTAAAGTCCTTGAAAGAGTTGTTCTCAACCGTCTCATGTTTCAAGTCACAGACAAACTGGCCCCTAATCTGTACGGCTTCATGCCCGGGAGTAGCACACAGACATGCTTTGCAGAATATCTTGTTCACTCAAAAGATAAGACACAAACAGCCTTCATAGACCTTAAATCAGCCTTTGATGTAGCTAATAGAGACATTATACTTGAGCAACTAGCTAAATTTTGGCATCCATGGTAACATCCTGACATGAATAAAGGGTTATCTGTCCAACAGTTATGCCAGTGTTCTGTTTAAGGGAGTCAAAAGTGCCAGAATTAGATCATTTGAGCTTGGCACGCCTCAGGGAGGAGTGCTAAGTCTTATGCTCTTTAATATACTGATGCACAAGCTTATTGCTAACATTCCAGATCAGCCAAACGAGGCTGTAATATGCTATGCTGATGATATCTGCATTATGACATAGACCAAGCTCAGGCTCCAAGCCTTGCTGGATGTATTTGCTCGAAGGACTGTGGAATATTGCTCGGAGGACTGTGGAATGTGGTCTCATAATATCTGCTGACAAGACGAAGGTCCTCAATCCTCGTCCTGCTCACCCTCTGCCGCTTGCCTTTAATATTAACAGCATGCCCTTGTAACTATGTAGCTCCTTTAAATATCTTGGAATTTGTGTGAATGATGCAAATTTTGTCGGCAACCTTCGTGCCAAACTAATGCAGTGCATTAAACCCCTCAAAACCCTTGTTGGCAAGGGCTATGGAATTAAAATCACCTATGCTCGTACTTTGTATCTTCACTTCATTCGTTCTGTAATTGACTATCATGCCCTCCATCTTGTGACTATTCCACCTAAACAACTCAACAGCCTTGAGGTGGTGCAAAATGAAGCCATGCGCATCATTCTAGGATACCCAAAATCAACCAGAATTGCAAACATGAGGAAAGAGCTTGGACTGCCCTCCCTATCTGAGAGGATAGCTCTACTTAATACCATGTTTTGTGTCAAAGTTTTGAAGAACAATGTTCCCCAAAATGCAGCTCAAACTGAGTTGATGTTCTATGAAAGTAATCCTGACTACCTCGCTAACCTTCCACAAAAGACTCTCTTTGGGGCGTGGCTTCATAAAAGTGTTGCAGATCTCTTGAAACTGAATGTCCCAATCACCCCAGACGAACCCATTAATGCCATTCCTCCTTGGCTGGATATATCAGTTCTTATTAATTACACTCCTGTTGCTAGTAAGCAAATGTTAAACACCGATGTGATGAGATGTGTCCCACTAGAAACTATTAACAGACACATAGAGAGTATTAAATCAAGCGAATGTTGTGCTTTTACTGATGGTTCTGTGCAGACAAACACAGGTAGAACAGGCTGTGCAATTGTAATATATATAAAGAAAAATAGATGATAATGTCAAACAAGCAAAGGCTGAACAACTGGGCCAGCACAACACAAACTGAACTAACTGGAATCTACTTAGCCACAGACTACCTTAAACAAAATGGAGGTGGGGGTGATATTCTGTGACTCTCAAAGTGCTTTGAAATCAATGAACAGCCTATCAGGTTCTATGTCTAAAGTTGTATGTGATATTAAAAGAAATGTGATAACTACCAATGAGAACAACTGTCTTATCGAATTTGTGTGGATTCCGTCCCATGTTGGAATTAGGTATCCTGACCGTGCCGATAGACTGGCCAATGAGGCATGTAAGAAGAAAAATGTTGACCGTGACCTTGGCCAGGCCAATGCTGTACTTAATAACATTCATTTCAGAGTCATGAACTCTGATCTAGAAGAACTGAGAAATGCAGAGACACCTGGCAGTTGTAGCATTAGTAAATATGACAAGTTTTGTGACGAGAGGTACCGGTATGGCTAGCATAAGGACAGAACCAGACAATGTGGTGTAGTCGTGGCCAGAATTAGCGCTAGGACACAGACACATCTGGCAAGTTAGTAATGCTGTACCCATACCGGAACACTCAGCATGTAAACTTTGTGATAAACCTTTAAAGCATACACTTGGACACCATATTATTGAATGTGGCACTGTCAAAGATTTCAGGCCACCTGGCTTATTGTATCATGAACTTTGTAATCACTATATTGAATCGAGGGTGCTTGGGGACATTCTTGCTGTTTATCCCAAATTTGCTAGCCCACACTGATTAGTCTTCAATTAGAATATGAAGTCCAATGTATATTGTTACGCCGTCTCTTAATTTACGTTAATATCCAGGTTCTAGGCGTAACCCAAAAAAAAGTGAAGTAAATCAAAAGGGAATAAAAATAAATAAAGTAAACCTTTAAGAGTTTAATTAAATTAAATATTAACACAATAAAGAGCCTCGTAGGCTGTCATAACAAATTGATTCACTATCGAAACCTTTAAAACACAAATGATACTAAAACATCGAAACATCAAAAGAACTGCTTAAATATATAGAATACAAATAAAACACTGGATTACGTTAACACTGCATAAACATGTAAAATAACTAACACTGAAATTAACTATAGTGAAACAACACTGAATTACTTAAATGTAACTAACCAAGCACTGATGGACACATAAGAGACATGAATAGGTACTCACATAGATATACCACATTGGTGATGACAGGAACAATACAGAAATAAAATAAAGTTTAAGTAACAGGTGACGGGTGCCACTCAAAAGAACGTGAATTGGATGACAAGAGGACTGGACTGAACTCCATCTGCTGGTGGGGGACTATATATAGGGTCTGCTCCCGCCAGTGCGACACGCAGGTGAAACATTGGTCATTTAACGATGCAGATGGTCGTTAGAGATTTCAGATTTGCCCCGGAGGGGGCTAGTTTATTGGGCACCCCCTTACATCCTGTGCAAGGTGAAGCGCAGAAGCGTTTACAGTGCCCAACAGGGAAGTATGAAAAGTTCATACTTGCCTTTATGACTCGTACATTAAGGGCGTAAAAGCCTGAAGGGTCATAGGTTCTGTCAAGTTACATAAAGTGAGAGAATGATGAGTGTGTGGGGAGAAAGTTCCCGGTACATTTTATCTGTTTATGGCAAAGAGTGGCAGGTCCCTAATAATGTCAAATTCCAGGCCTGTGACTAGGAGGAGGGATATCTGGTCTGGGAGGGAAGAGGTGTTGGTAACGGCTGGGGACCTGTAGGAGGAGGTCTTAGGGCAAGTGAGGATGTAGTGAGAGAGGGTGTGAGAGTCGGGTTGGCCACAAAGTTTACGAACAGTGCGGTGAGGCTCAGGGTTGCCAATGTACTCCCATAGGTACCTGTACCCTAGGCGCAGTCTCATGCATATAAGCTGTTGAGATCGAGTCAGGGATTGATATTCTTTGTAGTGGCGGTTGTCGTCACCGGTTACAGCGTCATAATGGCATAGTGTGATGCTACCCCGTTGTTTCAGGTGTGTCCAATTTTCGTTGAATGCCTCTCGTTGTGTGGCGTGTATGCGAGATTTGAGCTGATTCAGGGAGAGGGCGAGAGTGGCTTCAGTATCTTCTTCTTGTGTGGCTTCTTTGGCAAGCCGATCCACAGTGTCACAGGCAGTTATTCCTATATGTGACGGGATCCAAAGAAACTTGACACGGATGTCATCAGTTTGTTCTAGCCCGGCAACGGCGGCTAGGGTGTATTGGGCGGCAGGGGAGGAGGGGGAGGGTAATTTGAGCCTAGCTAGCGCAGAAGTGCTGTCACTGATTATAAGGAGGTTCCGGCGTTCAGTGCGAGCATAGGTCGCCCCCTCATGAATGCCCGCGAGGATGGCTATGCTTTCAGCATCAGTGGAGGAGGCCCAGTCGTGGACCCTGATTTTCCTGCAGGCCTGGCGCTCAGGAATCCACACAGCTGCCCCAGCGCTGCCCAGCGTGGTAACAGACCCATCACAGTAGACGAGGATAGGAGGGTGGGAGGTCTTTAGAGAGGAAGCGACATCATTAATCTGCTCAAGACAGTTAAGTTTGAGCATATACCTCAGTTGGGTGGATTTACGACCAGGGAAGGTGTGGACGACAACATCAACACACGGGGAGGTCCACGGCGGTAGAGTGTACTCGGGAGGGAGAGAGGTCGAGGGGGTGTAGAGGTGATTACGCAGGATGTCAGCAGCAGTGTGGACGGGCCAGAGTTGAGAGGGAGGGGGGAAAGTAATGGGGACAGGCCGGCGCAGGAGGGTGTTAAGATGTGAGTTCAGTGAGCGCGACAGGGGAGTCGGTTGCTCACTGCGAAGAAGTTTAACACCAAGGATGGCATTGAGAGCAGTAATTCGATTGCAGACGGGAAGCAGGATTAGTTCGCGCTGCATGACTTCTATTCTGGTGGTCATAGGGCAGCCGAGGATGAGTCTCATCGCTCTGTTTTGGATTTTCTCTATGCTTTGTTTCTCGCGCTGGGAGGCAACTACAAGGACAGCAGAGGCATAATCTATGACAGCTCTGACGATGGCAATGTACATGAGACGTAGGACCCTGACAGAGGCTCCTTTGAGGCCGTGAGTGAGGGACTGGAGGGGCCTCGTTCGTTGGTGGCACTGGGAGATGACGTGGGCGGCGACAGCGGAGGTCGTGGCTCTGGTAGTGGCTCGCACAGGTAGACCAAGGTACCTGTAGGTGCATACTTGATCGATGTCTTGTCCTTGCAGAATCAGTGGTGTCTGACGCCGGAAGCGTGAGATGAACTTGGTTTTAGTGTGTGAGATGACTAGCCCGAGTGTTTGACAGGTCCGGGCGAACGTGGAGAGTATACTGTAGGTTGTTCATGTTGCACTGTAGTAATTTGGAGGAGGATATCATCAGCGTAGCTTATGGTGTGACCGTCTAGGGCTCGCTCAGCAAAGATGACGTTGAGACGGCAGATGGAGTTCATGAGAACATTGAAGAGTGTAGGGCTGAGTACACCTCCCTGAGGCGTGCCAAGATCAAGGTCCCTGATCTTAGAGCAGTGGCCCTGAAAACGGACACGGGCCTGTCGATGGGAGAGGTAGTCAGCAATCCACGTGAGGAGTTTGCCCTTCACATCCATGTGAGTGAGGCCCTCAAGGATCACTTCACTGTTGGCTTTATCAAAAGCACCCTTGAAGTCGACGAAGAGGGAGGTTTTGGCGGAGGTGTTTGCCATGTAGTGAGCGATGCAGTGAGCAGTACTCTTTCCGGGGCGAAAACCAGAGAGATCAGGGTGCAGGTGTGCTTCAATTTTCCAGTGGAGGCGGTGGAGTATCATGCGCTCCATCATCTTTGAGAAGCAGGAGATGAGGGATATTGGACGATATTCATCTTGTCTGCCTGGTTTAGGGACTGGGATGGTGGTGGCAGTCTTCCATGAGTGAGGCAGCTGACCAGTATCAAAAGAGAGGTTAAATAGACAGAGGAGGGGGTTACCAGGGGTGGCAATAAGGGTATTTAACACATCATATGTGACGCCGTCATCGCCTGGGGCGGTGGACCGACCACGCTTAACAGCATTTAGTAGTTCACACTGTGTGAAAGGCACGTCAGTGTCTGCAAATAGGTCTTGGTACTCGAAGATGCGCTGTCGGCGTTGTGGTTGCAGTACGAGGGTGAGGTCTCGTACAGCGGGTGGTAGCGCATCAATGGAGGCGGCCTCCTGCCACATCTGGGAGAGCGCCTCAGCTCGGGCAGCTGGTCTGGGGTGGAGCGCGGGTCTGGCGTTGGTGTCCCGGGCACGGTTAATGGTGCGCCATATATCACCTATAGATGTAGACTGGTCAATAGAAGAAGCAAAATCAAACCACTGCTTCTCTCGTGCGAGAGTGATGGCAGATTGGAGCTCTTTATTTGTGCGCATCAGGAAGCGTAGAGAGTCAGGGGAGCTGGGAGATTTCTTCCACTGGTCGACTGCTATTCGGTGCCATACTCGTATAGACTTAACATGAGGGTCACGGTTAACTTTCCACTGACTCCTGGGCTGGCGGTTAGGGCGGCGGTGTTTTGGGACAGGGCGGAGGAGGTCAGTGCATTGTTTGGACAGATCAAGGTAGAGCTGGTCTGCGGTGGTGACAGTGTAACCCTGAAACCATTCAGCAATGGAAGTGATGAAGGCAGGTATGTTGGCAGGGGGTAGCCTGAGCCTAGGGCCCTTGGGTGGAACGGGTATTCTCACATACTGGAGGGTAGTGTGGATAGGGAAATGGTCACTGTGGGGGGAGTGGAGGATGCGGGTGGAGTGTGGGCGGTGAGGGTCAGAGTAGAGAGCTATGTAGTCAAGTTTCCCTCCCCCGATGTGGGTGGGTGATGGAGGGCAGAAAAGACGTACAGGGTCGTCGGTGGTTTGTAGGTAGGAGAGCCAGGAGTTACCCGGGGGGAGTTTGAGTGGGGCCCCTGGGAGCCGAGACTAGGGTGACGGGCATTGAGGTCCCCCACAAGGAGGGTGGGGGTGGAGGTGATATGGTGTGGTAGGACAGGTACAGTAGGGGTGGAGGGAGGCACATAGACATTGACAATATTGAGGGACATACCTTTTAGTGTGATTGTGATGGCATGTGCGTCGGTGGTGTCGTCATCAAGGGGGACGTCGAGAGGTTGGTAGGGGACATCCTTCTTGACGTAGATCCGTAGTCCACGTGCATGGCTTCGTGGTAGTCCGTCGATGCGGAGAACAGGAGTGGATGGGCTCTCAACACATGTGTAGCCACTGAGCACATAGGTACCAGCAGCACACTGCGTTTCTTGGAGGCACAGCACGTCGACGTCTTCAGTGTAGACGTAGGTTTTGAGGGCACCAAACTTGCTTTGCAAGCCGTTTATGTTCCAGGTGAATACCTGCAGTCCTGTAGCGTTGCTATCCATTGTGGTGTATTAGACTGATTACCCCTGACGTAGACGGATGGGCCTTAGGTACTGGCATGTCGGTGGAGTATGGGTAGCCGGGGGTGGGGTCCTCAGGTCCAACAGGTAGCCCTGGTGGAGACAGCACAGACACAGGAGCAGGCGAGGCTTGAGGTGGGTAGACAGGTTGAGGCACCACGTGACGTAAAGATGAGGAAGGGCTTGGCTCGGGGGCCCCAGTACACACAACCTGTGAGCAGGGGGGGCTCACAGGGGGACTACCAGCTTGTGTCAAACCAAAAGAGGGGAGTTACTGGGTGGCAGCAAAGGGCAGGAGTTGGCGGTGTAGGTCGGAGATGGCGGTACAGAGTGTAACCAAGAGTTTCTCAACATGACTGGTAAATTCTTGGAAGAGGGACATGATCTGTGTCATGTCACTGGAGACGGGTTGTGGGGGGGGGCACTGGTGGCGGCACAAGGCTTGACAGCGTCAGGGTAGAGACGGGGTTGTGGGGGTGCACTGGTGGCGGCACAAGGCTTGACAGCGTCAGGGTAGAGACGGGGTTGTGGGGGGGGCACTGGTGGCGGCACAAGGCTTGACAGCGTCAGGGAAGAGACGGGGTTGTGGGGGGGCACTGGTGGCGGCACAAGGCTTGACTGCGTCAGAGTAGTGACGGGGTTGTGGGGGGGGGAACTGGTGGGAACACGAGGCTTGATAGCGTCAGAGTAGAGACGGGGAGGAGGGTCAGTAGTGGTTGAGTTAGGGAATGGTAGGTGCTGTTGTGGTGCAGCCTGGTGAAGCCAGGCAGGGGCAGGTGACCCAGTAGACTGAGGGGGGTGTTGTGGTAGACGCAGTCCTTGGAGAGGCCTCTCCCCTGGGACAGAAGGGCGACTGGGGCACTGCCGTGAGTCAGCATTGTGCCGGCCGCCACAATTACAGCACCTGGGCTCAACTACATAGCCCACACCACCCCTATTAAGGTGGTCTTTGATTTTCTGGGCACAGGTGGCGGAGTTGTGGTTACGTGAGCAGAAGCGACATCTAGGACGATCACGTCGGCAGCAGGCAATGAAGGTGTGACCCCAATGAGAGCAGATAACACAAAATGCAGGCCCAGGATGATAGGGCTCTGCATAAAGTGGTGGAAGGATTGGATGGGCTTCCACAGTGGTTGGACATACCCTTCCCTTCCACTTGACAATAACAGCAGCTTGTGGAGTGTGTCCCCGGTAATGTCGACGTATACTGAGTATATTAGAATTAAAGTCACGTGCATCTTCGATGTCAGCGTATAGGGGGAATCGTTTCACTAGGATGTGGCAACATTCATCAGCGTCTGCTGGGGGGGCCACTAGGACAACCCCGTCAAAGCCAACAGTACTAAGGGTTTTATAGACTTCAGGAGTCTGACACTTGATAAAGTTCCAGTTCTTACCCTGTCGGAATTGAATGTTGGGACCATGCTGTCTGCAGTACTTCATCATCCAATTAAACCGATCCTCGACAGATTTTAATGAGTCCTTGGGAAAGTGGAGATTCAGCTTACTTGTTTGTTTGGCAGAGGGCAGGGTGATAGGGTCCATGGCATTGCTGTTTCCACTGTGGCTAGTGTTTCCCATAGAAACATTACCGTCACTGTCATAATCACTGGGGTCTGACTCTTGAAGGGTGTTGGATTCAGTCAACACCTGCTGTGTTTTATTCCCAGTTGAATTCTTTCTGCTTCCTTCTGTGTGTGTCGTCCTTTTCTTCCTACCACTCATGATCTCATCACTGTCACTTCCTTCACTTTTCTTCGCCTCCTCTTCTTTTCTTTCTTACTAATCACTTCTTGAAAATTGTCTATCACTGCTATTGTTGTTGGCCGCGGATTGTCTGCTTCTGATTCACTACTTGAAAGCCTCAGGTCGTCTTCTAAGTTGTTCAGTAGGGCAATCTTTTCTACTTTAGCCAAAGCCTTCATAGGTTTCTGCCCACCACTCTCCCCAGGCATTGTGCAATGCTTGTGTTCGGTCACAGGCGAGATGGAGAGGCAACGACGTCACTACCACGTCATTCAACGTCACGCTCTTCGCACTGCGCATGCGCAGATACGAAAATAACCGACCAGATGGTCCAGGCAGGAAGTCCAGATATTTTATCTAAAATATTGTCTAAGTCCAACAACTATTAATTTCACAAGCGACACTGTGCTTACAACTGGGCTCCACTTTAGTTCTCTAAACAGACTGAAGGTAGTCGTCTCACTAAATTCATCAGAATTGGGAATTGTAGGGAGAGCTCACTCACAGCCTTTGTTGACGTTTCACGGTGCGCATGTCGAATGTGGGTCGTTAGAGAAACAAAGAATGCTTGTTACAATACTAAATGAAGAAATAAGAGGGGCTTGAACAAATAATAACAGTTAAAACCTTAACAGCACAGGGTAAGGTGACTAGAATATATAATAGTAAATATAACACATCATTACAGGAATAATATGGAACAACATGGAAGCATGTTATAAAAAATAATAGAAAAATACGACACTGTCGTAACAATATGAACCACTGTCTTGCATGGCAGCGAACAGTGACATCACCCACATGACTCTGACCTATATATACTACAAATGAATATGATGCATTTCTTTGTGTACGAACCTCTGTCCTGCATGGCAGTGAACAGTGACATCACCCACATGTCTTTGTGTAAGAACCTCTGTCCTGCCTGGCAGTGAGAAGTGATACTACCCTCAGTGTTAAGACCTGACTGAATTACTCAGAATAGGCAAACTGTACTCGAAGCTTTGTCAATAAATTTGTAAAACTAAAAAACTACCACCTCGTCATGAACTGTTTATGTTAACTTACAGATATACGTCAGTCACTTTATAGGATCAGAAAATTATTTATCTTTTTTTTTTTTGCTATGTTAACTGTCTTCTTAAAGAATGTATTTGTTCTGCTTTAATTTCCTTCATTTTCTTGCACACGTTGATCAAGGTCAATTGATTTGACCATTGCTTTGGTCCAATGTACCAGTATATTACTATTTTCTTCTTTCACTTCGAGAGGTTGGTTAAGGCCTGTATGGGTTCAAAGATTAAACCTCTACAAGTTCATTTTTTTTTAATTGCTGCACCGGCACATCTACTCAAATTAAAACAAAAAAAACTCTAGTACACCTTGTTATACGACCCACAAAAGTAAGGTTTTGTTCGTTTCATAGTAGTCACAAACATAGCGAATTATGAACGTTTCGTTCATTTTACAGGCGTAATTCAACCAGTACAAATGTGTGAGCCAGTTTACCTAAGACTCGATGCAAGGACGACCCCCCCCCCCCCACCAGTAGTATAACGATAGTTTTTTATTATTATTATTATTATTTTTCTTCTTTGCCATCTAGCAGAGGTGAAAGGTTACCAACAAGTTATGTGGACCCAAATGGAGGAAAAGCACTGATGATGCCTTTGCTTATGGCTGTATGGCTGTTAGTTACATTAATCTTTCAGTTATTATATATATATATATATATATATATATATATATATATATATATATATATATATATATATATATTCTAGCGGAATCGCCGCCATCCGGGCCGCTCTTTCGCTAGGCGACAGTAGGACGCCACCCTCTGGGAGGCTCCACATTGTCTCACTGTAGTGCATTAAGGTAGACCACATTTTTGGTTTGTCCATTAGCAGCAAGTATGTACAGATTTTTGCCAGTTCCCACTCTGGAGCATCCAACATAGAACTGTCCATGAGAGAAGCAAGGAAACGCCAGGTTTAGGCCAACCATCTTTAGGGACTGTCCCTGGCTTTTGTAGATGGTCATGGCAAAGCTCACTTTAACCGGGAACTGAAGTTGCTTGAACTCAAATGGTAGGTCAGTGGTGATGAGAGGTATCCTTGGTATAAAAACGTCCTCTCCTTTAGCTTTTCCTATCAGTATTGTAGCTTCCAGTACATGTGGCATCATGTTCTTCATCACCAGTCTTGTGCCATTGCAGAGGAATGTTGGTTCAAGATTTCTTAAGAGCATTATAGGAGTTCCAATCTTGTGAGTGAGGTGGTGAGGAGGCATTCCAGAGTGCTCTAAAGAATTAAGGAATTATGCAGGGTACTGGACTGCTTGGTCCTGGTCGATTACTGCATCAACAGATTTGAATGAGGTCTCACTGCCTGGAAGCTTTTTGAGTAGAGTCATGTTGATTTCAGCCACTGTTTCATTCTTTGGTGCCAGAATTGCGTGTTCACGAAGCCACTTGTGATCCTTGTAGTGGTGGATAATGTTTGGGTAGATCATGTTAGTGAGCTCAGTTGAGGACTTTACAACATCTCCACATCCTTGAGGAATGATTATTTGTCCTTTGAATCAACAGGGAAAATTCAATTCCCAATCTGTAGTAGAAGGTTTGCAAACCGTCCAACATCCTCATCTCCTTGTAGATGTACTCTCATGTTTGTGGATAGGGTGAGTGTCTGAACACTTCTCCAAAGGTATGAGGCCTTGAGGCACGCATTCAGTTCATCAGCTGGAGTGCTCTGCTAGTATCGCTTGCAAGATCTGTTCAAAAGCATTTGCTTGATCAGGCACCAGGTGAGGCTCATTTTCTTCAAGAAAATTCACCAGAACTTCAACTGAGTAGTCTGTCTCTCTGAGCAACTCCCTATTTGCAACTACTGGTTCTTCTCGGTTTGGGGATGGCAATCCAAAATCAGTCAGGTTTTTTTCCACATAGCTCCATCACTTTGTCTTCCAGCATGATGAGAGCCCTGTTGAACATGTGATCCATGAACTCAATCTCTTGACCAGGATGTTCTCTTCTTGCTTGATGAAGCAGATCCTCTGAAAGACTTTCTTGGTGGTTTTTCCAGAGCTGGCTTGGGTTGGAAAGTCCACATGTAGCAATCATGGTGGTAAACAGGTTCCTCATTCTCATTGGCGATTGAGTAGCTGCTGCCTCTTCTAATGTGTCATTCCAGTGACCATCATCTTTCAGTAGGCCAAGGAGATTGCACGCTTCCTGATAGGCTCTGCAGACTTGTCCATTCACTGTCTTGAGTGCTGCATATGATGTTGGACCACGGATGTGGTGCAAAAGTAGTCTCAAACAGTAGCATTCAAAGTTGTTGGGGTGAACCGTATAGACACGTCCCAAAACATTGCCTGACTTTATCCCTGGATATCCTTCAACATCGGATCCTTGAGCTCTTCTCTGGAACTTTTTCATTGAAGCCTGCCATATGTAGAACTTGGGTACGTCAACATACAGGAGGATTTGAGCAAACTCATCTTGCTCTGAAAGCTTGAAGAGTGCAGTGAGGGTCGCATCAGCAGGATTTACCAAATGATTTTGGAGGGACTCTTCTGAGAAGTATACTCTTTGTCCATTTTCCAGGAGAACATCCAGATGAACTACTGTTGGACATCGTTCGTGTATGGGCAAACTAAAAATTCTCCATAGGCCATAGGGCTTCATTGCTGCATATATAACGGCCTTGCTGAAACTGTGTCACCTCATCATGATTTCCATCCTTTTCCAATGCAAAGATCGCTTGGTCAGAGCCTTTGCTGACGTATTTGCAGACATACTTGATGGACCTGACTGAATTGCAGAACACATTGATGTTCGCATTGAATGCTTTACTAAAAAGAGGATTGTAGGGGACCACCCAATTGTTGTCTACTGTTATTTCACTGTCTGTTCCAGGTCGCAACACTGCTGTACAACCTCCATCGCCTGGCGCTCTTCTCCTGTATTGAGGATAGCGAACGTGTAGTATGGGTGTTGTAGTGACCGTGTCGTACTGGTGTTGTAATGAATGTGTAGTACGGGTTTTGTAGTGAACGTGTAGTAGTATATATAAGGATAAAATTACCTATAATACGTGGGACGTGATACGACTTTTCAACCTCTGTGTGGACTAAAGGGTCGGGTCGGGTTGGGTGTGTCGGATCGGGGTGGTTGGAGTTTTTTTGAGATCCCCACATGACACTTGCTATTCATGCCAAGTTTTGTCCGGGCTGCTCATTCGCTAAGCCACGGTAGGAGGCCACCCTCCGGGAGGCTCCACATTGTCTCACTGTTCAGTCCCCAAAGCTTCTTCCATTAACAGTTCATGAGCGGTGTATGTAAGTTCCACTACAACGGTACAGCAAAGTATATCTTTTTATCATTAAACTGTTATTATTTTATTGTCTAATCATCACTACATATAACACCATCCATCATCACTACATATAACACCACCAATCATCATTACATATAACACCATCCATCATCACTACATATAATACCATCCATCATCACTACATATAACACCACTCATCATCACTACATATAACAACATCCATCATCACTACATATAACACCATCCATCATCATCACTACATATAACACCATCCATCATCACTACAGATCGGTAAAGTACTTTCTGAGATTCTCGTGCTGACACACACACACAAACAAACACAGCCCTGAAGATGTGAATTACACGAAAGCGCTTGGGAACTTCGTGTTTTCTTTTTTTCCTTGTGGTTATCAGCATATATATATATATATATATATATATATATATATATATATATATATATATATATATATATATATATATATATATATATTAAAATTCTGACATTACAAAAACTGGATATGTGCCAAGCCTCTCGCTTGGCAGTTGGGTTGTCCACCTTCCCCTGTTGTCTTGGGCCCATATTTACTAGCATTGCTAAGATACTAAATTCATAACTGCCAGGAGAACTTAAGTCCATACGAACTACCGTAAGAACGATTCACTAACGGTTCATAACTTCGCTGTGGTGCTCGTACGAACTCTGGCATGAGTTCCTAAATGCCGACAGGTGGTGGTGGTGGTGTGTTTCCTCTCGGTCAATCCCTGCGACTGATACATCACTGAGTAGAAGACATAAGCGAATCATGTCACAACAACATTAGACCACATAAGGTGCACTTGTGATCACCTTAGACATTTATAGAAGAAAATGGGCTAGATTTGGGTGACTTACCTGGCACCGATTTTTATATCGGCAATGTGTTTTGCCTGTTCTTTTGAAGTTGGGAATCGATTTTCGTCTACGGTGTTTCCAGCACAAATATATATTTTTTTACTATTTTAAACGTTAAGACCTCCCCAATTACCAACGATATTGGCTGCTCAAAGTGGACAAGGCTTTGAAATAGGACTCACATAAGCCATTTTCCAATCACTTGGAATCTCTTGCACGTCCAGGTATTTACAGAACAGGATTTTCAGGGTTCAGCTCGTTGCACAACTCGCTTATCACTCTAGGATGCACCAATGCACCAGGTCAGTCCCAGGACTCTAATGAACCTTTAGCTTTGACAATTTATTTCTTATAACCTCTTCTGAGAACACATTGTGGGTCAGCGCTGTGTCAAACCGTCTGACGTCAAACGCAGGAAGCTTGTTCACATCCTCCCTTGTGAACACCGAGGAAAAGAAACTGTTCAACGCCTCTGCTATCCCCTGGTCAGAATCTGCGTAATTACCATCTTCAAGCCTCAGGTCCAATATTCCTACTTGCGTAGCGGTAAAAAGCCTTGCTTGTAATCTGCCCCTGGAACTCCTTTTCAGCCCTTTTACACTCTGACTTTGCTTGGTTCCTGGATCTTGCATACAGCCTCCTGACCTGCTCATCGTTTGTCCTAACCCACGTCTTAAATTTCTGGGTTTTCTTCTTAATTTTGTCGACCGCTGCATGGTACATGTGTAGCGGTCTCCTTGTATTCCTGGAGGTACTAGGTTTGGCCCTGGGTATATATTTGTTGATGAAATGGTTCACTTTACTTGCTATGATATTCAGCGTAGTGTCTACCTTCTTATACCTTAATGAGTCAGGCCAGTGGATACCCCTTATCTCCTTCTTCATCCCGTCGTAATTCCCATTGTAATATTTGAACCTCTGCTTGGTTTTTTCATGAACCAA
This sequence comes from Homarus gammarus, assembly GCA_958450375.1. Classification (NCBI taxonomy): domain Eukaryota; kingdom Metazoa; phylum Arthropoda; class Malacostraca; order Decapoda; family Nephropidae; genus Homarus; species Homarus gammarus. The sequence continues at coordinate 371,663 of CAUDMG010002562.1, forward strand.
GTAACTGTTAAATCTGAAGGACAACGTTATGCGGTGGTTGTTGCTAACGGGACTAGGTGTTCCTTCTTGGCCACCATACCCTCCTCGTTTGTTATGATGAGGTCCAGTGGCTTGGGTGTTTGTTCCCTTCTGTAATGAGTCTGATCTTTAACATGTTGGAACAGAAAATTACCTCTCAGAGTTTCTACAAAAAGAGTAGCGGGGTTATTTAAGTCATTTGTAGTGGACTCATTTCTCCAGGCGATATCGCCATAGTTAAAGTCTTCCATGACAAGGAGGGGGCTAGGGTTGAGTACCGTTGCATTGTCTATTAAGGCTCTTAAGTTCCTTTGGTTTAATAAGCTACAGTTTGAGGATCTGTAGATACACCCGAGAATAAGTAAGTCTCTCCCCTTTAATTTAATTTTACAATACTTGGATTCTTCAAAAACAGTCTCTCCCTGTACCCTCTAAGGTCTTGCCTAGCATAGATAACCACAACCCCCTTGTAAGTTTCTTGAGAAAAGTTCGTAAATGAGTCATATCCGACAATACTGAACTCACATTCCTCCGGTTCGGTTCTCCTGTTCTTGTACAACAGTTCTACAACACCTTCTATATCGGGTAGATGTACAGAAGTACAAGGCTTTTTTATAAGCTAATACTGTGGCACTACGTAGAACATCTGATGAGATGGTGATGAAAAGGGTAGCAGTAGGTGGGATGAGTGTCTGGTGATGCCTTGTCACTTACGTGTTTGGGGAATTTCCCATGGCTGATGTGATGCTGCTAACATGATACGTGACAATATTTTCAAGTTTTCAGATAATCTTTTAACTGGATTCCATACTGTATTGTGTGTGCCGGGTGAACAAGGGAGTGAGAGAAGGGGTAAGATAGAACTTATTCTTGTTAGCTGCTGTAGATGGTTGAACTCAATACGTGAGTGCGGCAACAGCCAGTAAACTCATCTGTGTTGTGTGTTGCAGGTGGTTGAAGCCAGTGGATTAGGATGGGAACACTTCGGGATGCGGACTGAGGGTGCTGTGGGTCATCTGTTCGCCCGGAAGACGCTCGACTACGAGGACCCGACACAGTGTCGGGGCTTCCGCTTCATGGTGCAGGTCACGGACAGGGTGAGTTTTATGCTTCATGGTGTACATTAGGGAGTGACAGTTTTGCAAAAGTTTTCAAAATCTAATTGCTTGGGTTGGATTATTTGTCTATCGGCCACGCTAATTCCGAATATGTTTGAGTTTTTTACATCATTGCATTAGAAGGTTTGTGGATACTTTTGGGTTTGGCATGAAAAACGCGAAAAAACTGTAAATAATAAAGGGACTGGCAATGTGGCACAACCTGTTAAAATCAAGTTATTGAATTGGATTATTCGACTACTGTGTACACTGGTTCATAATATGCTATTGTTTTACAACTCAATGCGCTACAAATTATGCCGATATTTTTGCTGCAAGTCACCACATACGTATATTTCGAAAACCAGGGCCCAATATTACCAACGGCGTGGATAGATTCCGTGGAATGAATTCAGGACATTCCCGCTCATGGAACATTACCAAACTCCGTATATGTGCCAATGGCAGGCCAATGGCAATATTTACAGAGTTTGTTGAGGCTCCCTGGACGGGAATGCCCTGAATTTATTCCACGGAATCTATTCACGCCGTTGGTAATATTCGTCCCAGGACTGATCAACGAATTCAGCCCAAGTAGCTTGACTTGGACAGTTTAGGACAAAATCTCAGTCCGTACTTTTGAATAAAATATTGTTCAATAGGTGGTGATATTGAAGTGCTGAAAGTTGTTTTTTCTGTGTTGTTTTGCAGTTAGTTCAAAGGGCCGCCACCAAGATGGGTCGTCTTAAGATTAGCAACACTCAGCTGCGCCAGGGTAACGATAAGGTGTTCGGGGTTCGGATGCCTCTGCCATCTAACAAGTTGCCTCTGAACAAGGAAGTTGGAAGTGCCCTGGCTTATGAAGCAGAAAACGAGAGGTTAAGGAGAAGAACAAATGCTTTTGATTATATGGATGCCACCAACAAGGTGACTGAGAAGGTACTGGATGTGTATAGGAAGGCCACTGTCCCCACTATCTCTGATATCAGGGTGAAAATGAGAGTCCACGACCTGTGGAGGATGCGGAGGGAGACGATGATGATGAAGGGAAATGGACAGAAACAGAAAAGGAAGAAAACGAAGAACGGGAAGCTGAAGATGAGGTTCGAGGCTCATCTTCAGCTTCCCGTTCTTCGTTTTCTTCCTTTTCTGTTTCTGTCCATTTCCCTTCATCATCATCGTCTCCCTCCGCATCCTCCACAGGTCGTGGACTCTCATTTTCACCCTGATTTCAGAGATAGTGGGGACATTGGCCTTCCTATACACATCCAGTACCTTCTCAGTCACCTTGTTGGTGGCATCCATATAATCAAAAGCATTTGTTCTTCTCCTTAACCTCTCGTTTTCTGCTTCATAAGCCAGGGCACTTCCTACTTCCTTGTTCAGAGGCAACTTGTTAGATGGCAGAGGCATCCGAACCCCGAACACCTTATCGTTACCCTGGCGCAGCTGAGTGTTGCTAATCTTAGGACGACCCATCTTGGTGGCGGCCCTTTGAACTAACTGCAAAACAACACAGAAAAAACAACTTTCAGCACTTCAATATCACCACCTATTGAACAATATTTTATTCAAAAGTACGGACTGAGATTTTGTCCTTAACTGTCCAAGTCAAGCTACTTGGGCTGAATTCGTTGATCAGTCCTGGGACGAATATTACCAACGGCGTGAATAGATTCCGTGGAATAAATTCAGGGCATTCCCGTCCAGGGAGCCTCAACAAACTCTGTAAATATTGCCATTGGCCTGCCATTGGCACATATACGGAGTTTGGTAATGTTCCATGAGCGGGAATGTCCTGAATTCATTCCACGGAATCTATCCACGCCGTTGGTAATATTGGGCCCTGGTTTTCGAAATATACGTATGTGGTGACTTGCAGCAAAAATATCGGCATAATTTGTAGCGCATTGAGTTGTAAAACAATAGCATATTATGAACCAGTGTACACAGTAGTCGAATAACCCAATTCAATAACTTGATTTTAACAGGTTGTGCCACATTGCCAGTCCCTTTATTATTTACAGTTTTTTCGCGTTTTTCATGCCAAACCCAAAAGTATCCACAAACTTTCTAATGCAATGATGTAAAAAACTCAAACATATTCGGAATTAGCGTGGCCGATAGACAAATAATCCAACCCAAGCAATTAGATTTTGAAAACTTTTGCAAAACTGTCACTCCCGAGTGTACATCATGGACAGGGTGAGTCTTGAGGTCCATGGTGTACTGTAGATCACGGGCAGGGAGAGTTTTAAGGTTCATAGTGTAGGTAACGGACAGGGTGAATCTTGAGGTTGATGGTGTAGGTCACGGACAGGTAGAGTTTTAAGGCTCATGGTGTAGGTAATGGACAGGGTGAGTCTTCAGGTCCATCGTGTAGTTCATGAAAAGTGTGAGTCTTGAGTTTCATGGTGTAGGTCACGGACAGGGTGAGTCTTGAGGTTTGTGATAGGTCACGGACAGGGTGAACCTTCAGGTCCATCGTGTAGTTCATGAAAAGTGTGAGTTTTGAGTTTCATGGTGTAGGTCACGGACAGGGTGAGTCTTGAGGTTTATGGCATAGGTCACGGACAGGGTGAGTCTTGAGTTTCATGGTGTAGGTCATGGACAGGGTGAGTCATAAGGTTCATGGTATAAGTCACGGACAGGGTGAGTCTTGAGGTTCATGGTGTAGATCACGGACAGGGTGAGCCTTGAGGTTCATGGTGTAGGTCACGGACAGGGTGAGTCTTGAGGTTCATGGTGTAGGTCACGGACAGGGTGAGTCTTGAGGTTCATGGTGTGGTGTAGGTCGAGGATAGGGTGAGTTATGAGGTTCTTGGTGTAGGTCATAGACCGGTTGAATCTTGAGGTTTCATGGTGCAAATCAAGGACAGGGTGAGTCTTGAGGTTCTTGGTGTAGATCACGGACAGAGCGACTCTAGATGCTCATGTTGTAGGTCACGGACAGAGTGAATCTTGAGATTCATGGTGTACTGTAGGTCACGGACAGGGTGAGTCTTGCGGTTCATGGTGTACGTCACAGAGAGGGTGACTCCTGTGGTTTATGGTGTAGGTCAAGGACAGAGTGAATCTTGAGGTTCATGATATAGGTCACGGACATGGTGAGTCTTGAGGTTCATTGTGTAGGTCACCGACAGGGTGAGTCTTGAGGTTCATGGTGTAGGTCACCGACAGGGTGAGTCTTGAGGTTCATTGTGTAGGTCACCGACAGGGTGAGTCTTGAGGTTCATGGTGTAGGTCACCGACAGGGTGAGTCTTGAGTTTCATGGTGTAGGTCACCGACAGGGTGAGTCTTGAGGTTCATGGTGTAGGTCACCGACAGGGTGAGTCTTGAGTTTCATGGTGTAGGTCACCGACAGGGTGAGTCTTGAGTTTCATGGTGTAGGTCACCGACAGGGTGAGTCTTGAGGTTCATGGTGTAGGTCACCGACAGGGTGAGTCTTGAGGTTCATGGTGTAGGTCACCGACAGGGTGAGTCTTGAGGTTCATGGTGTAGGTCATGGACATGGCGAGTTTTGAGGTTCCAGGTACAGGTCACAGACAGGGCGGGCCTTGAGATTCACGAGTCTGGTCACTCATTCAGAGTGAGTTTTGGATTCCCTAAACACTACCAACATAGTGTGTGTAATCGCTCATAGGAGCAATTTGGCTTGTGCAGGACAATATGACCCTTGCCGTTGATGCGATAAATATAATTCGGTCAAATGCTGTTGAATACAATTCACATATAACAACTGCCGGTACACCAGGACACACAGTTTGAATAATACGACCAATATACAGTACATAACCTGTTAAATATAACTCATATGTAACAACTGCTGATACATCAGGATATACAGTTTGAATAATATGATCAATATAAAGGACAAAAATACACTTATTAAAGTTATTTAGAGTTCTCAGAGGATTCAACAGTTTACAATCACACTCACGTGTTCGGGTTAGACCAACGAGAACAAATATAAAGTCAAGCAGGAAGATGTTGGCCTACGAGAATCAAGATGTTGCCTCTACAGTAGAAGGCGATAGACTGCCCCTCAGGCGGTCACACAGCTGCTACCAGCTCCACCTCGCTTAATAAGCTATTCAGAGTTGTAAACAGTCTCTACATTTAAAATGTGGAAATAACACTCCCCTTGTCGAACTTTGCTCGAAATCACGGCCAACCATTAGATTCACTCTCCGACCCCTTCCAACAGGCAGTTTCTTCGCTGGCATATTTAACACTGAGTCCTTTGTCTTCACTTTAACACTTCACACCAGGACATCTTCGGTAGTGCCTCCAATACTCTCCCTAGCATCCACTGCCTCCTGGGGAGGGGTTGTCCAAAGATGATCACGATATCCCCAGTGTGGAGATTACGGCAAGTTTTGAAGAATTTTTGTAGCTCACGTAGTGTCGGGAGATATTCCTTTACCCACTACTTCCAAAATTGGTCCACAATGAATTGGGCATGCTTCCATCTTCGTCGGTACGCTTCTGCCATGGACCGATCACCTCCAGTGGGCAGTGTCTCTGAGTTCATCCGTAGTATGGGAAACGGCGTTAGTGCTTCTAGATCCTTTGGGTCGTCAGACAGTGGGGTGATGGGCCATCCATTGACGATCTCTTCTACGGGACAGAACAAAGTGTTGAGGCACTCATCGTCTAGTTCCTGGGTGCTCACCACTCCCTGGAGTGGTGAGCAGTGCGGATTTGTCACTCCCACACCCCAACCATATGAGAGGCTGTCAAGGGATTGAACTGCCATTCTATCTGTTTCTGAGGAAGGTATTCCCGACCTTGACCCGATTGTTCCGGCCTCTCACCACCTCTCGTAACTCTCGGCTAGCTCCAATCATGTTGGTTCCCCTGTCAGACCGAATACGATTGGGAAGTCCCACGATGCAGGCGAATGTTGTCAGGGCGTTGACAAACGAGTCGGTGTCTAGTGAGGTGAGGACTTCTAGGTGTATGGCTCTGGTGGTCAGGCAGATGAGCAATCATCCCCATCTCTTCGCCAAGGCTCGGCCTTGTTTAACCACAAAAGGTCCGAAGCAATCAATTCCAGAGTAGTTGATTGGCCGGCCTCCTGGGCGCACTCGATCTTCTGGCAGGTCGGCTTGGCAGTGATGGGTAGGCCTCCAGTTGCTCCTCTGACAGGTCACACACGTCGAGTAATTTGCGGCACTCGGGTATCCAGTACGTCTCACGTATTATGGCAAAAGTGTGTTCTCGTCCTGAGTGACCAGCTCTAGTCGAATATACCTCTCTCACGATGAGCCCCGTGATCTTGTTGTCCCTCGACAACAGTATGGGATTCTTCTGGTCTGGGTGGAGAGCGGCATGTTTCAGTCAGCCGCCAACTCTGATCAAACTGTCCGTGCCAAGATGAGGTTCCAGCCGACTCACGTCGCTACCTCTCATCGGTTGTCCCTGTTGTAACATTCTTAGTTTTTGAGGGAATCCCTTCCTTTGCATAAATCTTAAGAAGGCTAATTTCGCATCTTCTAATTCGCTGACCTGGAGCCGATTTTCTCGGTGATGATTGTTCTTTCGCTTCCCAAGCCGCCATTCTATAAACCTTCTAATCCACGCTACTCTCTTCAGAAGTCGGTGCCACGAGGAGCACTGTTAGAAAAATCAGCATTTTTTTACATGGTTCTACCGTATTTCCGACCAGGAAAACGTAGTAATTTGAATTACTTTTTTTGTTCTGTAGAATATTTCAGGCACTCTCTTTCTCTGTTTCAATTTGTTTAATTATCAATATAAAATGACATTTTATCATTCTATATACACTTCATTATGCAAAGAACATTTAAAATTGCATGTTAATGCTGTTGTTTCTATATGTAATTACTGAATATGCGGTTGGCGGTTGTTTGTGCTTCACGTTCGTCGTATGTCCCTATTTGTTTACATTATTTCAAAGAGTGTCACATCATCACATGGGGGGGGGGGGGGCCCTGGTGGAGTGGTACCGCTCTTGCCTCGCAAGCAAGATGTCACGGGTTCGATTCCCAGGCCGGCGGAAGTTGTTTGGTCCCTGTTCACCTATTTGCTGTAAATCGAAAGTTGCGAATTCGTATTCAGGGACAAGTTGTTGGAGCTTCCAATAATTTCCAACAATCTGTTAATTCAGCAAATATTTTATGTAAGAATATATACAGAATCTCTAAGTTATACGGAAAATGTTTGGCAACAATATAACCAGTGAATTTTCTGTAAATTTTACAAGATTTTTTTAACAGTGGTATACCTAGCCCATAGCTTATCGAGGATACTCTCCCCCTGGTCAGCGTTCGTCGTCAGCATCGTGGCTTTCTTCTTCACCTCTGGGTCTTCGTCTGTGAGGTCTGGAATCCCCAATTAACTCTTTGGCCAACTGTCTTCTTCCAACAAGAGGAAAGCAGGTCCTCGAATCCACCTGCCTTCCTCGTTGAGCTCTGCTCCATGTAGTCCACGACTAGCTTCGTCGTCTGGGATCAATGCCGATATCACGTGACGGCATTGGAGTCCTCGTGTATTGTTGCCACTCGATTGGCCACGAAGGAATGGAAGCGTCTTTCGGTGTTTCGTATGTAATTCTGTACTGTCTGTCTATTTGTAATTCAAGTTCTCGCCATTGTTGTTTGTCTGCCTTGGCAGCCAGTACTGCCGTGCAGAACTCGAGTCGAGGTATGGTCTGCTGTTTCAGAGGCGCTAGCTTGGCCTTGCCACTCACGAACGAGATATGGTGGGTTCCATCTTCACACGTGGTCCTCAGATACGATACAGCTCCATACGCTTGTCGCAGAAGTGGTGTAGTTGCACGGCAGCCACTGGATTTGCATCCTCGGGTCGGCAGCACCGTGGAACGTGTGCCCGTGATAGGTGAGGAGGTTCATCTAGCCATCTTCGCCATGCAACCCTGGTCTGTTCAGCCATGCGTTCATCCCACCCAACACCTCGTCTACACTCATCTCGGAATATGATTTTGGCTCTAATGACGCTTGGAACGATGAGTCCCAGTGGGTCATATATGGAGCTGAACATACTCAAAAGGCCTCGTTTCGTCTCCGGTTTCTTAGGGAACTGTACCCGGACCACTAGTTCATCCTTTTCCAGGTCCCACAAGATTCCCAACGCTCGTTCAGTGGGGAGCCTGTCGTCTTTCAAAATTACTTCCTTTACTCCCACGGCTTTCTCTGTCTGTGGAATTGCCTTGAGGACTTCCTTGTGATTACAGACCCACTTCGTAAGTCTGAATCCGCCCTTCTTCATCAACTGTCTCTGCCGATGGGTAATTATCGTTGCCTTCCCCGGCGAATCTACTGAGAGAAGCAGATCGTCAATGTAGAAGTTGCGATTCACTTTCTTGATTTCGTCATGGAGACTTTCCCTGTAATCTTGGAATGTTCGTTGTAGCGCATACCCGACACGTGAATGGCTCCACACACCTCCAAAGAGATGTGCTGTCATTCGATAAGTGGTGGGGGCCCCTGACAGCTGGTCGTCCGTCCACCATAAGAATCGTAAGACGTCTCGATGTTCGGGTACTACTCGCACTTGGTGGAACATTGCCTCGATATCAACCATGAGTGCCACTTGTCCTTGTCTGAATCTGATAAGGACTCCCATCAATTTGTTGTTAAGGTCTGGCTCTTGCATCACCTGGCTGTTCAACGACATCGACTCATACTCGGCTGCACAATCAAAAACTATTCTCACCTTTTCTGGCTTGTTTGGATTCAACACAGGGTGGTGTGGGAGATACCAGGTCTTCCAGGGTGCAACACTGAGTTCTTGACGTGGGATTCGCTCAGCATGTCCCTCGTCGATTAGACGTCTCATCTCTTCTTGTTACCTCAGAGAGAGCTCTGGGCTCTTCAGGAGGCGTTTTCTCAATCCCGCCAATCGCTGTTCGGCAAGCTTCTTATTGTCTGGGAGTCCTGGTTCTTCATGGCGAAACGGGATGGGAAATTGGTAGTGTCCGTCCACTTGAGTTATTGACATTGATCACTGCATCAGGACTCTCTTGTCTGCGACAGAGACGGGATCATATTTACTTTAGGCGGAGTTGCATTCCCAGAAGTGCCTGACTTGTTTTTCCATATTTGTCTCCGAATTTAGTGTTGCCATTCTGACAAAGTGATTGATCATGGCATAATCATGGCTCACCACTCCAAGCGGTCCATTTATAATCCAGCCTAGAAGGGTGCGTACTGCAAACGGCTTCCGTCCTTCCCGGTCCTTACTTCTAACGGTACTAGTGCTTGTGCTACGACCAGACCTATCAGGAGATCCACTCTTTTCGGTGCTTAGCGTAGCGCAGTACCTCAGAGGTGTTCCCACATGGTGACGTCTTGGGTGTCTACGACCGACACTATCAGAGAAGACGGTAGATTCTCAACAACAATGTCCTTGGGGATAGTGATGGATCGGCTCTTTCTTACTCCTACGCTAGCCACTCTTACACTGATCTCTTCGGTGTTTACACTCTTTCTTTCTTTCATGATCGTGCCAATGGAGAGGGAAACTGGCCTTTCCTCTGCCTGCAGCCGATTAGCTAGGCTACGCGTGCAGTATGATCGGTTGCTGCCTGAATCCAAGAGAGCTCCGGTGACCACTGCCTCTTGGTTCTTCTCCTCCACCCTGACTTTCACTATTGGAAGTGCGACTCTGCTGGACCCTTGTAGTCACAACTCGCAATCGTTGGGTTTTTCCTGACGATCATCAATTCCGTTGTTGGTTGTGGTTTCCCTGACCCATCGATGCAGAGTTCCTCTATTCGTGGTAACCTGCACGTTTTGTGTACTCCCAATCCTTTTCCCCATGGTGTTTCTACCGGCTTCGGTCTTCCATGATTTAATTTCACTAGTTGCCGATTCCGGTGGTGTCATAATGGCCTTAAGTTGACAAATTCTACGTCGCTTGTGGTCAGGTGATATGTCTATTTGGTAGCAGCCCCCAGTGATTAATCACTCTCTTCACCCTTTGGAAACTGGTCTGGTGTTCTCCTCTTTCAACTTTGCCCCGATGCGGCTTGCCACTGCTCGTCAGAACTCCCGTGACGTGCAGAAGCCTCGAGTGTACTCCAGAGCAGCCATTTATACCACATACCATCTTCTTGCTGCACTCCGTTATCCGGTGATTACGACCCAGGCAAGCGAAGCAGCAATGCTCTTCCCCTACGAGGGAAGGTCGCTTTCCTGTGAACATGTTGAGAAATGTCCGGCACAAGTGAAGAAGGTGATCTCCGCGCATAATGAGCAGCATTCATCGTCCGTTTCTCTAGTTGTCTTTATTCCTGATGTCACCAGACCCACAAGTTTCTTTCTGGACGAGGATTGGCGTGAGGGTGAGTCTGCGTTTATTCTGCTTGGTTTCTCCGGTCCTTGTCCCCTTGGGGCCTCCTCCGCCTTTTCGACCATATCGAGTGTGAATTCCAACATCCACTCGATCCCAGGAGGTTTCCCTTACATTCTTTTGTATTTATGCACCTTATCCACATAGTCGTCCCTTACCTTACCCTTGAATCTCTCATCTAATGTGCTTATTGATTCATACCTGTCAATCTGATATAGTTCTCCCAGAACCTTCAAGTTCCTTACGCAATTCCCCAGTTCATCTGAGAACCGTTGGAGGCCTTTCGCGTCATTTAATCTTACAGTTGGACCTTGCAGGGCCTTCTTTATTAGCTGTCAGAAGTAAGTGTGCTTGTTGCCGTGGCGTTTCTCTAATATGTCCAAAGCTTCCTTGTACCCTGCTTTGGGATCTTGAATTTGCAGGCATCCCCGCAAAGCGTCCTTAGCGGGGCCGGCGTAGGCGACGAGAAGTGTCTCTAATTTCACACCATCACGTATCTGCGCCATCTCAACGTGTCGCTGCAAGGCTCGCTTGAACTCTCAGTATTCACAACAAGTTCCTCCGCTGAACTTCGGCATCGGCTTTTGGGAGAACCTCGTATTTCTAACAGCTCTCTCACCCAACCCTAGGACCTCGGCGGGTTGTCCTTTTGGTCCTTCATCAAAGTTAGTGGTTTCGGTGAGCGAGCTTAATGCTCGGAAGTACTTCTGCACTCCCCCTGGTGAGATGTTCCTAGCTCTCCGGTTAACATGAGCGCCGGGAGTCCTCTTGGAGTATATAGCGTTTCTTCGTCAGTTTCAGTTTCAGAGGAAGGTCGTGTCTCTGGTAGTGATGACACCTTTCTGAGATCTTCTGTGCTGCCCTTACTTTGTAGTCGATTCATACCTTCGGTGACGTTCTGCATCATCGCTGTCATGTGAGCGAACATCTGCTGCGTCTGTTGGTATTGCTCACATAATTGCCCTTCGTCTGGTGGTCCCTTTCTCTTCTCAGGAGACAGGTTTATCTCATGCTGCCTTGGCGGGGTGGGTGAGACGTCGGTTTCTACGTCGACAGTGTCTCCTTGTTCCACGCCGGACATGCTCCCCACTTCTGACTTATTCCCTTCCATGTCCATGACTGCCGGAATGGCGAGGGTGATCTGTCTTGCTCGATATCACACAATTGGAGGTGATGCCACACTGACGCGTGCTATACGCACGAGTGACGTCACACAAACAGTGCCATACGCACTAGTGAAGACACACTCATACGTGCCATATGCGCGAGCAATGTCCCTCAGACACGTGACGTGCCATAAGCAGGAGTGATGTCACACTAACACGACCACAGAGACCCCACAATCAATGTAGGGACTCATTACACAATTGATGTTACAAACACTACTGCGGTGCCCTTACTTACACAACGTTACTTAACTGTCACAACCCTTTATTTTCTAACAGAAAGGGCACTTCACTCGTTCTTACTTATTTATTTACACACACACACACCAGCATTCTTAAACTTGGGCGATCTTGTCTGGCTGTACTCTTTGATCACTATCTCTCCCGCATGTTCGCACGAATGTTATTGACACTGAGGCCGCTCCTCTCTGACACGGGTCCTCGGGTCCTCGTGGCCTGTCCGCAATAAACGGTAACACTCTCACGCGCTTGTCTGAACAATTTTGGCACCGAGACCAGTCTTTTCTGAAACCACTTCTCCCTGTTGCCGGTGCGGCTATCCTCAATGAACACTAACACTCTCCGGCGATCGTCCGAGCATTATTGACACGAAGTCCAGTCTTTTTCTGACATAGGTCCTCTTCCTCCCGCTCCCTACGATAACGATAACGCGAACCTCGGCAGCTCCTACGATGGTCCTTTCCCACTTTTTGACTTTAATCGCTCATAGGAGCGATTTGGGCTTGTGCAGGACAATAAGACCCTTGTCGTTGACGCGATACATATAATTCGGTCAACTGCTGATACATCAGGACACACAGTTTGAATATGATCAATATACAGGACATAATTACACTTATTAAACTTATTTAGAGTTCTCAGAGGATTCAACAGTTCACAATCACATTCACGTTTTCGGGTTAGACCAACGAGGACAAATATTAGGTTCTGCAGGAAGATGTTGGCTGACGAGAATCAAGAAGTTGCCTCTATAGTAGAAGGCGATAATTTGCCCCTCAGGCGGTCACACTCTGCTACCAGCTCCATCTCGCTTAGTAAGCTATTCTGAGTTGTAAACAGTCTCTTCACTTAACATGAATTGTGCGTGGCGATAACAGTGTGTGTTTCGATCCTCTTCAACAACTCTCAACAGTTATTATAGTTTGAAACCCACCACCAAGACCTTCCAATACAGGCTGAACTCTTGATTTTCAACTTGAAATATCAGCTTCCATCTCTGGTTGAGATTTTACCCATTCCTCGTGTATCTACTCCAAATGTTGTCTGGCTTTCTTTGTCTATCGTTTTAATTTTCTTATCTCGATAGCATCTTACTTTTTATTTCACTCGTCCATCCCAGTCCCTTCATTCGCTGACTTTATTTCCCTAATTTAACCTATTATTATAATTGCTATTATTACTTTCTTTCTTGTCTATATGAGCAATGTATCCCATTTCCCTAAATCTATAAGTTTTCAGTACCAATCGTGTTATTTTAACATATCTATTCATTTCTTTAGATATTTTTATGTATATAACTTGCTTTAGCACCCTTACATATAAATGCATTTCGAAATGCTCTCTCCACCTTCTGGTGTCTACCGAAAGTGTCTATATTTTTAACCAATACAGCAATACCGACCATACATACCATTTCAGTTGCCACACACAGACACACACTATGTGGTCGGAGTTGCATTTTACCGAATGCAGCTAGGAAACACGAGGCTACATATATATCTCATTAGTCCATATAGCACGAAAATTTCCATATTCAAACAATGCCTCATTAGTCAGAGATCGTTAGGGACAAGAAAGTGGAACGGGCTTTGCCCACAAGGACACTGGATCAGCATGGGCCAATACTGCTGAGGTCAGAAAAGTGTTGTGACAATCTGCTCAAATTGGATGAAAAACTCTTTCGGATCATGTTCATCAAATTTTGGTACAAACTTTACACTTTAATTACATCAAACTTTACGTCACATGACTCCAGAGTAGCTCTCTTGTCCAACAACTCTACCTGGAATACCCGTTCTCTTTCTCTGTCCTCCCTTTTTCTTTCTCTGTCCTCCCTTTTTCTTTCCCTGTCCTCCCTTTCTTTTTATCTGTTCTCTCTTTCTCTGTCCTCCATTTCTTTTTCCTGTAACCTTAACTTCATTTCCCACTCCAGCTTCTCTCTTTCTAACTGCAACGCTATTAACTTTACTAACGGATCTTCCTCCATCTCACACAGTTGGACTGCAGACTCGTCCAAAATTGACTCTTCCACCAAACTTCAAATTACGGCATTTTTGACAGTTGCCTTTTTCCAGTTTGACTTAATCTCTATTTTATAATGGTTAGCCAACGAAACCCAATCATCTTTACTGATGGTACCACACTCCAAACTTAACACTGAAGGTTCAGCAATGAACTTAGCTAAATCAAAAGGCCTCATTTTCAACATATATGGCATCTTACCAACTAGTGGAGAAAATTTGTACCAAAAAATTATTTGCAAACTTCACTCCTGATGATTTTATCTGATTGTAACTTAATTTCACTGAATTTTAACCAGTGTCTCCCGGCCAATGGCCCTCATTTTGTTATGCCATAACTTGTTAACTTGAATTACGTTAAAGATTATTATACTAATGAGGGCACATATGGCACAACAAAAACATAAACAAAGAAAAAAATTGGCAACTCAGCACAACTTAGTCCAAGGTTCAAACACAGCCCTCTCTCTATCCCAACAGTTCAGGAGTGAAGGTTTGGAATTATACTCATTACAAAAGATTTAAATCAGTGGTTCTCAACCTTGTTTGCCCCATGCACCCCTTTCACCATATGTCAGAATGTCATTCCCCCCTCCTTTCCAAGATTGTCTGCCTCAAAAAGTGCATTCCAAATAATATGCATATAATACTGAAAATCCTTTATTTTTTCCATATTAGTACATATACATTTACAATTTTACATGGATTATTTTTATAGTGGAGTTTTACAAATTAAATGCCAATTGAAAATGTTGATGGATTTATAAAACTTGAATAAAAGTAAAATAGTTTTTTTATATTTATAATGAATTACTTAACAGACCAAACTGAAGCATAATGCAATAAACAAAAAGTTCAATAGAATACCAGGGTATTGTAAATTTGTAATTAATTTTATTCAGATGAAGATTACAGTCAATGAGAAACCTGTGATTGTTTCTTCTTCGCCAATTCTGGGATACGCGGAGGAGTGCTTGAAAGGGCACAACGCAGGTCATTTTCTACCTCTAATCTACTACGTTGCTTCGTTTTAATTTGCAACAGAGTTGAAAAGCCTGACTCACAAAGATATGTCGACACAAACGGAAGCAATGCACGGATAGCTCTTTCTGTGATTGATTTCTCATCGAACATATCTCTTGCTCCCGAATCAGTTTCCCCCCCCCCCTGGGGGGAATTCCCCCTGGTTGAGAACCCCTGATTTAAATAAAATGTAATATATTTTTTTACCATAATAAGTGTGTAGGTTCCAGAAGATAAATTAAATCAAGAGAATAAAGAATCAACTTAATCCTGATTAAACCACTAATATTTGAATAGTAAATAAACAATAAACTACTTTGTAATATTGTAGGGTTACGTGATGTTATGTTGTCACTCAGGATGGATGGATGGATGGAAACTCTAGGTGGTGGTTTTCTTGTATAAAATATATTATATACAAAACAGTCTTGTGCTGGACATGCCATGTGGTGAGAAGCTTGTTCGAGAGACACGTTCAGTAAGTAGCGTGCTTGAGAAGGTATCTGTGCAGGAGCTTTGTTAGAGGAGATGTTGCGTGTTCAGGAACATAGGGTAGAGTGCATCTCAATGGAGAGACTGAGAGCTTATATACACAGCAGCCGGAAGTAAACCCGTGGGAACTTGCCGGTTGCTTGACTCCGTTGCTAGGGTAGACGTAGCAGGTGGCGACCCCCCCCCCCCCCCGAACAGCTCGCTGGTTGCTAGGATACTGTCGCATTGGAATGCGGATACGCAGTTGTAGGGGAGAGATCCACTACAATACTACCCCTTCCCTCCAGGCAGTGTAGGAGACTTGTTGTCTGCAGGGTTGCATCCCACATGCGAGACATAACGGCGAGGGTGTGGATGAACCGGCCGCTACGGGAGACGACTGTCTAGATACACGAGATCTGTGGGAGAAGAGAGGGAGAAGGAGGGTTGTGGAGGCGATGAATGGTGTGCCTCCCTCGCCGCAGGTAGAGAGTCCTCAGATGCACCTGCTGGGGTGTGTGGATCTGGGTCAGGAGCAGGGGCTGCATCAGGAAGAGGGTCTATGACAGCAGCAGGGTGCATGACAGCAGCAGGGTCCACGACAGCAGCAGGGTGCAGGACAGTAGCAGGGAGTACCTGAGGGGAAAAAAAGGGTGCGTGGGACCGCCTCAGGCGCATGGGCCACGTCGGGAGCAAGGGCTGCCAGACAGGAGCGGAGGAGGGTCCGCATCAGGAGGAGGGTCCAGGACAGTGGCAGGGAGCACTGCTGGGCCGGGGGAGGCGTCTGAGGCAGGACGGGTGTGTTGGAGTAGGTAGGACGTGGTGCTTGGGGCAGGAAGAGGAGCTGACGTCTGCTTAGGGAAGCAGTGCTGCTCTAGGATGTCTAACCTGCGGTGTAGAGACAGTAGCTGTAGAGCCGATGAGAGCTGCCTCTGTGTGGATAAGCCAGTCTTCAATGTTGTGATTGAAGACTGGGAGAGTGATCCGTTCCTCCTCCATCCTGTGTGAGTGCGTTTTTCGGGGGGTCACAATTTGTAGGGTTACGTGATGTTATGTTGTCTAGCACTCAGGATGGATGAATGGAAACTCTAGGTGGTGGTTTTCTTATATAAAATATATTATATACAAAACAGTCTGGTCCTGGAGATGCCGTGTGGTGAGAAGCTTGCTCGAAAGACACGTTCAGTGAGTAGCGTGCTTGAGGAGGTATCTGTGTAGGAGCTTCGTTAGAGGAGATGTTGCGTGTTCAGGAACGTAGGGTAGAATGCATCGCAATGGAGAGACTGAGAACTTATATACACAGCAGCCGTGGGAACTTGCCGGTTGCTTGACTCCGTTGCTCGGTAGACGTAGCTGGTGGCGACCCTCCCCCCCTGAGCAGCTGGCTGGTTGCTAGGATACTGTGGCATTGGAATGCGGATACGCAGAGGGATCCACTACAATATCACCATTGATTGCACTTAACGCAAAATAAATAATAATAGAGCAGCACTGAATAGATAATACTCAACTAAACTCTATTTGAAAAGGTATATACCACTGACAAACTGAAACGTCCTCCTACTCCCAAGCCCAGCCAGTGACTGACATCACTCCATACTCCAGGGAACTAACAACCTAAAACTAATATTAATCAACTCCCACACTAAGCTGCAAAAATACATACATACATACAGAAAAATATTTTTTGTGTCAAATACCAGCCCTGCTCACACATCAGTATACGAAATTATATTTACATAACTTAGGGTAACATACCTAAAAAATATATCACGACGCACAGTGCAAAGCACCACTGTACATTATGTTTTATATCTGATAGTTGTCTGCGCCTGTATCCTCCTTTCTATGTGAGTTTCGGCAAACATGCGCGATGAAAACGAAAACTCCATTACTCTCCTTCAACCCCCCCCCCCCCTCTCCCCAGGGTCGTGGTGGGTGGAGTGACGCACGACACACAGACACAGCCTGGGTGGAGGTGAAGCTGCGTGACGTGAACGACAACCCACCACAATTCAGTCAATCGCATGCCAACATTACTGTTAGGGAGGACACCGCCCCCGGCACCCTCCTGGCTGCCCTCCCCGCCCTTGATCTAGACATGGTGAGTTTCACTTGTTGCTGACCTTAGTAGTTTTGACGACCTATATGAAGACTTTCAGCTTCGCCTTGTTGCAATCGACCTACTTCTAAATTTTATAAAGGTGTTGGAAAATTATTCATCAACACATTATGGCTCTGATTCATTAACAGCATGGGTATCACTGGTGTTTAAATGAACCCTTCTGGGTGTTTTAAAATCAATCTTTTGTGATTATAGTGACAATCTGTTCAAGGAATTAAGATGAAGAAATAATTAATTTATATTGCAACTTGCACACACAAATGTGTGAGAGGTGAGACTCCGTAGCTACATATAAAATTGTTCATGGGTTAAGTTTGCAAGACCTGAATGGTCTTTTCTTTCCATTTATTTAGAAAAATATACCGTAAATACACAACAAGAATATCACCGCAATTAACACTGTGAGCTGTGAGTGTTATGGAAGGATGGAAACGTGTCTGGGATAAGCTTTTATGTCACACATCCCTCTATCGTGAGTATCGAGTGGTAACTGGCAGAGAGCTGGCTCGAAAAGAAGCTGACTCCAGTGTCTTAGAGATGTGCCCTCCAGTGGAAACTACTAATCACATGCTCAATGTATGACACTCACTGCTCATGGAAAATTACGGAGGTTGCGTGATATAAGACTGTTGTATTTACCCATATTTATATAAGTACTACTGTCTAATAGACAGGAGCTAACACATTGCTCTGTCACCACCTTCCGAGCTCCACGACGAATAACTAACCTCGCAGAAAACCCTACACATATACCTACCCATGTTATATGCTTATGTGTGTAGACACTAAACTGGAGAAGCTGCAACCTGGGGTTCAGCAGCTGCTGGAGCCCTAATCTTAAGGGCCTTAAGGGAGAGTATATAATGTACAATGGCAATTATAAATGATATTGATTTTTAATAACAAAACAAAAATATTACTGCCAGTATTAAAAAAATAGTGGGAACTGTTAAATTAGGTACAGCGAATCCCCGTGAAATGTAAAATGGCAGATTATCCTTTAAATTAGCAAAATGTAACTACTTCATAAAAAAATAAGTTATAATTTATCTAATACTATATTGAATTCACTAAAGGTCATATTAGGAGCTGGATGCATAGGAATCAAATATGAACTTTACCACCATCCTGGCACGGTAAAATGACACTAGTTTCTTCAGGGAAAAAAAATATATTGCAAATATATTGCATGAAGCACAGTTTTCTTAGAAGTCGGTGTATAGTTACACTGTTTGAGAGCTGTGTGCACGTTGGTTTGTATGATCGCCAATTCACATATTCCTTCTGCAGCAGGAATAAATGCAAATGCATAGGCTGGACATACGTGTAAGTGTAGGTATGACGATTTACACCGTGATAATACCCTCGGATCATCCACTGCTAACAAAGAGTAGTCTTCATCTATTAGCAAAAGTTCAGTTTGCTTGTCCAGAGCAAACATTGTGTTAGTAGAATACAATTGGAGAGGTTCTAAATGGCATGCATTAAATTTGCGTTGAGCTAACATGGGTATGTGGATCAGTATAGCATCGTGCGTGAGAATTGACTCTAATAAACGGCAATAATATTCTGGCTCTTGATCTGTGAAAATAGGAGTTAAATGGTAACTCGTCTTGGCTATCTGTAAGGGTTCAAGAAGAATTTTCACAGGCACAAGTTGTGCATCCACACATCCTAACCCTGCATCCACTACACTTGCAATTAGTTGGTCCTTGTTATTAGATAAAGCTTGAGCCGAAGTTTCCGTTGCATGCAAATACTCAGAAAAATAAATAAGCCATTCCAGTGTAGGCACTGAATTTATTAAATTATAAACAATCTTAGATAAATGGTTAGACTATGAAATAATTGTGTAAACCTTAGACTCCAAAGAATTAATTGCATGAAAAGTTATAGTTATAGCGCGATTTTGTTTAAGTACGGCTTGATATTTAGTAAACCGTGCAGCTCATATTTTATGGTCACGTCCCAAAGGTGCGGCTAAGGCAACTGGTTTCAGGACTTCCATGGACGCATCCGTCGACACGGTGGTGTCACAAAGGAGTAAGATTAGTATTACGATGAACCAAGCCATTCTAGGAAAGGCGGATTCATCTTAGTATTGTTTTGCAGAAAGTAGTTTTAAACGATAATCATTAGTAATACTAAGCTTGGTGTACTTGATGTGTTTGCCGTTTGAACAGATGTGTTTGGGACATCATTAACAATCCTGCGGAGTAAATCTGGGTGGCCCCTTTTAAGTCTGTCCTCATGTACAACATCTGAAGTTTGTGAATTTGGTGTCAAAATTTTTAATTTGTTGCCCACTTCTTTGGCGATAATGCAGAATGGTGCGTCAAATTTGGGCGAAAGTTTGGATTTCCTTTCAAGTTATCGCACCCTAACAGCATTGCGCATTTCTAGTGTTGTAGACTTAGCCTGTTGCTGCTTATAAATCATTTTAGCACTTGACCTTTTAAATGTTTTCGTACTTGGCCATGAGTATCCGTGAAAACGCTAATTTGCTTGGTAGCAAAATCGTGGATGTTGTAAACCGGGCATTGCTTGCCTGTAAGTACAGTAGATGATGTCAATTATAAATAAGTAATTAAAGTATCAATAAATGGGCAGGTGAAAAAAAATGGAATTATAATACATTAGTACATATATATATATATATATATATATATATATATATATATATATATATATATATATATATTATATATATATATATATATATACTTCGGTTAACGAGTTTCTTACGAGCTAACCTCAACAAGTTTTGGCTTGCACTTGGCGGTCAACCAGCTTTAGTATTAGTCAGCCAATACATTAATCGATTCTAGGGCTTAAATTCCTTACTATTTTAGTAAATATCAAGAAGTTTATACTATTCAATAATTTTAAAAGTTTAATATTAAATTTTTTAGTCATTTTAGCAATTATTGAATGTAATTGAAGGTAAAGTAACTAGTTTAATGAGCGCCATCCAGCCTCTTAACACAGCAAACAAGGGTTAGTCTCTCTCTGTTTTCAGTGGAGGTAACATCTTGCTTGAGACTCTCTTCAACTAAACGCTTTTTTTCTGTTTCCTAGCAAATTATTGGTCATTTTGAAATTTATTTTACATATTGACAATATATAGTGCAGTGCAGTGTTATTTTAAAGAAGATATTCTTTATTTACAACAAGTTTAACTTTAAAAAACACGTGTTGACATTGTTTGAATTCAGCATGAGGCCTAAGAGATCAAGAAAAGCGATTTCAATCAAAACCAAACAGGAAATCATAAAAAAACATGTACAAGGCATTAGAACAAATGCGCTATGCAAAGAATATGGCATGTCGACATCAACTGTGTCGACAATTCTTGCACAGAAAGACAAATTTAAAGAAGTGAAAGTGAGAGACAAATCTACAAGAGTGTTTGAAAGTAGATCCCTAATTGCAGAAACTGAGAGGTTACTTCTCATCTGGGTTAGGGAAAAACAGATGAAAGGTGATTCAGTTTCTACTGAATTCATTTGTGAAAGAGCCAGGGAGATTTACGAACATTTAAAGACAGATCAACCTGGTTCTTCAGGCACAGAATTTAAAGATTTTCGGGCCAGCAAAGGTTGGTTCGAAAAATTTAAGAAAAGAAGTGACATTTTCAGTGTTGTTAGGCATGGTGAAGCTGCTGGTGCTGATAAGGAAGGGGCAGCAAAGTTTTTAGTTGAATTTAAAGAACTGATGGAAGAAGAAAATTATCTTCCACAGCAAGTGTTCAATGTGGACGAAACTGGGCTCTTCTGAAAAAAGATGCCCAAAAGAACATTCATCACCAGAGATGAAGCCTCTTTACCTGGGCATAAACCCATGAAAGACCGTCTCACTCTATTGCTTGGTGCCAATGCTTCAGGGGATTTCTGACTGAAGCCTATGCTTGTCTACCACTCTGAAAACCCCAGGGTGTTCAAGCAACAGAAAGTGGTAAGAACAAATATTGGAGTTTATTGGAAGTCCAACCGTAAGGCATTTGGTGACAAGACAGCTCTTTAATGAATGGGCTGTTGATGTGTTTTGCCCTTCTGTCAAGAGCTACCTAACCACCAATAAACTCCCTTTAAAGGCTCTTCTCCTCATGGATAATGCTCCTGTTCATGACCCTGAACTGGCCAGAAATTGGAGTATCAATTTGACTTTGTGAAAGTGTTGTTTTTGCCTCCAAACACTACATCATCCATACAGCCAATGGACCAGAATGTGATCAGCAACTTCAAGAAGTTGTACATGAAGAAAATGTTCAGGAGGTGTCATCAGGAAACTTCCAATGATCCTGAACTAACTCAGTACTTATCAGAGAACTAGCTCACTCTTAATTAAGCTACTCCTGCATGCATAAATCAAAGGTGGGAATATCTTACTCCTATAACCCAATTTAAAGATCATTACATGCACAACACCCCAGTGTCCAGGGTGTATGATCAACCACGGTAGGCAGTTGAAGATACGGCAGGATTTACTCAAACGCAACAAATATAGTAACCCAACAACCAACAGCTCATTTAATGAAGTTCATTTAATATTGGTTAAAACATATATAATTAAGCCATTAAATCCACCCTCTAACCTATGCCCTTCTATGCTTTGTTCACTGGCATGAACCTCGGCATCCTGTCTACTTGTCACCAGTCTTGCCTTCCAAGGGGGCTCTTCTTCAATCTCCGGCTCATCTACCACCGGATTTCCCAAATTGTTCTTATGCTCCACCCTAGCTGCTAGAGTATAGCCCTGGTTTAAAAATCTCCACAATATACTAACTAGTGTTGAACCAATAATTCTGCATTTTGTATCTTCCTATTCCGGCCTTAGTCCTCGACAGAATCTCCTGGTCTATTACTCCTCATCCCCTCCCTTCTTTTTTCCTTCCATTAATTTCCTTCTTCCTCTGCACGTTGCACTTTACTGTCTCTTGCAGCCCTGTTTCCTGTCTCTGAGGCCATTTACCCAATCATCTAATGGCTTCGGTTACCTTCTGTAGAACACCATGTTATGTGGAAAACCCTGTCGTGGCATACGGATTCGCCGTGTTCTGCGCCACTAATGCCGGCAGGTGCTTGGGCTATCTCCTCTTTTCCTCTATGCAGGGTTCTATTGAACATTTCAACAATCCCATTCCCCTACAAATGATGCACAGACGTTCTGACCTTTTTCACCCCGAATGTGGCATAATCTTGTCTGACATATTCTTGCTGAAATTCCTACCCTGGTCACTCAGCAATCGGTTAGTTATGGAAGATTCGATTCACTGTCTATTGTGGCGGATTTCTGATTATTTATGGGAAATTTCCTAACCTTCACTACCCGACACCTTTCGCAGCTTGCTAGATATCCCCGCACAGTCTCTCCCTGTGCTCATCAACTTGGCAGTAACACTGGCACCTCTTTCCATAGATTCGTTCCTTCACACCTTTTAAATCACACAGCATCCTTCCGAACCGTCAAATGCTGCTTCACTCGATACAAATTACAGAAATCATCATCTTATCAATCCATTTTTACTCCCCTTTCCTGAAACTCTCCTGCCATCCATCTCTTTATCACCTAGAAACAACTATTTTTTTCTATCAGTTAATCTACCGTCTACAGTTCATACACCATAACCACATTTTCCTCCACTGCAGTGATTGCTGTATATTCCTTGTCACTCTCTTCTGCCGATCCCCTAAGGCCTAAGAGCCTAAGTAACTAATCTGCTACTATATCATTATTTCCACCCTTGTACTTGATGGTGAAATCGAATTGTTCTAGATCAGCATTCTACCAACTCTCAACTGCACCAAGCTTGGCAATCTCGAAATGACTAAGAGAGTAGTTATCCATATAGAGTGAAATGCTTCCCAGCACGATAATACCTGAACTTGTCCATTACTGTCCATTTAAGTGCTAACATCTCTAACTTACGGGAGCTATAGTTTGTCATGTTTCTCTTTGACTTCCTAAGACCTTGACCTGCATAACGTATACTGAAGGCGGCAGCTTGCCGTTTTTCATCTGCGACAGCACAGCACCTAGTCCACTAAAACTTGCATCCGTCTCTAAGATGAATTCCTGTCTCTCCCAACAATCACCACCAACTAGGTTTTTTGACTTCCCATGCATCGAGACAGCTATCTGTTGTAAACCATTTGACAGATTTCTAAAATAACAAAACCTCATGAATGTCCCTTACATCTTTCACTGTCTGGAGGAATTTCCAATCTGTTACTACGCTAACTTCCTCTGGATCAATTGCTACACCTCCAGCAGACAATTTTATTGCATGAATCTCAGGTTATGTTGCCTCATTCTGATGAACATCTCACGTTGCCTCACTAGGTGTTGAACTATTGTACTCAAGAACATCGTTACATCATCAAGGTACACTAACAAACCCACCAAAACAATATCTGCTGAAATACACTCAGTTTGCTACAATCGTCCAAATGAATGATTTAAAATTCTCAAAAAATTTTAATCAGAAAGTGGTATTTGGCAGATACTAGACTCACTTTGTTTTCTCTTTTATTTATTTTTTGATGTGGAACACAATTTTGTGAAATGGTAACAGAAATTTATAAATAATAATATTGTAGGAACATATCATGTAATTAAAATTTTTATATAATTTGAAACGAAATAATATGGCAAGAGATTATTGTTCAAGGACATTCACGAATGATTTGTGGAATTAGAATTGGACGTCATTAATGATCTTGATTTAGGCATAACTAGTAGGATTCGTAAATTTGCAGATGATACCAAAATGGGGAGAGTGATAAATTCAGACAGTGACCTTGAACGCCTTCAAAGAGATCTAGATACCTTACATGAGTGCTCAGTAGACTGGCAAATGAATTTTAATACTGATAAATGCAAGGTACTACAGATAGGGAAGACGAATACAAACGTTAAGTATAAATTAGGTAACACGGAAATAGAAAACTCAGTTTGTGAAAAAGATCTAGGTGTATTTGTTAGCAACGACTTGAAACCTAGAAAACAATGTATTAGCGTTCGCAACAAGGCAAACAGGATTCTTGGGTTCATATCTAGGTCTGTGAGTAACAGAACTGCTGACGTTATCTTGAAACTTTACCTAGCATTAGTGAGGCCACACATGGATTATGCGGTTCAGTTCTGGTGTCCTTATTATAGAATGGACATAGATTCTTTGGAAAGAGTACAAAGAAGAATGACAAAAATGATCCATAATATTAGAAACCTTCCATATGAAGAAAGACTGAAAAGCTTAGGCTTGCATTCATTAGAGAGGCGTAGAGTTAGGGGAGATATGATAGAGGTGTACAAGTGGGTGAGTGGGATTAACAAGGGTAAAATGGAAGATGTTCTGAAGCTCAGTAATAACGAAATAACTAGAACAAATGGCTTTAAATTAGATAAATTCCGATTCAGAAAGGATATAGGCAAGCACTGGTTTGGTAATAGAGTTGTGGATATGTGGAATAGGCTACCGAGTGCTATAGTAGGATCGGGGACGCTAGGGAGCTTCAAGACGAAGTTGGATAGGCACATGGAAGTGCTGGGATGGGTGTGAAAGGGATCTGCCCTGTATGGGCCAGTCGGCCTCCTGCAGTATCCCACTTTCTTATGTTCTTATGTTCTTATGTTCTAAAATGAAAAGATAGGCCGCTACCAAACAGGGAGGTACTACCGCCTGGGAAGATATTGGAAGCTTAATGTATTGTCTAATGGTAGACCCTGCTGTCATATGGCATCACGAAAATTGTGACCAAGTCCCAGGTTGCTTAACTGACTTTCTGCCACATTTACACACAATTGCAGGGTGTTACGAACCCCTCCACCGATTGTCTTCATCTACCTACCCAGCACCACGAGCAACGCCATCTAGGGACGAAACACGAGTATGGCTCGTCTTGGTTACCACTCCCGGGTTTCCCTTCTCCATATCCTGGTTGTTGCGTCACTTCCGCCTCAGTCTACTTTGTCAGCTCCAATTCGAGGAGAGGACACTTCACTCTGGGAAGCGACCACAGGATCACCTATCCTGGAAACCTACGGCACAGTGACTATTTACCGTCTTCTACCATACTCAGCCTTGCCCGTCAGCCATCTCAGCTCCTCACTTAAGTATTTGTAATCTTGTATTGCCTCTCCCCCCTCCACATTGCTTCACTATTGTTTTATGTTTTATTACTATGTATATACTGTTCGTGTTTAGGTTAAGTTTGGTTAAGGGTAGTGTATAAGCTGAATATTTTGTTAAGGAATTTATGGTACTTTATTATATACAACGAAAACTCGCATCCTTTGTCTACCCTTTTATGTCCGATTGTCTTTGTTTTTTTTTTGTTGTTACCTGTTGGGATCTGGGTAGACGTATAACTATATTCTAAATCCCCAACTCGTAACAAATGGCGACCGTGACAGGACACGACCTTAAGTACCATGTTCCTTCCTCCCTTGTTACTCAGTGTTAATTACCCCTCCCAGTCACTTCTGTTTACAATTGCTTTACGGTGGTTTAAAGTTTCCTTCATATGTGTGTGCATATATTGGTATTACCGTATAGTAAGAGTGACAGACGTAGGATAATAGGTTCCAAGTGTCATAAGGCTTACCTGTTATTACACGTGGCAGTCGTGTGGTAAGTCTTATCGAGTGTAGGGAAGAATCCGGATCTGTTTAATGCCGTACCCTCACTCCAGAGTAGGCTGTTCCATAGTTACTAGTTTAGAGTGAAGTGATATCTTGGGACGCCCCTCTCTACCAGGACCCCATAATTATAAAGCCTCCATTATTGTTCTTCTCATTATCTCATTCAGGGCTGTTAATCCGGAT
Source organism: Homarus gammarus (assembly GCA_958450375.1). Classification (NCBI taxonomy): domain Eukaryota; kingdom Metazoa; phylum Arthropoda; class Malacostraca; order Decapoda; family Nephropidae; genus Homarus; species Homarus gammarus. The sequence goes on from CAUDMG010002562.1 coordinate 397,990, forward strand.
CTTTATATAAATGCCGTAATACGCCCTACCTCTTTCAAGTATATCAGGGTTGTTAATCCGGATCTTTATATAAATGCCGTAATACGCCCTTCCTCTTTCAAGTATATCAGGGTTGTTAATCCGGATCTTTATATTAATGCCGTAATACGCCCTACCTCTTTCAAGTCTCTTGTCCTTATCTAAGGATCTTCTCGGAAGAACAATAATCATAAGTGTAATTTCCCTAGGTATAACTTGGTTAGTTTCCGGGACTTTCTGGTTATCCACTGCCGTGATATTTTCTAGGGTTATCCACTTATCTTATCTTATTTTTGACCATTAGTTAATTTATCCTATTTTTATTAACAATGGCCACCTCAGGTTTTGATCTTCAGGATTTTATTGAAAATCCTTCTGTAGCTAAATTACGTGTTAATATCCTGAAGAAAGAATGGAAAGAAATAGCCAACTATTACAATATCCCATTTTCACAGCAACTGACTAAGGAAATGTTAAAAAATCATGTGATTGAAGAGTTGGTTCAACAAGAAGTTTTAAAAGAATCCGCTGTTGACAGATTAACGCCCATGTCCAAGAAACTTCAACCACTATCCACCACCCCTCCTCACCCAGAAGTTGCCTCAGGTCTGGCTAGCCCTCAAGAAGAAACACAACGAATAGACCCCTTAGAACTAGAACGAGCTAGGTTCGAGTTCCAAATCAAAATGAAAGAACTCGAGTTGGAACAGGCCAAGTTGGAGCAGGAGGCCAAGTTGGACCCTGAAGAAAGGAGGGAACAGGCCAAGTTGGAACAGGCCAAGTTGGAGGCCAAGTTGGACCATGAAGAAAGGATGGAACAGGCCAAGTTGGAACAGGCCAAGTTGGAGGCCAAGTTGGAGCATGAGGGAAGGTTGGAACAGGCCAAGTTGGTGCAGGCGGTTAAACTGAAAGAACTACAGGTGAGAGAGACAGAAGTCACTTTAACATCGGAGTTTAAATCAAAGGAAGTGGCATTAAAAGAGAAACTCGCTGCTTTTAACCCTGCTACTGCTTCTTCCCTTGTTCCCGGGTTTGATGAATCCGATATGGACGGGTCATTTAGGACTTTTGAGAAAATAGCCGCGAAGAATGAGTGGCCAAAGGACCAGTGGGTGTCAGTGTTAGTTCCTAAATTATATGGTAAGGCTCGTAGAGTTTATAACTGTTTAGACCAGACTGATGACTATGATAACGTAAAAAAGAATATCCTCACCTCTTATGCTATCACGCCAGATGGATACCGGCAGAAGTTTCGTAAACTAACCAAACCATTTTCACACACATTTGTTGAGTTTGCTCAAGAAAAGCTTAGGTTTTTTAAGAAGTGGTTAGAGGCTACAGAGACCTCCACATTTCAGGATTTGTTAAATTTGGTAGTCCTGGAGGAGTGGAAAAGCAAGATACCATTTCACATCTTGAAGCATGTGGAGGAGCGTGGAGAGGTTAATTTAGGGCGTGCTGCTGAGCTGGCTGATGCGTATGCTTTGTTGGTGGAGTCACTGGGCAGTAGAGAACGTGGTACTTCCCGACATGTTAGGTCCTCCTCTGATGATAACCTTGGGAACGTGAGTGGTAGGTCGAAAGGTCCCACACCCACTCCCCCCGATGCAACCAAGCTTACTTGTTCTTACTGTAAAATCCCAGGCCATACGATCCAGACTTGTAAACACCCAAAGTGTCGAATTGCTAAAAGTAGTTCCCTGGATCCCAAATCCAAACCAATAGCAAATGCCAATGTGGCAAGGCCCCATCAGGATCTCTTCTCTTCATTCACCTATGAGGGAAAAATTTCAATCATAGAAGGGTCTCGTTCTTTCCCTATTCGTATACTACGTGATACGGGCGCAGCACAATCTATCCTCCTGTTTAACGTCATTCCTGATATATCTACCGCATTTACAAATGAGCGTGTTCTAATTTCAGATCTCTCGTCCCATTCTTCCTATCCTTTAGCTAAAGTGCACCTCCAATGTCCCTTGATTACTGGGGAAGTGCAAATAGCCATAAGGAAAGACCCAATGCCTGTGTGTGGCATTCATTTATTATTGGGTAATGACTTGGTAGGAGATCTAGTGGTTCCTAACATAAAGACAGTCGACTCTCCCTTACCTGTCAACTCCACCACTGACCTTAAAGAAACTATTCCTCATCTTTTCCCATCTTGTGCTGTCACCCGGTCACAGAGTGTGCGGAATGGGCCCTCTTCATCTAAAACCACCTCCAATATCTTCCTACCCACAGAAGATCTGTACAATAAGACGATAAGTAAGGATGAGCTCATTAAAGCCCAACAATCTGATCCATCTTTGAATAAACTTCATCATGCAGCAGTTGAGGGTAAAGATTTTAACACCCTTCCGTGTTTTTATTATCATGAAGGGGTTTTGATGAGGGCCTATAGGCCCCCTGAGCTTGCCCATCTAGACACGTGGTCTGAAATACATCAAGTGGTAATTCCAGCTTCAGTCAGACCAGCATTAATTGCCCTTGCCCATGATGGTATTTCAGGACATTTGGGAATCCTGAAAACATATAAAAAGCTCCTCCAACACTATTACTGGCCTGGACTTAGGAAGGATGTGTCACAATACCTAAAATCTTGTCATATTTGTCAAATGGTAGGAAAACCAAATGAAAGTATACCAGCAGCTCCCATTAAGCCCATCCCAGTATTTTCTACCCCATTTGAAAAGATTGTTGTGGATTGTGTGGGCCCATTACCAAAGACTAAGAAGGGAAATCAATTCCTGCTCACAGTTATGGATACCAGTACACGTTATCCTGAGGCTTTTCCCCTTAAAAGCATCACTTCAAAAAACGTAATCAAACATCTTTTGCATCTTTTCACTTCAGTGGGCATTCCTAAAGAGATCCAATCTGATCAGGGCACCAATTTTACGAGCAATCTTTTCGAACAGGTGATGAAAGACCTCAGTGTGGACCATTGTACATCTTCGGCTTACCACCCACAATCCCAAGGTTGCTTGGAACGGTTCCATCAAACTTTCAAATCAATGATCAAAAAATACTGTATAGAACACCAAAAGGAATGGGATGAAAGCATAGACTTGTTACTCTTTGCCATCAGGGAATGTCCCCAGGAGTCATTGGGATTCTCCCCGTTCGAGTTACTATATGGGAGACAAATTAGGGGACCCCTTAAAATAGTAAAGGAGCAGTGGTTTGACACTCCATCTATTAAGCCCGCAACAGTTTCCCAATACATTGACACTTTACGGGACAAATTAACTGAAGTCCGAACCATTGCTCAGTCAAACTTAAAAAAAGTCCAAGAGAAAATGGTGAAGTCCCAACCTAAATTAGTTAAAAGATCATTTTCTCCAGGTGACAAAGTGTTACTCTTTCTACCCATTCCAGGCTCTCCCCTTAAAAGCAAGTTTACTGGTCCCTATATAGTTGCTAATAAACTATCTCCTCTCAACTATATAGTCCATACTCCTGATCGCAGAAAAGATTCACAACTTGTTCACATTAATCTCATGAAACTTTACCATTCCAGGCAGTCAGAGGAAGACATCCCAGAGGCTGTAAGCCTACCTGTATTGCATACGGTTTTGTCAGGGCCGGAGCCGGAGACAGATGACATGGACCTATTGGAGAATTTAGACTTCCCTCTACCTAAAGAGAACCCTGCTAACAGTCACATACTCAACAATTTGGATGAGTATTTTTCTGTTCTGAATCCATCTCAAGCAAAAGATCTCACTAAGTTATTATCAACATTTCCTAAAGTCACGTCAGACCTCCCAGGGTTTTGCAATATACTTAAACATGATATTAAACTAATCTCAGGTGATGTACAACCCATTAGGCAATCAGCATATCGTCTAAGTCCACAAAAAAAGAGATCATGAAAAAAGAGGTAGATTTTTTGTTAAAGCATAACTTAGCTGAGCCTAGTACCTCCCCCTGGGCTTCACCTTGCCTTCTCATTCCAAAACCCGATGGCACCTTTCGTTTCTGTACAGATTATCGTAAAGTGAACCAGGTCACTGTCTCTGACTCCTACCCTTTACCTTTGATTGAAGATATAATAGACAGCATAGGCTGTGCCCAATTTATCAGTACCATAGACCTGTTGAAAGGCTATTATCAAGTAGGACTCACGGATAGGGCAAAAATAATCTCGGCATTTATAACTCCATTTGGTCTTTTTCAATATTTGGTTATGGCGTTTGGCTTTTCTAATGCTCCGGCCACATTCCAGAGGGCCATAAACTACCTTATTCAAGACCTAGGTGGGACGTTCGCCTACCTGGATGACCTGGTGGTGGTGTCGGACAGCTGGGACGAACATCTGGTGCGTTTGGAGATACTGTTTGCACGACTGCAAGAGACTGGATTCACCATAAACCTGGCTAAATCTGCTTTTGGCCGGGCCTCGGTGACTTACCTGGGACATATCGTTGGGCATGGTATGGTGAGACCCAAGGACGCAAACGTTGAAGCCATCTTGTCCTTCCCCACTCCAAGGACGAGGAAGGAACTCATGCGCTTCCTGGGGATGTGCGGCTACTACCGTCGGTTCTGCAGTAACTTCTCCAGCGTGGCCGGACCCCTCACAGACCTTACCAGTTCTGCGGTCCCTTACATCTGGAACCAGAAGTGCGACCAGTCTTTCCACCGCCTCAAAGCCTTCCTTGCCTGTAAGCCTGTAGTCCACCCCCCTGACTACACCTTGCCCTTCCATCTGCAAATCGACGCTAGTGGTGTCGGAGTGGGGGCTGTGCTCCTACAACCCGACCCAACCACTGATGTCCTTCACCCTGTGGCATATTACTCCGCCAAGTTGAAAAAACATCAGACCAACTACTCGACCATAGAGAAGGAGGCCCTGGCTCTGGTGTTGGCAATAAAGAAGTTTGAATGTTACCTCCAGTCTTGCCCACAAACAACCCTGGTCTTCACCGACCATAACCCACTCACGTTCATCCAAACCAACAAGACCTCCAACCAGCGAATCCTCCGCTGGGCTCTCCTCACCCAGCCGTATAATCTACAAGTCCGGCACATAAAGGGGGTGGAAAACCTGATTGCAGACTCCTTATCCCGAGCTCCAGTGGAAATGTAGCAGCTACTCTCCAGACGCACCAGGTGATCACCTCCTTCGCGCCCGCGCTACGAAGGTCTTTGGAGGGGGGGTGTGTTACGAACCCCTCCACCGATTGTCTTCATCTACCTACCCAGCACCACGAGCAACGCCATCTAGGGACGAAACACGAGTATGGCTCGTCTTGGTTACCACTCCCGGGTTTCCCTTCTCCATATCCTGGTTGTTGCGTCACTTCCGCCTCAGTCTACTTTGTCAGCTCCAATTCGAGGAGAGGACACTTCACTCTGGGAAGCGACCACAGGATCACCTATCCTGGAAACCTACGGCACAGTGACTATTTACCGTCTTCTACCATACTCAGCCTTGCCCGTCAGCCATCTCAGCTCCTCACTTAAGTATTTGTAATCTTGTATTGCCTCTCCCCCCTCCACATTGCTTCACTATTGTTTTATGTTTTATTACTATGTATATACTGTTCGTGTTTAGGTTAAGTTTGGTTAAGGGTAGTGTATAAGCTGAATATTTTGTTAAGGAATTTATGGTACTTTATTATATACAACGAAAACTCGCATCCTTTGTCTACCCTTTTATGTCCGATTGTCTTTGTTTTTTTTTTGTTGTTACCTGTTGGGATCTGGGTAGACGTATAACTATATTCTAAATCCCCAACTCGTAACAAGGGTCTCAGTTGTTTCTCTTAATATTGACAACACAAGAAACATATTGTTTCTCATTTTTTTTCTTTTTTTGGTTTTTGCATTATTATTATTATTATTATTATTATCATTATTGTTATTATAAATGTTATTATTACTATTATTATTATTATCATTTTTATTTTATAATTTATAATTTTATATAATTTCATTACATGAATATTTCATTTATTACCATTGATATTATTATTATCATTATTATTATTATTATATTATTATTATAAGCGGAATCGCCGCCCTCCGGGCGGCTCTTTCGCTATTCTATTTATTATGAAGACTTATTGAATACTAATAACTCCTTATAAATATTGAACACTCAAATATTAACTTATCGGAATGAGTCAATTGGAAATAACTGTACTGTACAAGGACAAGGACAGAATGAACCTTCTTTGTGTTTGGCCCCACCATTTCGGTTACTTAACACGTTACAGATTGACAAAACTTTATTTCACATTATATTTGATATGGGTATACATAAAAACACATTGTAATTTTTTTTACAAATATTTAGTCATTGTCTAACGAGAACTTATCCAAACATAAAATTCCGTAATTTCCGTATATCCGGAAGATTGACGTCACGGCGTCCGTAAACGTTATTAGCAGATGACGTAACAGACGAATTTACCTTAAAACGGTAGCCCTGACCCAACATCGACGTGTGTATACCAGGCCTGGAGTTCCTGGTTCTCGGGGCTGTTCGGTTCAGTTGGTTGATCACGCTACTCAGCCGTGACGATCACCACCACCACACAAATATGTCTCGGTTGCCAGCTAATCCTGATACAATACAGTACATCGAAAGTCTTAAACTTTCTACCCTATAAAACAACCCTCATTGACATTGGTCGGACCCGGGTAAGGTAGGAGGGCGAAAGTTAAGGGCCACAAATGTAGTGAGAGTGTATGTGATTTTAGAATTATCCTACCTATCTAAAGAAAGTGTTAAGGTTGGTGTATGTAGCGTCATAGATTGGTAAGCTGTCAAAATAGAGTTAATTCACAGGAATAAATGCCAATAAAACCCTATGAAATATTGTCACACTAAATTAATAGCATTATTTCAACTAATTAATATTTCTTTCTTGATGCAAGTTGCAAGGGATAGGAAATTAGACCTGATTTAAATCCAAATTATGAGAGTTCATATAACCTTTCATGGTCATTATTTATTTTTGTAAATAAGGTGTTTTCAGTTAGTCCAACAAGTATTATACCAAATGATAGAAATTATGAACCATATCTGAACATAACATAAGAACATAAGAAAGTGGGATACTGCAGGAGGCCGACTGGCCCATACAGGGCAGATCCCTTTCACACCCATCCCAGCACTTCCATGTGCCTATCCAACTTCGTCTTGAAGCTCCCTAGCGTCCCCGATCCTACTATAGCATTCGGTAGTCTATTCCACATATCCACAACTCTATTACCAAACCAGTGCTTGCCTATATCATTTCTGAATCGGAATTTATCTAATTTAAAGCCATTTGTTCTAGTTATTTCGTTATTACTGAGCTTCAGAACATCTTCCATTTTACCCTTGTTAATCCCACTTACCCACTTGAACACCTCTATCATATCTCCCCTAACTCTACGACTCTCTAATGAATGCAAGCCTAAGCTTTTCAGTCTTTCTTCATATGGAAGGTTTCTAATATTATGGATCATTTTTGTCATTCTTCTTTGTACTCTCTCCAAAGAATCTATGTCCATTCTATAATAAGGACACCAGAATTGAACCACATAATCCATGTGTGGCCTCAGTAATGCTAGGTAAAGTTTCAAGATAACGTCAGCAGTTCTGTTACTCACACTCCTAGATATGAACCCAAGAATCCTGTTTGCCTTGTTGCGAACGCTAATACATTGTTTTCTAGGTTTCAAGTCGTTGCTAACAAATACACCTAGATCTTTTTCACAATCTGAGTTTTCTATTTCCGTGTTACCTAGTTTATACTTAACGTTTGTATTCGTCTTCCCTATCTGTAGTACCTTGCATTTATCAGTATTGAAATTCATTTGCCAGTCTACTGACCACTCATGTAAGGTATCTAGATCTCTTTGAAGGTGTTCAAAGTCACTGTCTCAATTTATCACTCTCCCCATTTTGGTATCATCTGCAAATTTACTAATCCTACTAGTTATACCTAAATCAAGATCATTAATGAATATAACAAACAGCAGAGGGCCTAATACAGATCCCTGGGGAACTCCGCTTTTGACCGCACCCCAGTCTGACTTTAATCCATTTATGCTGACTCTTTGTTTCCTACCAGTTAACCATGACCTAATCCATTTTAATAATGATCCACCTATTCCATGTGCTTCTACCTTCCTTATCAATCTCTCATGAGGGACTCTATCGAATGCTTTACTCTGTGAGTGCCAAAATCCCTATTGTACTTGCCTAAATTGCTGAACTTGCAAATGTGTGCCATGTTGGTATCAGATTAATGGGTAATTTATATTTAAATAAACAAAATAGAATAATTAAGGTGAAGATGCTAATTGCAAGTTACTCATATAAAAAGCAGAAGACTTTGGAAGATCCTCAAGATGAAAGTACTCTTCTTTTATTCGAAAAGCAGTTGGGGATGAGACAAGTCGAGTTAGATAAGGCTTATCAAGACTATGTAGACGAAATTAGTTCAGATGAGTTGGCTAACTCAGTGATTCTGTAATAAATCCAGATAGGTTAACACCTGCTTGACCTATTAAATGCTGTAACTCAGGGTATCCATGCTTTAAACGGGAAGAAACTCATGTTCCAGTACAACTTTCAGTAGTAGAATTAGTGGAAAGGTGGATGAGTTGCAATCATTCTGGGATCAGTTTGAAGCTGCTATTAACAGCCGAACAGATTTGGCGAAAGCAACTAAATTCAATTATCTTAGACGTGTACTGAAAGGACACTATTTTAAACATATAAAGGGTTTCGCAACCAGTGAAGTCAATTATAATGAAGCAGTAAAAATGTTGCAAGAAATAATGAAATTACTGAACGAGCAATTAGAGAAATCACCAAACACCCTTTGAGTCTGAAAAACTGCAATAAAGCTGAGTCTGTAGAACTAATGACTTTTGGGCTGAGTTAGAGTTTTGCTTAAGAATATTAGCTAACTTTAAATGTAACATTAAGTAACTTATTATTTAAATTGTTATGGAACTTGTTAACCTCATATCTCGTGGTCAGGTCACCCCAGTGATCATATTTTATGAGGTTATCTTTGTCAGGTCACCTGTTAAAGTGAGGTCACCCTCAGTGGGTACATTATGTGAGGTGTCACGTTATTTACACCCTCTCGTGAGGTCTTGTAGTTCAACCCCAAATGTACCAAGCTTTGGCTCAGCTGCCTTTTCAACCTATCAAAGTTTTCCCTTATGAAATCTGCGACTTTAATGGAATTTTCCTCGAGACTGATATAAACTTCTATTTTGAATTTCACTTCTTTGTGGTCGCTGTTAGCTAGTTCGTTCCCTTCCTCGACATTACTAATGAGGTTTTTCTGTTTGACAGAACAAAATCTAATGTATTATTTCTCGAGTGGGTACGGCTATATGTTGACTTACGAAACAGTCCTGATCTGTTTCAAGAAAATTATCTGATTTTGAGATACCCATAAGGTCGATCCAATCTGTTTAAATGAAATTAAATTCTTCTACAATACAGACTTTGCTATGTCAGGATGCCTTGCATATTTCATCCCAAATAAGTTGCTCATTAACCCTATCGAGACTAGGAGGTCTATCCATTACCCCTATGATTAATTTTCCCCTACCATCGGTTAAGTGAATGGAAAGTGTTATTGTATTCAGTTCAGGTTTTATTTGCTTATTGGTTCCACACTTCAAATTATCCATTAGGTAGATTGCTACCCCACCTTGTTTCCTAATCTGCCTATCGGTATGAAATAAAATGTAATCTTAAATTTGGTATCCGATAGGTAACTCACGTGAGTCTACATTTATCCATGTTTCGGTGAATGGATAGTGGCAATATCTTGATTTCGAATTTTGGCGGATTTTTACCATTAGAACTGAATTAATGGGCCCTTGTGCTGCTTCATCTCTGGCACCTGTAAGGCGCCCGAACTGGCCTATCTGTCGTTACTGGGATCGCGTGATGAACCCCTGTGGCCATTCCTATAGGCTAGCCCTCTCCTTCAAAAATATCACTAAATTCCTCAAGCAAGTCAATTACTTCCTGATTTTGCTCCACATTCCATCTGCTCCTCATGCATCCTTTGTGGTCTTTGCCTCTACTTCCGTCCCGGAAGCCACCTTCCTATTCCCCCTAATTTCTACTCACTCTCTTTGGATACTCAGACAGATATGTCATTAGCACGTGAGTGTATATATATATATATATATATATATATATATATATATATATATATATATATATTAATATATATATATATTAATATATATATATATATATATATATATATATATATATATATATATATATATATATATATATGCTGATAATCACAAGGAAAAAGAAAACACGAAGTTCCCAAGCGCTTTCGTGTAATTCACATCTTCAGGGGTGAGTACAGACTAAAAGATGTGAATATACATATATTTATATATTTCATGTAAATCCACAATGAAAACGTGGATAAGATAAATCTTGATAAAATCACACGGGAGAATGGAAACAACGGAGTACCTTAGCTTTCGTCTTTATTCAAGACATCTTCAGAGGCAACTGGATCACATGGACAGAGAGAGGCTTAAATATACAGGGTGACCTAAAAACATGAGGTCAGTTCATAATGATGACATCCACTAATCCACACACCAACACACTAATCCACACACCAACAAGAGAAGGGTGGTGACGTGACTAACCAGGTCAGGTCAGAAAAAAGGGACCCACAAAATAACTATCATACATCTAGATCAAAGGTTTTCAAAGCATTTTTAACCTTGGGCCACTGACAAATAAATTTATGTAACATATTATCAGTTTTGAACTGACCATCACTAAGGTTTATTGATTTTAATTCCTTAATCAAACTAGCTTCAAGCAGAAGTCTTTTTGTGACACAAGATGATTTGAATACTTCTAAGCTTTTTTCCCAAGCAATGGGGTGATTATTATTCCTAACATGAACGAACAAGGCACTGCTTTCAGATGCAGTTTTGATATTATACTTATGTTGTTTGATTCTGAGCTGCAGAGTTTTTCCTGTCTGACCTACATAATTACAATTACATTTGCTACATGGAATACAATAAACACTTCCATTTACATTCAAACTTGGGCTATTCCTTATTAACATATTGGTAATGGTTGAGTCATACTTGAAAACAACATTGATATTTAGAAGCTTGAGGGACCGAACTAACGGGACAAATTCATTACGATAGGGCAGAGTCAAAATATTCTTAAGTGTAGGAACTTGTCTAGTTTGAGAGGAATGAAAGGATTTTTTAGCCCTTTTAAAACAACGATCAACAAACACAGAAGGGTACCCGAGTTTCTGTGCAATAGAACGAATGTGTTTCAATTCATCGTCAATAAATTCAGAGTCACAAATACGCAGACATCTTAAGAACATAGCAGAAAAAACTGACATTTTGGTAGACTCAAAGTGATTCGATAAAAAGTGAATGAAACTATCAACCTGTGTGGGCTTTCTATATATCTTAAATTTATAGTTTTGGCCATTTCTCATGATAAGCATATCAAGAAATGGAAGGGATTCATTTATTTCTCTTTCAATTTTGAACGTGATACTAGGGACAATACCATTAAGCTTGTCTAAAAATTCCAAAGGGTCACTGTTTCTAGGCCAAAGACAAAGAACATCATCAACATATCTGTACCATGGAGGAATAAAGTCCACGAGGTGGACAAAGAGAGAGTGTGACGTGAACTTGCTGAGAAAGAAACTGTTTTCAAGAAAATCAAGATCACTGGAGGATCTCCCACCAACACGAGCAGCTCTGGAGCAGCACATAAAGAGAGCTGCTTATCAGGCTGGACATATCTGGGGACAGGTCACAATAGCGTTTGTCAGTCTGCCATCACCATGTGACTGGGGATGGATGAAGACCGGTGATTTGCTGGAACCAATCTGGACCACACTCTCTGAAGTGTCAAAGTCATGCCACGAGCTCATCTCTTGCGGTTGCAGAAAACACTGGGGTGGCAAGTGTAGGTGCACAAAAGCTGCACTTAAATGCACTGGACTTTGTGCATGTGAAGGTGGCTGTTAAGGCCAAATATCTACAGAGATTCGGCCTCAATAGCCGAATGTTCGGAAAATTTGTATGTTAATTTTCCAATGTAATGCTTTTACTTGTCTTTGTCATTGTAATAAACTTCGAAAACTATCACAAATGATTTTAGTAACCCGGATTATGTATATTGATGCATTGGAATGAAATATGCAACCGTAAAAACAGAAGTACATAGTTTAGCCTATCCTGAAAGGCGGCCATCTTGAAATTCAATATGGCGCCCACAGAGGTTGAGTTTCTAGTGGTTCCATATCTGAAAATGTTCATCATGTATCACTCTATATCTGTGCCAAAGTTAATGCTTTCATCATAAAATGCACAATTGTTTGGCTATGCCGCTGTACTTTAAGGACTGTTCATGTGTGTAGGTAACATTTCCTAATATTTTGATACTATTTCTCACTGACTGATATTGCCTTGTTGGATGTAGTTAATATTCCTTAAATATTTTTGATACTATTATTTTCTAATGTTTATGTGTCACTAAGGGATGTGAGATAACGAGGAACTGTTTTCAGATGAGCTCCTCATTCTGGTGTAAGTAGCATTATTACGGTAGTAGTTTCTCATAAGGCATTTAATACTTCTACCTATTTCTTATATCATGTATAACCTTTGTTCCCCATTGTAATGTTTTAAGCCTGCTAAGATGTGAGCAAATGTTGGTATACCATTATTGATTGTGGTTGTAGTGTTTTAGGGAATAGAAGTGTAAAATTTTACAGTGTGTCTCATTCACCCCAAACACAGGTGCTATCTTTCCACGGATGGCATTGCAGTGGAAGCGCCCCTCAGAGAATACTGAACTAGCACAAACGCAATTAATAAAAGTATTTTCCGTGACAGTGGAATAGCTAGTACCTGTGATTGGGGTTAATGAGATGCTCTCATAAAAGATAACACTTCTATGCCATACAACACAGCAGACGGAATCAGTAATTGTACACAAGTGCTAGAGTTCTTCTTAGCGCAGCTTACAACACTACAATTGGAAACAAAAGTTGTACAAGACATCAAGAAAATTAATAAAATATATTAATTGCATCCTAAAAGAACTAATAGTGCAGCAGTACTACATACACCAGAACAGACACAAGGATGAGGAACTCATCTGAAACAATTCCTTCATACATCCTACATCACTTAGAAAACACATAAAACTTAGAAAAAATATTACTTGCACCGATGAAAATGCCTTTAGTGCATCCAACAAAAAATTATTTAGCAATCCCTGAGAAATAGAAAACCTGATTTAGTCATACAACACAAGAATGGATCACTCATAGCCTGTCTTGGATGACCCACAAAATAATATAATCCTAACTGTCCTAATTACACAGAACCCGAAGGTTGTAACTACTAACCTGACAAGTGGCAGGCATTTACAAGAAACTGAGAAAATCACTCATGACCTGTAAGGCAGACGGGTGCTCCGCTGTTTTTTCAATACTCTTTCTAGGTTCAGGAGCCATGAGTGCATTTCTCCGCCAACACCCATAACATGCTTCACACATAAGTTCAGAATGCACCCGTACTTTAAGGTCTTCCAAACCACCGTCAACCACCAACCAAGTAGGGTCTCATGACCTTGCTTTTAGTATCCTGGTGGTCCAGCGGTTAGCGTTCCCCGGTCACAGTCATACGCTTGTGTGCCGTGGGTTCGAATCCTGGCGGGTTGAGGTGTTGATTGTATGTAGAAGTCCGCGTGCTTTATTGGGCTAATGAAATATGTATATATATATACATATACATATATATATACATACATATATAAGAACATAAGAAAGTGGGATACTGCAGGAGGCCGACTGGCCCATACAGGGCAGATCCCTTTCACACCCATCCCAGCACTTCCATGTGCCTATCCAACTTCGTCTTGAAGCTCCCTAGCGTCCCCGATCCTACTATAGCACTCGGTAGCCTATTCCACATATCCACAACTCTATTACCAAACCAGTGCTTGCCTATATCCTTTCTGAATCGGAATTTATCTAATTTAAAGCCATTTGTTCTAGTTATTTCGTTATTACTGAGCTTCAGAACATCTTCCATTTTACCCTTGTTAATCCCACTCACCCACTTGTACACCTCTATCATAGCTCCCCTAACTCTACGCCTCTCTAATGAATGCAAGCCCAAGCTTTTCAGTCTTTCTTCATATGGAAGGTTTCTAATATTATGGATCATTTTTGTCATTCTTCTTTGTACTCTCTCCAAAGAATCTATGTCCATTCTATAATAAGGACACCAGAACTGAACCGCATAATCCATGTGTGGCCTCACTAATGCTAGGTAAAGTTTCAAGATAACGTCAGCAGTTCTGTTACTCACAGACCTAGATATGAACCCTAGAATCCTGTTTGCCTTGTTGCGAACGCTAATACATTGTTTTCTAGGTTTCAAGTCGTTGCTAACAAATACACCTAGATCTTTTTCACAAACTGAGTTTTCTATTTCCGTGTTACCTAGTTTATACTTAACGTTTGTATTCGTCTTCCCTATCTGTAGTACCTTGCATTTATCAGTATTAAAATTCATTTGCCAGTCTACTGACCACTCATGTAAGGTATCTAGATCTCTTTGAAGGTGTTCAAAGCCACTGTCTGAATTTATCACTCTCCCCATTTTGGTATCATCTGCAAATTTGCTAATCCTACTAGTTATGTCTAAATCAAGATCATTAATGAATATAACAAACAGCAGAGGGCCCAATACAGATCCCTGGGGAACTCCGCTTTTGACCGCACCCCAGTCTGACTTTAATCCATTTATGCTGACTCTTTGTTTCCTACCAGTTAACCATGACCTAATCCATTTTAATAATGATCCACCTATTCCATGTGCTTCTACCTTCCTTATCAATCTCTCATGAGGGACTCTATCGAATGCTTTACTGAAATCTAAATAAATTATATCATATGACTTATCATTATCTACCGCTTCATATACTTCTGAGAAAAAGCTAAGCAAATTTGTGAGACAAGAACGTCCCTGGGTGAACCCGTGCTGAGAAGAATGAATTAAGTTGAATGTTTCAAGGTGGCTTCTGATTTTTGTAGCAATAATTGACTCTAGTAACTTGCCTATGATTGACGTGAGACTAATGGGACGGTAATTTGATGCAATTGATTTATCACCCTTTTTGAAAATCGGAACGACATTTGCAAGTTTCCAAGCTTATGGCACTAGGCCCGATTCTAATGACTTATTAAATAAAACTGCTAATGGATTACTCAACTCATCTCTACATTCTTTTAATATTCTAGCATATACCTCGTCTGGACCAGGCGATTTATGAGGCTTCAGTTTGTTAATTACTTTAAGCACATCGTTACTAGTAATATTGATATTCATCAACATATTTTCTATACTGTCGTTATATACCTTATGAACTTCTGGAAACTGTGCTAGGTTTTCATTTGTGAATACGGAGCGAAAATGACTATTTAACGTACTACACATTTCTAACTCATCATCAGTCATTTCTCCTGTCGTAGTTGTAAGGGGACCTATTTTATCTCTAACCTTTGATTTATACAGTTGATAAAAAGCTTTGGGGTTATTTTTCGATTCATTTGCTATCTTGATTTCATAATTTCTCTTTGCTTTCCTAATTTCTGTTTTTACCTGTCTTGTTAGGTTCTGATAGTAACCAAGTAAGTGATTTTCGCCTTTCTTAACTTTTCTATATACTCCTTTCTTTTTCCCTAGAAGATCTAAGAGTCTATTATTCATCCATTTTGGTTGGTTCCGTATCGATCTGAATTTTCTTTTAGGGATGTGTTTATTTTGAGCATTATTGATTGTCGCAATAAATTGTTCATAAGTAGCTGCTAAATTAAATTCGGGGTTATCCCGTCCTAAGTTGACAGTTTCCGGAGGTGTGGGGGGGATTAATCTTTTGACCATAGGGTCATCCCTTAGGTCTCTCCTTAAGCTACCGTAATTAGCCTTCCTAAAATCCGGGATCAAGGCCGAATTTTCCTTCTTCCTGCCATCCCATATTATGTTAAAATATATGGCTTTATGATCACTGTTTCCGAGTTCGTCTCCAATCCCAACATCTTTTACTAGATTTTCATTATTACTGAGAACTAAATCGAGGATATTATTTCCTCTTGTGGGCGAGTTTATGAATTGATATAAAAAACTATCTTGTAATGCTTCTAGAAAATCTTCAGATTCATTATCGCTAAGTTGATTTTTCCAATCTATGCCTGAAAAGTTGAAATCGCCTAGAATACATACATTGTTTCTATCAGATGCCTTCTTTATTTCCTCCCATAGCAATTTACCATCGTTCCTACTCAAATTAGGTGGTCTATATATAACACCAATGACTACGGATTCACTGCCCTCACCAATCTCTACCCAAATACTTTCATTGTCGCTATTTGTTTTAATGTTTGATTTATTGCAGCTTTTTAATGACACCCTGATATACACTGCTACACCGCCACCTCTCCTTCCTACTCTGTCAAATTTAAATAGGTTATATCCTGGAATATGAAATTCTGCTAAAAAATGTTTGCTGTTTGAATTTATCCATGTTTCCGTTATTGCAATTATATCTATGTTCTCTTTACTAACAATGGCCCTGAGCTGGTCCATTTTGTTACACAGGCTTCTACTATTAGTATAATAAACACTCAATATATTTCTTCCGTTTCTATCTGTTTTTCATTTATTACTTTGATGTTTTTTTTTATGACTAACTATATTTTCGGCATTATCTACTTCTGTTTCACTACTTCCCAGGACCTGCTTGTTTTTTGACTCCCATTTTCCCCGACCCCTCTCTACTGGCGAAACCCCCCCTTCGGAGTGACAATTTCACGCTCCAGGGATGCAGACAACGTCTTTACCCCCTCACGAGACAAGTGTACTCCGTCGCGACAGTACAGGTAGTCGTTGCCATAAAATCGTTGCCAGTCATCAATGAATGCCCAACCATTGTTTGCACAATGTTTTTCCAGTCGGCAATTAATAGCAATTGCCCTGGACAGCCATTCACGACCAACCCCTCTTCTAGGCAAGACACCACATACTATCGGGATCCCTCCCCTATCTCTAATCTTCCCCAGCGCCTCCCTATACCTCTTGAAAAGTTCCTCACTCCTAACCTTACCTATGTCGTTTCCTCCCACACTAAGACACACTACTGGATTGGTACCCTCCCCTGACAAAACTCTGTCTAACCTCTCGGCTACATGCCCTATCCCAGCCCCAGGAAAACACACCCTAGTCCTACGTTTCCTATCTCTCGCACAAAAAGCCCTATCCATAAACCTCACCTGGCTGTCACCAACTACCACGACCTTACCTGTGGGCAGGGTTTGTACAACAGCCCTTTCCTCTCCTTGATCCATACCGTCCTGCCTCTTCTCTTCCTCTCCAGCTTCCTGCAGCACCTGGTAAGGGTTACTGCACTCCACACCCTGGTCAGCTTTCCTAAGCCTGACCCTAGTCCCCTTGGAGACAACCACTCTCCACGCCTGCTCCTCCTTCGCAGGTGTCCTGCTAGGCAGGACACCTACCTGAAGGAGTTCCGTCCTGAGGGCTTCATTTTCCCCCTTTAGTGTGTCAACCTCACTCCTCAACTGCCCCAGCTGCCTTAACAGCGTGGCAAGGAGGTCGTCCTTCCCCACACTCCCCTCCTCTTCCCCCACGGCACAACGATCCAAAGCGGCCATTTTCCTTGGTCTCTAGCGGGAGCACAACGGCACGACCTTCTCCAAGCTGGGTCAGAGGTTCTTATAATATCCGAGCAGGATAAATCTTGATAAAATCACACCGGGAAAAGGGAAACAACGGAGCACCTTAGCTTTCGTCTTTATATATATATATGTATATATATATATATATATATATATGTATATATATATATCTATATATATATATATATCTATATATATATATATATATATATATATATATATATATATATATATATATATATATATATATATATAACAGCATCATTTGTATTATATAAATATTTACCCAAATGTATAATACCAAATTATTCACCTATGTGTATGAATGAATTGGTGAGTTGACATTTCCTCCAGGGAGAGAGCAAGGTCAGGCTGAGTCAGCACATCTCAGCAACAACACATCTGATGCATTTCCTTTTGAGGCCTGGCCTGTCCACTCTCTCTCCCTGGTGTGACAGAGAGATTGATATCACTTGTTACCCAGTAAACACCTCACTTAAGTGTTCTCCTAAAAATGCACTAAGACACTTTCCTTAGTATAGAAGGTACAATATATTCTCAACTGAACTCAGTACCTGTGAAACTATATTTTCTACAATAAGAGAAAACCAAAAAAGTGTTTACCTCAGACCTGCCACTTATAAATTCAAGAACTAATATATATATATATATACAACAACCTCACCAGCCAGGACTCGAACCCTCGACCTAATGCATGGGACCAGGGAACGTTATCGACCATACCATACATGGTACCTTGTGTTTCATACCAGCTGGATTCGGTAAAATGCTACTGACATCCACATAAGCAGCAGGCGCAGTTCCCAATAAGAGGTTCACGGCGCCATCAGCTCCATGAACAGGCTTTGTGTGAAATATCACATAGTCTAGAACTGCTTTTAGTGCTCTTGTGGTATGGTCGGTAACATTCCCTGGTCCCATGCATTAGGTAGAGGGTTTGAGTCCTGGCTGGTGAGGTCGTTGGTTATATGTTCAAAGTCCTCGTGTTATATGGACTAATTGAAATATATATATATATATGCAAGTAAATCACTGTAGGTGCGCGTGATCTAGGTATATGCTGATAACCACCAGGAAAGAAGAAAACACGAAGTTCCCAAGCGCTTGGGAACTTCGTGTTTTCTTCTTTCCTGGTGGTTATCAGCATATATATATATATATATATATATCTATATATATATATATATATATATATATATATATATAATATTCAGAAATTCAGTGCGAGATTTAGAGAAGCAATGCCAATATTGGCAATACTGGGTCTTTCAAGGTCGTCTGAGTGAGGTGGCGCTGCCAAGCACGTAGTGATAGTTTCTTGAACTGCGCATATGTAATATTAAGTATACTCTGGTGACTTAATGTGGACGTGAATTATGAATTTTAATATCAGTTATTAAATTAAATATTATTATAGATCGTTTTCCAGTCTGAAAATGTTGCGTACGTCCTAATTAAGCTGTTAGTTGGGTGGTAAATGAGTCACTCCGTCAAGACTGACGCCTTGTGGGAGAGCGTTTGTGTAGAGTCGTGAGGACTGGTCAAGCTAGCAGGACCACCCCTGCGTTGTACCCAGGAGAGACGACCACGTGAACTGGTTTCCTTCGTTTTTTAACATCAGTATTAACAAGTGAGTTTTATTCAATCTCAGACAGAGCTAGATAGGGTGGTAGGAACAAACAATGAGTGAGTGACGGTGATGTGAGACAATAGCTAACAGAGGGTTTATTGCAGGTTTTCTGTAGAGCCCACGCGGTATGAAACGTCCACACACGATCTGTACGCGTCCACTCACCTGAGTTGAACCCACGCGGTTAAGTATGGTGAAAATTGGAGTGAAACCAGCTGTCTGGGTGTACAACTAACGACGTTGGACCATCGTCTGTCCCCGTTTGATGATCGTTTGGGGTCATCAGATCTCCTCTACCGCGGCTCACAATATCACATATCTTCAAGCAGTTTAGTGAAAACCTTTTACTAACGGGAAGCTAAAGCTCCTCTCAACTGTACAAGGTCTAATTTGCTCACTCTCTTCCGTTTCATGGATGTACTGAGTGTAAAATGAGGCTAGCTGAGTAAATGAATGGTCACACACTGAGACCAGGAGTCTAGTGGGTACTTAGAGGTCCATTTTTCAAGGTTGATAAGGGCTTGTTTGTGCCTTAGGAAAATACTGGTGCATGCTTGGTTGTGCCTTAAGAAAATACGGGTGCATGTGGAACCTATGTATGAGGTTAAGGAGCATGTTTTCACGGGTATTGGTGGGCTCAATAACTTCTTCATAGAGTGATAATATTTTTTCAGTTACTGATATTGTCTTGCTGTGTGTAGTTAATATTTCTTAAATAAATTTTATAGTATTGTTTTTTAATGTTTGTGTCACTAATTGATGTCAGATAATGAGGGAACTGTTTTTCAGATGAGGTTCCTCCTTTCTGCTGCAAGTAATACTGTTGACTTAGTTCTTTTAATGCATTTAATATTTTTTTATAATTTCAATATCATGTATAACTTTTGTTCCCCCAGTGTAGTGTCTTAAGCCAGGTTAAGAGGTGTGTATCTGTTGGTGTAACATAATTTTGTTGAGTGCCCTTAAGGCTTATTCATGGTGGAGTTAATAATTTCTTATTTTCTAAACCATTTTCTGTGCGATTGATATTATTTTGTTGAAAGCCCTTAAGGCCTGTTCATGTGTGCATATAACATATTCATAATACTTTAAATTTATTGTTGTCTAATGAAGCATTTTCTAAGTTTCTAATAATTTCAATATAATGTATAACTTTTATTACCCCAGAGTAGTGTTTTAAGCCAAGTTAAGAGGTGCGCATATGTTGGTGTACCATTATTGATTGTGTCTGTAGTGTTGGAGGGAATAGAAGTGTCTAAATTTTACAGTGCGTCTCATTCATCCCAATCACAGGTGCTATCCTTCCACGGGTCACGGAGAATTCATTTTTTTAGTAAATTTATGTGTGTTTGTGCTGGTTTTGTTTTTTTCTCCAAGGGGCGCTTCCACTGCAATTACTATCAAATAATAATAAACCCCAAATCAAGGGAGAATCGAATTCCGACCGGTTATTTATATATATATATATATATATATATATATATATATATATATATATATATATATATATATATATACATTTATCATCCATAGATGAAGCAGCAGCGTGTGGACTACCGTGTACTTGGAGGGTGGGGCGCACTCACTGTAGATCGTGTCGGGGACATAAGGTTGTGGAAAGCTTTGGACCGCGAAGGGGGTGGTGGGAGGGTGGGTGTGGCATGGGTGGTGGCTGTAGATGAAGGTCACCCCTCTCTCTCCTCTACAGCCACACTCACTATTACCCTCACCGACGTTAATGATTGTCCGCCACGGCTCCTACCTCCGACCCTCCTCCACGTGACCGAGGGCGCTCCTGCCTCCCTTTTAGGGGTACTTACTGCTACTGACGATGATGTATGGGAGCTGGGACACGGTCCACCCTTCATCTTCACCCTGGCGCCTTCCAATCCCGTCCATGTCCTCAATGTCATCAGTGTCAACTATCTACCCAGTGAGTACACTTTCTGAAATTTATACTGGTAAATGATCTTTGGGCAATATTTTATTACACCCATATTTCACCCTAAATTTTGCATTAATAAACATATCTTACAATGTGTACACTTTGGTTCATAAGAGAAAATGTTTAAGATTTATAGTGGGCAACACTATGATATATCAACCCATTCCCAAGATTTCCCTCTCGCATGGCCAACTGGTCACATCAGACTTTGAGAACACGTTGGTGTATATCAGTACATTCCCGTAGTCCTGACTTTTCTGGCAAAGTGAAATATTTGGTTTAGTCCAAAGGCACTCTCACTCCATACACCTTTAAATGCATACCTAATTTTCTATCTAGGAAATGAATTTCGAATGCTGTACTGGTCGCATTGCCTCCTTGTATACCCAAGACTTAGTAAATGATGAGTCATATACACACTTTTTATTGGGCCATGAGGTCTGTTGATCCAAATTTCAGTTTCAGGTTGCAGTGCATCTTTCCCACCTGGCCATATGCTTCTGTACTGTTGCGAAAAGGATTAACCAAAACCCTCATTTCTGAACTAACCCCAATTTTTATCTCTTTCCTGGTGTTCTCACTGCTTGTGACATAAACTCAACGATCTGTTCCGAGTTCTTATGAGTCATGTCAGCACTGACTCCTCGCAATAGATTTACTCCTGCACTTTTTTTATGCAGCCTTATCCTTGGCTGTATATCATTAACCATGCTCTTATGTTGTGTGGCGGTTCAAACTCCATTATCTTGAAACACCTCACCGTTCGTTGTTTGATTTCCAATATTATTGTACACCAATTTTAAATAACAAAAGCCTCACTGACTAATCTGATTACTTTCCCCATTTGCAACTTCTATTTATTATATACACCTACTGTGTACCTACTGTATGTATTGGCACTTATAGTACAGAAATTAACGAAAAAATATCTACTTCGCAAGAATTTAGAGAAACAAAGTAAAAATAAAACAAATATTGATATGTCTAAGACTTTTGACAGCTGCAGCTTGCTTGCAAGGTATCTGATAAATAGATCACATATCTTCTGGATTACTCTAACTTGCATTGTATCAGAAATAAAGGCAGTAGTATTTTCACCGTGCTTATATACACACACAAACACACACACACACACACAAAATGAAAGACCTTATTATACGACGCCCACATCTTGTAAGCAGTCGTCACGTTTCCAGGAGTAATTAGAGCAGTTTACATGTCTGCTATAAAACTTTGTTTCTTGGATAACAAGAACAACATCCATGAGAGCACTCGGAAATGTCAATGCAGACACCTAGTTCAGAAAATATGTTCTTATACCTGCTTATACACAGTACAGGTTATGGCAGACTCAACTACACCACTTCCCCCTCATGACAGGACTGAATGCAGGCCTCCTCAAGGGGCTGTTTTGCAAATATTGCTTATTAAGTTGTTTATGGTGTGCTTGGAAAAATATTAATGTCGACAGGTTATTGGTAGAAATGACAATAACGTGGAGTGTGTCAACCATTACAGTGCTCGACCACGCACAATATGTAGTCCCTAACGTATTTGGTTAATGGATTACAATATATAAGAAGTATCTCATCGAGAATGAAATGCAGAACTTGGACAAATAATAGTGAGCTTAACTTTACTATATAAATTGAGTGAATCTTACTGACAGCCCAATACATGAAAAATTGTTGGAGGATGTCGTAATGACTGCCCAAAAGAAAGAAAACCAGATTATTTTAGGTTAAAGGATGTCGTCTAAATTTTGAGGGCTTAAATTAATACAGATTATTCCTGAACTTATGAATTCCCTCCCCCCCAAAAAAAGAACAAAATAAAGAACATAATATAGGAAAACTGAAACGCCGAAACCTTTCCCCACAACACTGGCTTACCAAACTGAGCTATCCACAGTAACAATGAACATTAAAATTAAGAAGAAGAAGTTCACGTGGCTTGAAGAGGTGAAAGACCACAGCCTCGACGGGTTGATGGCAGTAGCGGTGAGGTTCAATAAGTCCAATCAAATTAGGATTTTGGGCTAGAAAAATTATAATATGATAAAATTTTGCATACATACTCCCGAAGTCTATACAAATAAAAATCAAGGGAGTCCCCCCCCCCCGCCCCCCGTTTAACTGCTACATCCCTCTTTTATTTACCCCCCCCCCCCTCAGGGGTGACATGTTAATGCGTTTTCACAGCTATGTGATAAACGGTACATCGGACTATAAAATAGTAGACGAGTTTATATAGTAATGTTGGAGATAAAATTATGAACAAGATTATGTATATTCATATTTGCCGTATAAGTTATAGTTCTTGAGTATTCCAGGCCTGAATTAGGGGCGAGTTTGAGAGTACAGCGAAAAATTTGCTTTTTGCGCTGTTTTTGGCAAATAGCTCTCAAACGACTAGTTTTCCAATATAAATGTCCATAACTGAAATTGTAGAGCGGGAAACAATCTTTTGGGTTAAGTAAAAAACATATTTTCATGAAGCATTTTTCAAATGTTTTCTGAATCATTCCGTAAAATTGCACATATAGTAATGCAGACTTATTTCCACACCACCCATGAGGTAGAGTTTTGGGCGTATTTTTTTCTTTTGTAGTGGGTTCCCCAGTCGGCCTATTCCAATAATTTCTTGTTTAAGATAATGGCATTAAGTGTTAGCATTTTGCTCTTCGATCACACTAATTTCAGGTTACAATAAGGTCATCAGTGGGATCATCTATGGTCTCGGAATTCTGGTAACTTTGATCGTGGCAGTTAGTGCTCAATACAGAACAGCGTAAACCTGCTTTTACACAACCACACCGCTTCCCGCACCCTAATTTGCAGCAACATGAAATAAATTTCAAGGGTTTTGCCTGGGCTGGTGCCTCAGTTGTATACAGGTGACAGAGAATTGAGATTATTTTCCCCAGCCTACAGCTCTTCGCTACGTTTGAACTTGATGAAAAATACGACAACAATGTTGTCGAGCTGTTGCAGAAGTGGCCGGAAGACCTGATAAGAACACAGCATGATTTGAGTGACTGGCAGATTTGTTTAAAGATACAAATATGTAATAATTGATATTTGTTTCGGTGTGCGGAGTATTATACAGGTTTCAAGATTTTACTCTAGATGACTCGAACAATGCAACATTGAAACATGATTATATATTGAAAAAAATCACAAATTTGACACTGCGTTGATAATGTCTTTGCAAGTAACTTTCAGAGATAATTACAACGAGAGACCAAGTAATAATGAAGACAGAAATGAGCGCGGCCTCGTTGTAGTCCAATAGCCACCGTTCACAATGCTTGTGTGAACTCGGAAATTGTTGGTACTGTAAGTTTTTTTGATGGGCTCATGAACCATAGGGGTCCTAGATGCGGAATAAACCAGATCTCAACTTGGCAACTTTGAGCAGCTCTCAGAATTTGCATAAATCCAAGATGGCTGCCGCCCGATATGGATGAGCTAGATGGAGGATTGTGAGTGTGGCAGATTCATTTGTGATGTTGAAACTAAGTTTAGACGTTGCCCATCAACGTTTTTTATATATCCAATATGGCTGCCATGTGATAGGGGCAAACTAGAAAAATGGACATGCTAGAATGGTGATTCAAGTATCTTGGTGTTTTTTGTTTTTTTTTTAGGTATGGCTGATTCATTTTTCATGTTAAAAAAAGTTTTGAATAATGCTTACCAACATAAATCCAATATGACTGCCGTGCGAATGGGGCGAAGACGGAAAACGAGAATAACTTATGACTGGAACATACTAGAAGGGTGATTTCCTGTCCAGTTTTGTATAGAAATTTACTGCGAGGTTCACTGGCATAGATTTTATTCTTTATTGGGATGATAAAGAGAGTGCAATTGCAATGAATTAATATTCTTATTTCCTACAAACGGTACACAGCAGTAATTACAAGTGAACGTGCGAAGCCAGCAATAGAAAATTTACATGAGAAGCCAGCGATTGACCGCATCAACATTAGACGCACATCATGTTATCAGTCGGGCATAATTCCCCTTCGTCTTCCAACTTCTTTTCTTCCTTCTCTTCCTCTTCCTCCCCAAGGACGGTTCTTCTTTCAGGACGCTCTTTTGTGCCAATATCCAGAAGGGTCCTCACATTCCATGCAGCAACCACAAGAAGTTGTAAAGTTTGTTTTTGTTTGGATCTGTGGTTTTGATTGTCTTTTCGACCGCATAAGGATGACCTTATTGGGTACGGTTGCCCAGTCAGGTTGGTTCTTTTGGCTGTCTATGTTTAGGGCACCTTTTCTAGTCCCCTCCCCATGTGGGGTGAGCAGAGTGGCTCCTCGAAAGGGCTGCTCAGTCGCATAGACAGCACCGTATTGCACTGCTGCCTAGAATCCAGTGCATAAACTATCACACACACACACACACACACACACACACTATTTACTTGCTTAATTACTTATGGGAGTCCATTGTAAGCCGATGACAACGTTGTTCCTGGTTATGAAAGGGTGTGAATTTAACACCGACGGCGTTGATGCCACTTCATGTGGCTGTCTAGGCCGATGCGGATGCCGCTTTCTGTTCTCTCCCTGGACAGGTTGTCCTCAAGATGCTGGGTGCCTCTCGTACAGATAGACCGCCACACAGATCGGTCAGCCGCCAGTCTCTCCAGGGCTGTAGGCTGCAAATCGTATTTCTTGAGAAAGCCTTTTGCGTGCCCTTTGAACCTTTTTTGCTGGCCGCCAGCAGATCGATTGCCGTGATGGAGTTCGCTATATAGTATTTCGTAGAACGTGGTATTGATTTTAGGTCTTGGTTTAGAAATACCCTCGATCGTAAGTGGCATGATTAATGCGTGACTGGGTCTCGTGGTTAATTGTGTAGAATGGTGCTAAAATACTACCGAGGTAGTATGGGATGCACCTGTTTCGGGATGGGGTGGCAACCCTGGCTGGGTCTCTAGAGGGGGCAGCTCAAAGGATATCGAAGTCTTTAAACTGCTAGGGGTACATATGGGCACGGGGGTGGAGGGCGCTGCAGTGGGAGCGAGTAAACAAAGTGAAAGATTACAGGGAAATAGTATGGGGAATGATGACAAAACTGCATTAGACAGGGAGTTTAAACCTAAACGCGGTAAGGGGAGGACTCAGAACACGACTAACTTAGATGTCTACTACGCAAACAGTAGAAATATGAGAAACAAAATGGATGATATTAGGGCCTTGGTATGTACCGAAAAAATCGATATAATAGCATTCACTGAAACATGGATCAACCTCGACTAACGTGAGTTACCGGTCGAATACCAAATTGCGGGTTACAAATTGTTTCATACCGATAGGCAGACCAGGAAAGGAGGCGGAGTAGCAATCTATGTTTGGGATAATCTGAAGTGTGAAATAAATATGGAAAAAATACTGAGCGGAATACAGAAACAATTTGGATAGAATTAATCGACGGTAGGGAAAAATTAATCACAGGAGTAATATATAGACCTCCCAATCTTGATAGAGTCAATGAGCGACATATCTGGGATGAAATGCGCAGGGCTTCCATACACAACAAAGTCTGTATAGCAGGCGATTTTACCCTTGGCCAAATAGATTGGACTGACCTTATGGGTAACTCAGAATCAGAGGATTTTATCGAGACGATCCAGAACTGTTTCCTAAGTCAACATATAACCGAACCCACCCTGGGTAATAATATACTCGATTTAGATCTGTCAAACAGAGAAAACCTCATTAGCAATGTCGAGGTAGGGAACGAACTTGCAAACAGCGATCACAAAGAAATTAGATTCCAGTTAGATTTTCAGGGCAGACGTAAGGAAAATTCCGCTAAGGTACCAGATTTCAGAAGGGCAAACTTTGACAGTTTAAAGAGGCAGCTGAGAGAGGGGGTGTCGCGCTTGGCCGTGAACCTGACAGATGACACGACCTGATAACGAGATCTGAGATTGCCGAGTTCCACGACAATTTAAATAATGAGTTACTTAATGCACAAAGGCAGAACATACCATACAAAAAACTCAGATCAGACAACAATGACCCTAAATGGATAAATAATTATTTAAAGAACATCATTGGCCAAAGGAAGGCTATAGGTAGAAGGATAAATCGTGGCGAAATTTTCCTCCGGGATTATTATAAGGTATTGGCGAGTAGAGTTAAAACCAAGATAAGGAAAGCCAAGAGGAATAATGAGGTAAGGATAACAAGGGAGGCGAAGACAAACCCCAAAGGATTTTACCAAATGTATCAAACTAAAACACGAGAAAAGATTGGACCAATACAGTCAGATACCGCGAGCTAACTGATAACGACGGAAAATGAGTAATAATCTGAATAAATATTTTTCAACAGTTTTCACCACCGAAAATTTAAACATGATACCCGAGGCACCGACTCTATTCAGAGATAGTGAAGAAAACAAATTTAGCGAGATAGTAGTGACTAATAACGATGTTCGTAAGCAAATTGACAAACTAAAGCCTTATAAGTCACCTGGTCCCGATGAAATATTTGCCAGAGTATTAAAGGAGTGTAAGGAAGAGCTTAGTATGCCCTTAGCAAAGTTGTTTAACATGTCCTTAAACACAGGTGTAGTACCAGAATCCTGGAGGATAGCGAATGTATTACTAGGGTGTGTCATACGGAGGCGAATTTTTTTTTTTGGAGTTTGAAAAATCAGCCTATGGTATTAATGATGTAGTTCTATGTGCAGAATCATGTGATATCTTCAGATTTGAAAAGTTTTCATTTTTTGCTAGGTAAATTTCAACTTGAAATCTTATGAAAATTCAGTATTCCTACCCTTTTACCAACACCACTAAATAGCTTATTTAAAGTAAAGTAAATGTATCAGGTTAATTTATTAGGATGAAAATGATCCAGAATAGTGAAACGAATGATCTTGACACATTTATTAAATTTAATATTCCTTTAGAAAACAAAATCAACAAATACAAAAACCGGTTTTACTACTACGACCCGGTGTTGCTGCACACCATAGAGAACATGTCTTTCTTGCTTCTGTTTCTACTCATCACCTCCCTGCTGACCACCTGAGCTCGGATGTAGCCGTCCCTTCTCTCCTGGCTGTACACGTGACTGCTGGCCTCGCTCACTTGCTGTACACAACGCTCTATACTCTGGGTGTGCGAGGGCCAGGCAGGGACATGCATGGGGTTGTCCAGGAAAGCTCTGACTTGAACATTGGTGAGGCTGCAGGTAAGAGGGGGCTCACTGCCAGCCTGGATGTTATCCAGATCTATGAGATCAGTGAGGGTCTTGGCACCTAGATTGACTTCAGGAGTCTTCCTGACCCTGAAGGAATCGTCACCAACTGATTCGTCATGCCCAGATCCTCTCATAAGTCTCATATCCAAGATCTTTTTGACTGCCACTCTTCTCTCCTCCTCATCCTTACTGCAGAGCATTGTCTGCAGAACTGCCTCGGGATGAGCATACCAGGAAGATCTCCTCACAGTCTGCTCCACAATCTGAACAACCTTCCTTGGCTGACTCCTCAGGAGCTCAAGCTGGAAGAGAACATGCCTCGGACCTACGGAGAACGATGACCTGACCTTGGTGTTGAACCAATTTGGCAAGTAGACACTCACGATTAATTGGACAATAAGTCTCAGGTTGTGAAGCTGGTTCCCTTTCAGTTTATGATGAGCGACCCAAATTCTGCAGAACCTGAGAGCCGTTGTGAGCCACCTAGAATGTGAGACTGGACCTATCTGCAGGTAAGCAAGTCTATCAGGCATAACCCCAGTTTTGATGGCACTGCAAATCATGTAACCATAGTACTGGTCAGTACTCAGGTCGTCAATGACAGTATGTGCAAGCTCAACGAGTGGAGGGCCAACTGTGATTTTTTCAAAGCTCGGATTTATTTCTAACTCAGTGGCAGAGTCCAGCATCTTGCCAAGAGGACCAGACCATCTGTTGTTTGAAAGAGTCTTGCCATCCAGCTCCTAGATCAGGTGTCTGAGTGGCAACTCGTTGGTGTGGAGGTCGCAAACAATCCAGACCAGCTTTCTCCCAATCTTCCGCTCTATCCACTGTATGACCCCCCCTTGCCACCCTGTGTTCGTGTTGGTGCTGTCCCCTCCAATGGCCTGCAGGGTCTGGTCTACGTTCCTCTCTCTGAGCCAGTTCACAATGTTATCTGCCACTATCTCAGCTGGTTTCCTGATGTCATCTTTCTCTGGAGTGAAATGCCACAAATACTTCCCTCCTGGTTCACTGCAGCAGGAGTAGTGTTCCTCCTTCACCATGGCAGGGAACAACTTGTCAGAATCTCCAACTTTCATGAACACTTTAGTGTCATCCCTTCTCCCATCAAAGAACAAACAATTGATTCCATTTTCTCTTATCCCCTTATCAAACTCCTCTTCTAGGTTACTGACAAGTTTCTCCTGAGCTCTCCTTACTTTGTTATGATCTATCACCAGGTGAACATCATCAGGTGTTATCAAACCACCGTCAATCCAGGCAGCTGTTGCTATCTCTGCAGTTTCTCTGAGACCAGTGTGGTGTCGCATGCTGGCCAGAGCTATGCTCGGGATATCTTTCCTATTTCGAATGTTATGCCTGGAAGGTTTGGGATCATTATTTTCTGGGTTAGGGACAAAGTCACCATTCTCCTGGTCAGCATTGGATCAGCCATGGGGAAGTCATTAAACTCTGAATCAGCTTGACTCCAATCATCGGCCTTTTTTACCTCACCCTGGGCCTTCTCAAGTCTCTTTTCCTCGGCATCTCTTCTCCTCTTCTGTCTCTCTGTGGCAGCCTCCTGTCTCTTGGACTCCGAAATATCTTGGCTAGAAATCATGAGAGCCCCTATACTGCCAGTCTTCTCTCTCTGTGCTTTGACAAATGCCAGTTCGATCACAGGAATCTTCAGTTTACGCTTGCAAATACAGGAGAAGTGGGCCTCGGATTTACAGTCACGATCTCATCCAAACTCAGGACAGAGAACAATTGGGCACTTGCAAGTAATTATGTCAAATAACTGGTCCAGTTGCTTGGCAAAGCTGTCCTTAACTGCAAGTTTTCCCAACTGGCTAGCAGTCTCTCACTAATCTTCTTCTGACTTGTTATGACTGGAGGCTTGAACTGAGCGTTAGCCAGAGTGTACTGTGCCAAGACAGCTTTGGTCATATCACTGGCAATGTCTTTGTTTGTGTAAGTTCTTTGGTTCTTTTCACTGATTTGCCTGATTAAAACACCGTATCTCAAAGCATCTCTCAATGTCGGCAACTCCGGTTTCAGGAGCTCTCTCCCAGACCCAAGATAGTGACTGAGATGGCTGGATTTTTGGTTCCTCGTCCTGACACAAGCAGCCATCGCAAATATTATCAACTTATAAATGCATCAGAATCTGAAACAGAAAAAAATATTGTTAGTTGGGTTGTTAAAGAATGAAGTTAGATTTTCGATAAATTTCACGCTAAAATTTACCAAGCAAAAGGTTGCAAAATATTGAAACTGAAATTATTTTCTGTTTATATACACTAAAATCTACCAAAAAAGTGATGGGCCATTAGTTTTAGCTGATCTTCCCTCCTATGACACACCCTAATGTATTACCGCCCAATCAGTCTAACATCAATAGTAGGCAAATTACTGGAAGCAATCATTTCAAACTCTATTCGAAATCACCTGGAGAAGCACAGATTGATCAATTATTCCCAGCATGGCTTCACAAGCTGACGTTCATGTCTAACTAATCTATTAACATTCTTTTCATCAGTTTTCGAATAGGTGGACGAGGGGCACAATTATGATGTGGAATATCTCGACTTTAGCAAAGCCTTCCACAGAGTCCCCCACGAAAGACTAATTAGAAAGGTAGAAGCACATGGCATCAAAGGTAATATCCTCAAATGGATTAGGGCGTGGTTACAGGACAGGAAACAGCGAGTGAGCATAAACGGCTTTAAGTCCCATTGGAGCAACGTCACAAGTGGAGTTCCCCAAGGCTCAGTACTTGGACTATTATTATTTATTATATACATAAACGACATAGATATCGGCATAGACAACAACATAAGCAAATTTGCTGATGACACTAAAATAGGACGTGTTATTAAATCTGACGAGGACTCTGCAAAACTACAGGAAGATCTAAACAAATTCTTCGAATGGTTTGAAAAATGGCAGATAAAATTCAACGTGGACAAATGTAAAGTACTCAGTATAGGAGATGTAAACAGGGAAACCAGATAACAGATGAACAACGATGCCATAGAGAAATTCGACTGCTAGAGAGATTTAGGAGTAATGATGAGTAGGAACCTTAAGCCAAGTAAACAATGTGTTTTTGCTCGTAACAAGGCTAATAAAGTACTTGGGTTCATACAAAGGAGTGTTAGTTATAAGACTAGCGATGTCATCCTAAAACTGTATCTTGCTCTTGTGAGACCACACCTGGATTACGCAGTTCAGTTCTGGTCACCGTATTACAGAATGGATATAGAATCCTTGGAAAGAATTCAGAGGAGAATGACAAGACTAATCCCGGGCATTAGGAACCTTGAGTATAGAGACAGGTTAAGGCATCTTAATTTGCACTCCCTCGAGAGACGTAGAGCGAGGGGCGACCTGATAGAGGTGTATAAGTGGAAGTCAGGGCTAAACAAAGGGGACATTACAAAGGTACTCAAACTATCCAACCAGGAGCGAACTCGTAACACTGGTTTTAAACTAGACAAATTTATATTTAGGCGTGAAATAGGTAAACACTGGTTTCGAAACAGATAGTGGATGAATGGAACAAGTTACCAAATATCATCATTAACTCGAATACGCTGAATAGCTTCAAACATAGGTTGGATGCTTATATGATTTGATTTTGCCGCTTACAGCGGCTACTTTATTGTGCACCCCACACCCATCCTGTGAGCGGTAGCGCAAAAGGATTATAGAGTAGAGTTTACAAAGGGTCATAATAATTAACCCCCGTTGTCAGGATATTATGGCACTGAATGTTACACAGTATTTCATTTACATTATTTGTTTCGTTCTATACATAAAGTGTAATTTATTCACAAATGCGTGAGTACAGGCGTGTGAGGCAGTATGTCTGGCCTCACACTTTGTTATTCACATTTACGTGAGAGGTATTCAAGCACATTGCGTATTTGATTCTGTACATGAGAACTGATATAGTTACTAAGTGCAAAAAAGTGGATACAATCTTAATATGTTGGCTATCTTGCCATTAGAGATGAAGTGTTGTGCCATTTCACACACAGTGTGCTTGGACCTGTTCCTAAAAGGTTCTATCTTCACACAGTCGAGGACGTAGTTTTCAAGTGTGTGGCCATTTGTATGGCCACACACTTTACATTTAGTTTTGTTTACATCTGGTTGAGGAACATACTGCCAAAGGTACTTATATATTAACCTTAATCTAGCAGTTACAACATCTTGTAATCTAGTGATCTTGTTACTTGCTCCATATACATGTTTCACTTGATACATCTCATCGTGGTACCCTATGGATCGACTAGTGCCTGTTTGCACTAGTCTACTTGCGTCAAACTCATCAATAAGTTCTTTCCTGATTACAGTTTTAAGGGTTCTTTTTGACAGACCCAAATTGTATTCAACAGTTTGACCTTGTCACCCCGGTCAACAAGGCACGCATATTTGTGTCTGTCTTCAGAGACAAGAGCGTGACAACCTGAGTCGAGGGTGCCGATGGCAAGTAGAGAGGATAGAGAGTCAGTGATGATGAGACTCTCAGTAACAGTGGTTTCAATGAATTTAATAGCTATGATTATGGCAACTAATTCAGTTTGTAGAGTGGATGCCCAGTTGTTAATTCTAACTCCTTTCTTAATTATATTACCGTCAGGCTGAGTCACAACAATAGCACTTCCAGCCGTCCTACAGGCGGTGTTAAGAGATAGATCCATCAGTGTAGATGGTCTATGTGATATTATCATCAGTCTGTAGAATGTGTATGTGTTCAAGAGCTCTCAATTTGGCAGTGTGTTGGAGATAAATGCTTTGTATAATAATTTTTTCAAGCGGATACGTCGGTATTGTGATATCGAAGGGAACTGTCCGCCAGGGTGGCAGGAAGCGCTGTTGTGTCTCAACTTTGTACAGGTGGTCTAGTCCAAACATCTTCATATGTGTATCTGTAGTTTGGATCCATTTAGACTCAGTAGTCCCATGGTTCATACATTCTAGCAATTTTAAGGAAGCAATGTTATCAGGATCACCACGCAGAAGCCTCAGGGCTATCATGAGGTTGACTTCAATTATTGTATCTTTAACACTGGGTATACCTAGTTCTTTCCTCATATTAAGTACTTTAGTGCTCATGGGACATCCTAGGATAATTCTGAGGGCTTTATTTTGCATTTTCTCGAGCTTGTCAACGCCTTTCCCGTCACGAATGACCAGGGTTGGTACGTGGTAATCTATCAGAGATCTTATATAGCCTAGGTACATTGTTTTAACAATTCTAATATTAGCACCATAGTGCGGGCTGTACCCCGCTACACTTCTAAGAGGTCTCAGTCTGTCAGTACATTGGCGGGTTAGCTGTTGTATGGCAGGTAGGGTACATGAGACGGAAACACCAAGATATTTAAAAGAAGAAACATAGTCAATAGTGTTGTTTCCTATCTTGAACTTGGCGGGGCCGCGTTTGCGGTTACCAGCTTGTTTGTTGAACACCTTAGTTTTCTCAGTGGAGATAATAAGACCGAGGTTCTCACAGGCTGCCTATACATGGTTCAGGGTGGTTTGCATTTCACGATGAGTTTTAGTATGTATAAGAATATCATCAACATAGCTGATTGAGATATTGCTGGGGTTGTCTGGTATTAAATTTAATAATGCATTCATAAGAACATTGAACAAAGTGGGGCTAAGCACTCCACCTTGAGGGGTACCAAGTTGCATATCTTTAACTTCACTTTTGTAACCCTGAAACAGTGCAGCAGCCCTTCTGTTGGTTAGGTAACTACTTATCCAGTGTAACAGCCTACCTCCTATAATCATTTTGGCTAGTTCGTACAATATCAGTTGCCTATTGGCAATATCAAATGCAGCTTTTAGGTCAAGAAATGTGGTGTATCTGTGCCTTCCATCACCATGCACAGTTAGGAATATGGTGATGCAATTATGTACACCTTTACCATGGGTGAAGCCATTTATGTTTGGAGACATGTGTTCTCTGATTCTATATAAGAGTCAGCCAAGAACCATCCTCTCAAAGGTTTTACACAGGCAGCTGGTTAGTGATATGGGACGAAAAGCATCAGGCTGTCCTGGTTTCGGTATTGGTACAACAATACTGCTGGTCCATGATGTGGGTAGTTGGCCCTCGGCATGACTCATATTGTACAATACCAACAATGGATTGCCTGGCACGCGCCTTAGTAGTCTAACGATGTTGTAGGTGACTCCGTCCTCTCCAGGGGAAGTAGACCTACCCCTGGCGAGGGCGGCGTCAAGCTCCCACTCAGTATATGGAACATCACACTCATCGTGCTGTTTGCCTAGCATAAAGATAATAAGATTACTTCTCTCTACAAACTTCGCATCAAGGAGCCCCCGAGTCCTAGCTGGTAACATGTCATAGCTAGACACATGAGCCCACTTTGTTATTAGCTCATTCGACTTTTGCAGAGGGTTTGGATGGGAGACGTGTCGACTGTTTTTACCTCTGATTATGTTTATGTCTTTCCAGGCTTTGCTGAGGGATGTGTGTTGGTTCAGGCTGTTGACATATGTCTCCCATGCCTTTGTCTGAGTTCGTTTACACGTTCCCTGACAGCAGCAAGGGAAGCTTGATACAATTGTAACATTTGAGGTGTTCTAATTTGTTTGTAACCCTTACCCACTCTCCTGACCCTAGCCCTGAGTTTTTTCAGCTCAGGGTCATTATAGCACTGCTGTTGCCTGTTCCCATTATGTTGACCACGTTTTCTCTTTTTTTTGGTGGAGGCATTGCTGGTGAAGTATGTATAAGTCCTATCTATCAGATCGTCATGGAAACTTTGGTAGTTGTCAGGCTTGTAGTCCTTGTACCAGTCATGTATGAAGTCTATGAACTGGCTTTCATGTTCTTGCTTGACTGTGATTCTACGTCTGTTGAGTTTACCACCAGTGGGGGTGTCATTGGCTACATGTATACTAGCTTGGATTGGGCTGTGGTCAGACATAAGATCAGTGACAACATCAGAGCTATGAGTTGTGTATGATAGATTAAAGCCAATACATTTGTCTAGACCCCCGCCATAGATGTGTGTTGGTTCATTATTACCTATAATTTGAACATCTTCATATGCGCTGAGAAGTGAGATAAGTCTCCTACCATTGGTGTTAGTGGTGGAGTCACCGAATTTCTTGTGTCTAGTATTCAGGTCACCCATTAGGACAGTGGGCTCAGTGTGTCAAAAGTCTGGGAGATCTGTGTATTGAAGCTGATCTGAGGGAGCATAGGCGTTTAGCACGTTGAGTGTGGAGTTGCCCAGGTGGATAGTGATCCCATGGTACTGAAGGTTGGTAGTCTTTTTGGATACAAGAGGTACATGCGGGAGTGACTTCTTAACATACATCAAACATGTGTGAGTAGAACTAGGATCATAATACACATAATTGGGCAGACTGGGTGGGGGCTTACCATTAGGTGTGAGACACTCCTGCAGACACACAATATCGATGTCCTCAGTCACAACTTTGTCGTGTAGGTCAGGGTATCGTTTTCTAAGGGATGAAATGTTCCAACTCATCACCTTCACCGCTCTGTATCTTTGTCTGGTATTAACACTGGCCATTATGAAATGTATTTGGAAAGAAGCAAAAGGCTCTGTATGATACTGTTCTTTTCTGCGCTGCCTGTCCCTTCGGCAGGCCATTTAACTTTTTTGAAACATTTCTGGAGCATGTACGGCTCAACAATTGTTGTATTTCAGTGGCAGACAACAACACACTTTGGTTACACTCGACATCACCACCATTTTCTGTTTGTGTTTGTTCATCTTCACTGACCATGTCCACAGAGGCATCAGTAGAACTGTTACCAGTATCACTATTTTCGTCTGCGTGGACACCAGTTCCTGGTGGGTCTTGAGTTTCCACATCTGGTACTGACATCTGAATGTCTTCAGTGTGACTGTAATTTTTCCGTAGCTGCTGCACTGTGTTGGTGGTGTTTTTATTTCTGTAGTGTATCACAGAGGCTCCTTAACATTTCAGTTTGAGCTGTGAATTGAGCTTGAGTTCTTTAATTTCATTTTTCAAATCATTGATCTCTTCACGTTGTGCGTGTTCACGGAGTGTGTTGGCAGCTACCTGTTGTGTCGGTACGTCTGTGTTGCCCCATACTGATCTTTCGATGACTGCTGGTGATGATTCTGGAGCTTTGATGGGGAGGGCGGGCCAGGGGTTGGCCGTAGGGAGTACCCTAGCAGCATTAGTGTTTCTTGAGACCTGCCTGGGTGGCGGGTCTGGGCGCTGAAGGGGTGTAGGAGCTCTAGAACACTAAGAACAGTCAGGGTGCCATACAGGAACTCCAACTGTTTTGCAGTTAATACACTCCTGTTGGATGACACCCCCTTGAGCATCTGTATCTCTGCAAACCTGTGTTGCATGTTGCCTTGAGCAGAGACCACACCATGGCTTAGTCGAGGGGCATAACCGGGCCACATGGCCCCAGTGTTGACAATTGTAACACCTCCGGTTAGGGGGCTAATAGAGAGTTACCTTCAGAGTCCGATAGGCACCACGGACTCGAATGGTCTTGGGTGGGTCTTCCGAGCCAACCCAGTCTGCAATGACTGCATTCTTGCCCCTGAGTCACTTCGTCCTTCTGATGTCGGGATGAGCTTCTAGTAGTGTAGGGGTCTGGTACTGGTCGAGCCCTATGATTAAGATGGTTTTCTTGCTCGATGGTTGGGATGATTGCTCCATGGTTATTCCCCTTATGCTACTGGTGAGGAGATCCTGTATGACTGCTGGGTCGCTTCTAATCAGAACATGATCATGTGTACCGACTCTGAACTGAAACTCAGCCTCTGGGTGTTTGTCTTCCGCATCGTTCAGCCAGAGATACTTGACTTCAGGTGGTGTACCTTCAGGGAAGCTTAATCTTACTCTCATGGGGGGTTGTGGTTGTAGTTGATGGTCTCTAAGTTTTTCTGCCTTTTCGGCCTTCCGCTTGTTCCTGGACTGAACTAGTTGAAAGCCATCTTCTCCGTTGGTGTCAAGGTCAACACCACAGTCGCCTGGCTCACTCAGTGCATCAGGAGAGTTAAAGCGAGTAGCTGGGTCTCCAGTCAACTCAGACATGGTGGAGTTACAGGGCTCGACTTATATGCCTACGTCAGAGGGCCGAGGACTGCTTGGCACTCCTAGGAAGTCAGCGGGGGTTGGGAGGCGTAACCCTCTTAGAGGACAAAGGAGACTGGCATCTACAGCGTATTAGCGGTGTGAGGGGAGGCCATGAGCGGGCCTCCCGCGGAGGGAGTGTGGTGTCGGGGGGACTAAGGTAACAGGAGTATTTTCAGTTTATAAACACTTTTATTACACTACACTTGTTCTTAATAGTATCTCTGTTTTTTCTGGTTAGATACAGTATCAAAATCAATTTTAGTTTCAAAAGAACTAACCAGCTTGGCACACTATGAGGAGGGGGGTTTGTGTAAACAAACTCTCACCATATGGCCGAGCGTGACCACAAGGGTATAGGCCTTGCCTCACGGGCACCTACACCTACACACGACACAGTGCTCAACCCACGTTAGTTCACTTGTTATACAGGCAACATATTTGCAGTTGTTGACCTAACCCCACCCAACTGGGTGGTGTTGTGTTATTTCGAAGTCAAGTGTGAAGCCGACCCACTGTTGTTCTCAGGGTGGACTGATTAGCACCTCCTTGTCAGAAGATGGCGGTCAGTTCCCAGGGGTGCTTATCTCACTGGTGAGTCACGGTTCTCACTGGTACTGTCTAGTGCTGAATTCACTGGCTTAAACACTGCTCATAACTGTTCAACACTGGTTCCACTTCTTTCCGAAACGAAATTGTCACTTTTGATTATGTTGATATCCCGGTGGTGAGGATGGGTCGGGGAGAGGGACGTGGGGAATGGGCCGAACATTGGCCAAGGGGGAGAGCTGCTCAGCAAGAGCAGCACCTAAATAGGTGTTGACCCTACGGTGGTCAGGTCATCACTGTCTCCAACACAAAGTCTCTGTAGGTTCAGTGTCCAAGGCCGTAAGGATATACACTAGAGACGAGGAGCTGCGTGTACTGTATGTTGGCAACCCTCACACCTTCCTCCCCTGGCAGCGAGTGATGACGTCTTTATCCACTTTCTTCTACACTGCTAACTTTTTGATGTCAATATTGGTCCAAGATGGGTTGATGCTTATATGAGCAATAGGGGTTGGGTGTAAACTGGACTGCCCAGTATGGGCCAATAGGCCCGCTGCAGTTTCCTCCATTCTTATGTTCTTATGTTCTTAAGTAAAGTGTGCGCACAACTTTAAGAGGCTTGCCGTCGATGGTGAAGACTGACATATTATGGGGGGCACAACGTACTGTGCAAGCACTTCTGTCTTTCTGGTGTTAACTTTGAGACCTAAGGCCTTGTAAATTGCTGAGATGGTGTCAAGGGTGCGCACACATAGTCAACTATGGTGTATAAAACGAAGGTACAGTCGTCCGCGTAAAGGAGTTCATGGATCTACTGAACTTATGTTATGGTATGGGCTTGGAGGCGTCATAGCCGGTATTGTATGTGAACAATATCGTCTTAATTAAAGATGTTGTGTGAGAGGACGGTTACTGCTATAAGAAACATGTTGAAAATGGCGGGGGGTGACACATCCTGCCTCACATCGACACCGAGGTTGAAGGGGTTAAATACTAGTCCTCCCGATAGAACTTCAGCTTAGCACAACGTGGCACTTCAAACTTCTCTAACAGTAGCCAGAGAAGTTCACGGTTGACGGTGTCGAAGGCGATAAACGCTATGAAAAGTTCTTTATTTTCTTCACGGCATTTCTCTTAGATCTGCCTTGCAAAAGATCATATCAACGGTGCTAAGATCTTTTCTAAATCCGCATTGGGTCTCTGGGAGAATGTTTTCAGTAATGTACTCTGGAGAATGTTTTCAGTAATGTACTCTG
Organism: Homarus gammarus; assembly: GCA_958450375.1. Lineage (NCBI taxonomy): Eukaryota > Metazoa > Arthropoda > Malacostraca > Decapoda > Nephropidae > Homarus > Homarus gammarus. The sequence continues at coordinate 437,528 of CAUDMG010002562.1, forward strand.
CTAGTCGGTGCAGCGTGACTCGGGAAAGCACTTTGCCACCGACCACTAAGTCAGCTTTGTGTCGCTTCTTCTTTTCTCTGGTTACTATATTAGCATCTTTCCATTACTGTGGGCTTGCTTCAGTTCTCCAGTTGGTTGTAATTAGTTGGAAAAGACACTGGGAGAATAAAAAAAATAATTTATTTCAAAATTTCTGCCGGGGCGCCGTCCGAACCATTGATGTGTTTGATTCGTATTCTGTCCAGGTGTGGTCATAAAATCACCCTTTTTTTATGGAAAAGGTAAATAAACCGTTCTACTTTCACCTCTTGTCACGATAGACACGCGTTCCTGTCTTTGGCGTTTTTTATCCCTGTGCATTAAAATCATTGATTATGGTTGCATTTTAATCTACTTTACAACTTCTTTAAAATGCTTTTAAACATTATTAAACATTTATATAAACTTATGCTCGCTGTTATTTGTTGGTGCAAAGCCTGAATTTCTGCTACGTCTAATAGATATGCCAAATGAACCACTACACAACACCCAACTTCTGCTTTAACTAACTACACCTTGCACATGCATTTCACCATCAAAATTTATATTTTTGGGCCAAATCTCATAATGTTGCATAGGAGAGCCACATGACACACAATTACTAAACAACAAGGTGTACACTCGGTTAAAAAAATAAAAAATAACAACCGTACAGGTGGATTCCGATGATTTTCCAACTGAACATTCCCGTTGTCTCCCGAGGGTTGGTAAGCCTTAATGTGAGACATTTCGTACTTAATTTGGTAGGCCGAAATTAGTTATTTCATTGACAATATTGAATTACTATGTTACAATATGACTGGAGAATGTCAGTTAAACTGTATGTTATATTAAATGTTCCACACACCGAGAACTACAGTAACCAAGGAATTGGATGATTGCCATATAGGAATGCATTATATGTTTGGCAAAATTAGTGGAAATAGTAAACGTATAAGATTATTTTGCAACCGAATTTCGAATCTGTATTTTATTGCTACTTCACTTTGGGCTAATGCCACATTATGTCATTCTTTTTTCGTATACCATGCTGTTCCGAAACATCTGAATAGCTCCACAGTTTCGCATGCCGTCATAATGGAACCCGGCGCAGCGACGTTTTACCATACGGGTCGATAATTCCAGAAAGTCTAGTATTGGGTTTGCCTTTGTTATGTGAACCTATGAATTCATGAACCTTGTTTCGGGACAACGCACATGCATGTCGTGGGTGTCAACAAAGGCTGTAAGAGCCTGCTCCTTTAAAGTCGTATTTCTGACGAATTCAGCGAGTCTACTAATCCCAGTCTGTGCAGATAACTATAGTAAGACCCAGTTATCAGCACAGTGGCATCCACTTTTTTCTTAAGTTTGGACTTTGTCATTTTTGTTTGACAAAAACATCTGGTCCTACCATCCAGTCCCTATGGTCGAAGATCTTCAAGTTTGGGCATGAGCAATGTGAAGTGTGACTTAGCAATGACGTCTTTGCCACCCCACCTCAAACAAGCCAAACTATCTACCTGACTGCAGTGTTTGCCAACGTGCCCTATGCCCGCCGTTAAACGCTCCCGTTCCTTGGAGATGGCGGCAATAGGTGACTGATGCTGACGACTTTCATCTTGAAGACAAGTCTAAGAAGCAGAAACCTCAGAAGTCAGGGTCTCCAGCAGGGGCTACGGCTCCCTCTCGCACCCCGTCTGGGGCTGTAGAGGGTTGCCTCCTCCTGTCATCTGGGACCCCAAGTGAACTTACATGTGGCTCAATGACCGACCCTCCGCTGACGATGGACATAGGGGATTCCCGTCATCTTCCTGTCCCGCCGCGCCTTCGTCATCTCGCCTTTCCTCGGGACTTTCCTCTGAGCACACGGGCGACCTGGTTCTTCCGTCACTGCTCTCCGCTGAGGTCCTACAGCCGTAATAGTCACCACACAAATGGACGAGACGGTACGCCTAGTCACTCAAGTAGGCTTTCCTGCTCCCCAAGGGGAGGTGATGATGAAGTTCACCATCATCACTGAGAAACTCTTCTCCCACAACTACTCGACATGGAGCGCCGCATCAACACGGTCTCCAAACGTCCATTCAACGATCTCATCAGCTGGTAAGTGGGCCCCCTCCCCCCGAAGGTGAATGTAGGACCTATTCACAACTGTCCTCTCGACCGATTTATCGGAACCCCGAAAAGCTGTGGTCGTTGCCAATCGTGGAAACACCGGACCTGGGAGTGCTCGAGGATGGTCGCCTGAGGTTTCTGTGCAGGTCCTCACGACACAGTGAAATGCAAATCGAAAATTCAGAACAAAATCCCAGTCATTCCACGGTGTGTCAACTGTCATGGCAATCACCACGCCTGGAATGCCAACTGCCCACAGCGTCCTGACACTCGCCCCAGGGAAAACTTACCTTGTTCCACCACCCTCGTCTCTGACGAAGCCCCTGTCAACCAAACCTCACTCCTATCCACCACCGCCTTTTCCATCCACCAAGGATTTCCCATTGATCTCCTCTCCCCCTACCATCCCCTCTATTACCCCACCACCCATCCCTTTTCCACTCCCTCCCTCTCACTACCGTTCTTGAAAAGAGGTCGTTGCCGGCCCTGCCACACAGTCACCAACACCTGGCCACCTGGACCCCAGCTGTCTTTCACCGGCACCACCACCTCTTGCTCACCTGAGTCCTCACCTTTCCTGTCCCTCGCTACCATCACCTCCTGCCCAGTCGGGCCCTCGCCAATCCTCGCCGCCACCTCCAGCTCCTGCACAGGTACACCAAGTTGGTTCTATGGAAACAATCACTCCCCGTCTGGATCGCCACTCCAAGCAAATCAACCTTTTCTCTGCCCAACTCAACTCGTTTGTGGAGACAATTGCGACTGTGCAGAGGCAACAACAACTCATTCTGGACACCCTGACCCAACAGGGGCGCACTTTGCAAGCCCTGGTGACCCGCCTCCTTCCTTCTCCCGAGATGGAGGATCCAACCCTCACTCTCCCACTCCTCCCTCTTCAATATCCTCAACAGAATTAAGTACCTCCTCCGAAGCTCTGTCTATCCCCACCGACTCTTCATCTCACACTGGAGGCCGTTCCCTCCTCTTCTTACAATGGAACATCCAGGGAATTAGACCTCGCTGGACAGACCTCGCCCAGTTTGTTGCTCTACTTCAGCAAATCATCACAGACGATGTTAATCCACTCCGATTCTCTGGCTATACTGTTTACACCCTGCCTCGGTACCGTGGGCAGGCTCGTGGCCTCCTCACCCTTGTGCGTAACACCATTCCATCTGTTCGTCTCCCTTCACCTGACTCACTTGGACCTCGTCTGAATTACTTTCTGTCTCCCTTACTCTTGGTGACCGGACCCTTCGTGTAGTCAATGTTCATTTCAAGAGTGAATATCTGGACCCCCAGGTTCTTCACGACCTCCATGATGGGGTTCCCACTATTGTTCTTGGCGACTTTAATGCTTGTCATCCCACTCTTACTCCAGATTATCCCACTCCATGTACCCTTAACGGATCACATCTATCACGGTTTCATAATGGGGATGATGGTGTTCGCTTTCTTTGTCCTGATGATCCTATTCGCCTCCCCCAAAGTTTCCTTGATTTTGGCTTACTATTGAACGGTCATACCTCCTTTCATCCTACCGTCTGCACCGACCCTGCTCTGTACAGTGACCATCTTGCCGTTACTACCCATCTCAGGCTCTCCTTCTCTGCCTCTACATCAGCTCCTTATCGATCCCCTCGCCTTCGTTTCACACAAGATGCTGTTTTTTCTTTTATCCAATTTCTTTCTACCTGGGCGGATTCCTATGTCATCCCTCAGTCCCTTGACTCTTACAGCGCTGATGTTGTTGATGCCGTGTTTGACTCTGTCAATCGCGCTACCCCTCCACGCCCTCCCCGTCACCCCAGAAGTACCACCAACTACTGGTATCGTATCCCTGCTATGAGACATTTCCGGCAGGTGACCCATGATCTCTACTCTGCCATACGAAGTCTCGCTCTCCAGAGGACTGGGAAGACTTCAAAAACTGGTGCCCCTTGCAACTCAGGAGCGTAGTTGGATTCGTGAGGCGGACTGGCTATCCTGGATATCGTTCCTCTCGTCACCCTCCTATATGTGGAATCGGATTAATGCTATACGGGGTACTCGGCGGAGGCCTCCTCTCCACCCTGGCCCCGCCTCCCTTGCCTGCTCTTTAATGAAGGACTGGGCACGAGCTTCCTCCCGGGAGGCACTTCCAGATCCGATGCAGGAGGTAGTGCACTGCAGGCTCGCATCGATGCATCTGAGTCTGTTGTTCGTGCTGCTTTTACCTTCTCTGCCTTCACTGATCATCCCATCACACAGTTCGAGCTTGACAGTGCTCGTCGCTCTGGAAAAGACACCTCTCCTGGGGATGATCAGATAACCAACTCCGTCCTCAACGCCTGTACTAATATTCCTAACGGCCCCTTGCTCGCTCTCTACAATATGTCTTATGAACATGGTGATCTCCCGTCTAACTGGAAAAATGCCACTATTATCCCCATCCGTAATCCGGGAGATCCTGGGAAATATCGACCCATTAGTCTTACCTCCTGTTTTTGCAAGATGATGGAGAGGATAATCCATCGTTGCCTTCTTCACACCGTAGGCTGCTTCCACAACTCCCTCAATGGTTTCATACAACATCGCAGCACAGCACACTCCATTGCTTCATTTTATTGCAATCAGACTGCCCACGTCTCCGTCTTCCTTGATATCAAGGGAGCCTTTGATACAGCTCAGCCTGCTCTATTTTAACTGAACTTTCGCGGTTAGGGGTTAAAGGGAGACTTCTTCGATTGAATTGAATTTAATTGAATTGAAATAGTTTATTTAGCCATAAAAACACAGATACAGAGTGGATAATAATAACAATATTAACATGGCTGAGCCAGTTGAGAACCTGAGCTCTTTTTTTAGGCACTTGATATATACTATACATTTATCTCAAGGAAGTATTATGTAACATTTAGTATCATCTGAAATAGTACAATAGCATGGCGATAATAAGAGCATCTCATAATGTTACCATGGTTATCACTTCAATATTTATTAATATTATTTATTTATTATTTTTTTTAGTTTATTGTTTTTATTTATTTATATATACATAAATTACAGTGGAATTGAAAAACATAAGTATAATGGGGGAACAGTACAACATGGGTTGTACAGTAATAAGGTTGAACATGACGACAGAGCTGTCAGGATTATGTCTAGTTGGCAATCATGTTTATTGCAATAGTAATTACTTATCTTTTTACATAATAATTTCCGATAAAACGGTGTAGATGCTACAATAAAAGCAGGATCGCCTCTTACCACACTGGACGTCAGGCCCGGGTTCGCGTTGAAGGCTCAATATCTCCTGTTCAAGAAAAGAACCTCGGCACCCCTCAAGGTGGAGTCCTGGGTACCACCTTGTTTAACACTCTCATGCACCCTATTGCATTTCTCCCAATGCCGACAGCAGTTCTCTACTCAGGATATGCCGACGATGTCCTCCTCCAAACCCCTGACTACCTCAGCATGCAGGAAGACTTTGATCTGGTCTCCAGAAAGTGTGATTCACTTAGTGTCCTTCTTTCAACTGCGAAAACAAAAGCCATGTGGCACTGTCGTGTTGTACCTCCCCCCCCCTTCTCTTATCAGGAACCCCCTTGGACTGGGTTAATGAGACAAAATACCTGGGTGTGTATGTAACTCGCAAACGTTGTCAGATCTCTGAAGTCCGCTATCTTCGAGATGTATGCTTTCGAGTTTCGGCGTCTCGCTCCCCTCTCTACCATGTCCAGGGATTCCCTTGGTGCCACCATCCCTGTACTTCTCACCATGTACAAGTCCTTTGTCCGTTTCTGGGTGGACTACACCGCCCCTGCTCTCGTCAACATTAGTCGGACTGCTGTCAACAGTCTCGAAGTTATCCAGAGAAAAGCTGCTCGTATCATCCTTGGGGCTCCTCAGTGGATACGCTCTACTTCTCTATATACCGAACTTGGTCTTTCCTCCTTACAGGATCGTGTCCAGGAGTTTTACCTGAAAATAACCGTTTCCATTCTACGGGATCCTCGGGGCAACTATGTCCAAGCCATCTTGACTCCTGCTGTCAGAGGCCGACTTCCATCTAGAAGACAGTTGCGAGGGTCACTCATCCGAGCCCTTAAGGAACACGACCTCCTTCCTGATATTTTTGTCACCCCTGCTGTTGGTTCATCTCCTTCTCCCTGGCTGGATTTTCAACCTGAAGTGATTGCCCTCGATGGACCGCTCATGAAATCTCATGTGAACCCTGTATTCTCTACAAATACCACCTCTCCAGGATCTCCCGTCCTGATGCCCCTGAGCCTATTAAACTTTCTCTCGGAGTTTCTGACGGGGCATCCTCCACTCAGGCTGAACTGATCGCTCTCCTTGCTGCCCTTCTCGCTGAGGAAGAAGCCGATGGTTTCTGCCCCTTGCTTGTCTGCTGCGATTCCATGTCTGCTCTCGACGGGATTGCATTTGTATCAGGGTAAAATATGGACCTCATCCTCCGAATACGAGGGTTAACATCAACACCTCAGGATGCAGGCCGTCCAGTGACATTCCTATGGATACCCAGTCATGTCGGTATTTTGGGGAATGAGGCAGCAGATGGCCTTGCCAAAACTGGCTGTAAGATGCCCACGCCTGACTACGTTGTTCCTCGAACACTTTTGCAGCTTAGGATCCAAATTCGCCGCAAACAGAGAAAAGCTCGGGAAGCAGCCATCCCCCTGGACTCCCCGCCCACCTGGTACGATGTCCTCCGTAAACTTCCTGACCTCTCGTATGTCTATGGGAAAGGGTAGCGGAAAAGGGACGTGATTGCTGTCCGTATCATCATTGAGTATGACTTTGTTTCGGAGATTGGTATCCCCGCCTCCCCTGAGCAACGCGCTTGTGCATTATGCAGAAGACCCGACAGCTGCACCCTTGTCCACTACCTCCTAAGATGTCCCCACACAAAACGCTTCCGTGACGCCTGCTGGACCACCACTCCACGACCCCCTGACAGAGACACGATGATCTTCCCTAGAGTGGCCAGATATTACTTAAATAATATTTATGATGTGTTGAAGGAATATCCTTCCTTCCTTAGTATAGGCTTTAGTAAGCCCCTTTATAATATTTATACTGTATATACTTGTGACACTTACCAGATGCTTCTGGTGTTATTGTACAGGGGTACCGAGTGACAGCACTAGGATCCAGTTTCCTCTATCAAGGAATAAAATATTGAAATTGAATTGAATTGAACCTTGTTTCGAGCACGTGTGGCCGAACCCATACACGCGCAGGGCTAACAATGCTAGGAATGCCTCAGGGGCCTTTTGGAAACATTTCGTTTGTAGTTTCAGTTTGTTTCGCACGGGAATTGTAACGGTACATTTTTTAATGAGTGTACCAACAAACAAATCTTTTTGTCTATTTTGGTCCCCCTTAAGCACAATCTATTGGATTCCACACTATCTGAATATAATTCATGTTTATGAGTTAATTTTCTAGTCAGTAGAACCCTCAGAGTGCTGTTTACTGACTGTTACATATAAATAATAAAAGATGAACGTAGCTGTGACATCCTGGGAGTGGAGGTATCAAACAGGAAATGGGGTCGGATAGTTGATTGCTTTATGGTGAGAGTTAAGGTTAGTGTATCAGAAACTTATATTACACTATTGGAACAAGTTAAAAGGAATTTACTTTGAAAAGACATTTAGTCAGTGTGTCAATTAATTTGGTAAGTGATCACCTAAATATAGCCCAGCAGTATAAAGTACAATACAGTATATGCAGGACGTTTAATCCACTTAAGTTTCCGATTCAATTCCCAATTTACAAAGCTACACGCCACAGTAATCCAATCCTAACATACAATTGCACAAATATAAGACACATTACACATAATATAATGGTTGTACAGTTGACTGCAAACCTGCGTTTATCATTTAGCGTTGGCAATCCTCTCTCTCCCTGAGGTCTGAACCCCGAACACTGAACTCTAAATTCGAAACATTCTCTAGTGAGCTGGAGGGAGAGGGGAGAGGTATGTCGGAGCAGTTGTCTTTGTGTGGGTAAGAGACAGGTTACTAGTATAGGGGTGAGGACGGAAAATGTATCTCAGTTGGGAGAGATTATTCATGCAGAATAACGCTTTGACAATACTGATGGGGTTTCCTCAGCTGAGTGTAATCACCTAGCGCTAGTCAGATGAAATTAATAAAGTGACAATAGGCAGAAAGGGGGATGAATTCAAGTTCTAAGTAAGGTGTTCATTAATAAAGGGTGTATTTATGAGTGAATGTATTATGGATATGTTTGACTCTATATCTTGTAGAAGCAGCGAAGTTTTGTTTAACTCCAAGATCACATACTTCCCCCAGCCGAATAAAATCGTCTGGCCGTAGTCATAACAAAATAGATAGAGTTGCCATCGTAGCGAAGGGATTAATTCGCAGTCAAAACAAACAGGAAGTGGGAACCACATATTTATCCTAATACAAACATAGTTCGATTGTCAGCTGTCCGGTGTAGAACCAGCAAACCAAATAGTTCCGCTGTGCTAACAGAGAGGTGAAGTGGAAAAATGATTATAATTATTATTATTATTATTATTATTATTATTATTATTATTATTATGAAATGTGCAATTTATGATGCAAAGCAATATTACTGTTTCTTAAAGTTGTTTAATAATAAAGTTTCTATATAGTGGGCTGAACGTGACTGGCAGCCCCGGCAGCCCTGGACAAAGTTGCGGGTGGAACCCTTGACTCCCCCACCCACCCTGCCTCCACCATCCAACCCCTACTCTGGTAGTTGAATCATTGCAGACAATTTACAGAGAAGAAGAATGTTGTGTCCTCTCATGTCCATTAGGCAATTATTATAATAAAGATAAAAGTGATACCCAGTGGTACAGTTTACAGAGGCAAGAAAGTTCGAACACTAGTGCTTGGCTAGCGCGTAACTGCCGTCTGGCTGACAGAGTACAGCGACATAGTTTTCCAGCGTAAATAAAATGGTTAATTAATGCCTTCCTAAAGAAAACATCGACATGGGACCAGGTTTGTTTCACTCTACGAGTTTTTTTGCGATTTTTTCTCCAAGTTCGATGAAAAACGATTGTGCGGTTTTGGCTACCCAGAACAGACACACACACACAAACACAAGGCTATTCCTGTAGTATATTAGATAGATGGTCGTGGTTGTTATAATCATAGTCGTGGTTGTTATTGTCATGGTCATGGGTGATATAATCATAGTCCATGGTTGTTATAATCATGGTCGTGGTTGTTATAATCATGGTCGTGGTTGTTATAATCATAGTCGTGGTTGTTATGATCATAGTCGTGGTTGTTTTAATCATGGTCATGGGTGATATAATCATAGTCGTGGTTGTTATAATCATGGTCGTGGTTGTTATAATCATGGTCGTGGTTGTTATAATCATAGTCGTGGTTGTTATAATCATGATCGTGGTTGTTATAATCATGGTTCGTGGTTATGATCATGGTCGTGGTTGTTATGATCATAGTCGTAGGTGTTATAATCATGGTCGTGGGCGATATAATCATAGTCGTGGTTGTTATAATCATGGTCGTGGTTGTTATAATCATAGTCGAGAGAGAGAGTCTCTGGCCACACAGAATATGAGTGAGAAGCGTTTTAGCTCACGTGACCCAGGACAGTTGCCAAATAGTCTAAGACTAATTAATACTACTCTTGGTTTGACTTAACAGAGTAACACAAATGATGCACATTAATGACATATATAGATATACAATCAACCTAAGTAACTAAGAACAACAATAAGATAATAGTAAAAATAACAAGTTATTAATAGCTTGTGTGGAGTGGAGGCATAAACAGATACCACACGACATGCGTGTTCCTAAGAGTTACAGGCACGTGACACCTCCCCCCAAAAAGTGGGCTTACAACTAACTGGAAGCGAAAATGGATATACAGCTACAAAGTGAAAGTAATAACTAACACAAACAGTTTAAATCAATATGAAGCAAAATAATTCATAATATAAACACAAGGTACTCAATGACAGAATAAAGCAAAGAAATAATTTACATACAGACATAGTTTCTAGATAATCAGACTCGAGAAAGTGCATCAGCCAACACGTTCTCTTTTCCGCAGATATGGGAAATGTTCAAGTTATAGGGCTGAAGTGATAGAGCCCACCTCAAAAGTCTTTGGTTGGTATGTTTCATCCTGTCAACAAAAGTAAGTAGGTTATGATCAGTGAACACTTGAACGGGATAAGCAGTGCTGCCAACATATACATTGAAGTTTTCTATTGCCATGATCAGTGATAAAGCCTCCTTTTCGATGGTGGCATAATTTTTTTGATATTTGTTAAATTTTCTAGAAAAATAACACAGTGGATGAAGCACTTGATCACTCTCACCCACTTGCAGAAGCACAGCACCGGCGCCAGTTTCACTGGCGTCGACATGGAGAGTGAACTGTTTCTGGAGGTCTGGGGCAAGTAGTACAGGAGCATTTGCCAGCAGGAATTTTAGATTCTCAAAAGATTCCTGGCAAGCCGTAGTCCACTTGAAGGTCTTCTTGCCACTCAGCAGGTCAGTCATGGGAGAGACAACAGAGGAGAAGTTTGGGCAAAAACGGCGTTAGTACCCCGCCATACCCAGCAACCTCATCACACTGTTCTCATAGCCTGGCACTGGATACTGTTGAATTGCCTCAATTTTGGCTGCTATAGGCTGGACTTCCCCTTGTCCGACCACCTGCCCCAAGAAAGTGGCGTGGGCATGGCCGAACTCACTTTTGATGAGGTTCACCGTCAGCTTGCTTGCAGCCAGTAGGGAGAAGAGGGCTTGTAGACGACTCATGTGATCTTCCCAGGAACTGCTGAAGATGATGAGGTCGTCTAGGTAACAGCGGACACCTTCCAGACCAGACGTGATGTAATTCATGAGACGTTGAAAGGTTGCAGGGGCGTTCTGCATACCAAACGGAAGGACTGTGAATTGGTGCAACCCCTCAGGAGTAACAAAAGCAGAGATGGCCCTGGAGCGTTCAGTCAGTCTTATCTGGCAGTAGCCCTGGAGGAGCTCCAACTTGGTCACGTCGATGCGTGGCAAGGGATAACCGTCTGGTTCAGTGACAGCATTCAACTTGCGATAATCCACACACAGCCGCATCGACCCATTTTGCTTTGGAACTAGAACAACAGGGGATGCCCATGGACTGATGCTGGGCTCCACGAGGCCCAGCTCTTGAAGACGCTGCACCTCGGCTCGCACACACTCCCGCTTGAAGGCATTAAGACGGTAGGGACGCTGTCGGATTGGCTTGGCTCCCCTGGTCTCAACGTCATGCTCCAGCACCGAACAGGAGTGTGGGTGATCACCGATTATAATAAGATACTCCTGTAATACAAACTTTATATTATTGGCTTGGTCACTAGAGAGATGGCACAACTTAGCACTGGGGTCCTCCAAGATAGTCGAGTTTTCCATTTTTACACTAGACCCATTCATTATTTCAGAAAAATACTGATCTTTATCATCCTTACACTCTGGCACAATGATACAAGTTGGCAAGGATTGATCAACACAAGCAACTGGTTTTCCCAGGGTTTCGTCACGAACATAATACGACTTTAAAAGATTGATATGGATAAGGCGTTTTTTCTTATGCCGTTCAGGGGTGCTAATTACATTATTCACGGCCCCCTCTTTTTCTAGCACTTCAAATGGACCACTGTATTTGGATTTAAAAGGGTGATCATGTAAGGGCAGGAAGGCCAACACCTGCTCCCCCACTTGGAATTCTCTAGGTTTTGCCTGATGGGCCTTATCAAAATGCAGTTTCATTCTCATATGAGCACACCTTAAGTTGGACTGGGCAAGTTCTACAGCCAGACGCAACTTCTCCTTGAATTGGACCACATATGAAGCTAAGGGCGTTGCCCTCTGGTCACTCAACCAACACTCTTTTAACACCTTAAGAGGCCCTCGCGCCTCATGTCCATAGACGAGCTGGAAGGGCGAGAATCCTAGCGACTCTTGTTTACTGTCCCGAACAGCAAACAAAAGCAGGTCAATTCCCTCGTCCCAATCCTTCCCAGTCTCCAGACAGAAGGTGCGCAACATGAGTTTTAGTGTTTGGTGAAACCTCTCCACCACCCCCTGTGACTGAGGGTGAAAGGCCGAAGACCTCGACTGCCGGACTCCCAGGGTTTGCACTACCTGATTAAACAACCGGGAAGTAAAATTGGAACCCTGATCTGACTGCAACACTGTAGGAAGGCCTACTTGAGTGAAGAAGTGGGTTATGGCTTTGATAACATTCTTCGCTATGATGTGGCGCAAGGGAATGGCTTCAGGATAACGGGTTGCACAATCAATAATGGTTAGCAAGAACTGATGACCACGAGGGGTCTTAGGTAAGGGACCGACACAGTCTATGACCACCTTACTAAAGGTGCTCTTCAATGACTGGGATAGGCTGCAGAGGGAATGGTTTGACGCTGGGGTTCGGTTTCCCCGCTACCTGACAATCATGTCCCCAACGAGGTCATTTCCTATCTACAGGTAAGCTATCAACTACTACTAACGTGACATAGCCTGATTTTATGGATGACCGCAGGTACACTTGGCAAAGGGGAATACGCGACCCACTGGTCAAACCGTTCACAAGCACCCAGCTACCAGTACAGCATGAATCCAGGAATGGAGCAGCTTCTTTTGTAACAAGAGATAAAGCTGAGCCTGTGTCTCTCAAGAGTTTAACAGAAGTGGGTTGACTGAAATGATCCAGAGCTAAGGAACCAGGGGAACAAAATGGTTCAAAGGTTGATATCATAGGAGAGGGGGAAGCATCCAGGGCAACAGTCTGACTGAGGGCAGTGACACAAGACTCCAATAATTTCTCCGATTGATCGGCCACCCTAACCAAAAGAGAGGGAGATCCTTGGTGAGAGGAATTTCTTTTCTTTAACTTGAGACAGTCGCTGATGACATGTCCTGGCTTCTTACAGTACCTACAACCAAAGTTTCTCTCACCAGTAAGGGTAGATCCACCTGTCCCATGGACCATGGGCTCACCTTGGGTAGATGGTGCAGAACCTGAGGGTCGGGTCGGTATGACAAGAGGCAGGGACCCCGGTGTAGATGTTGGTGTAGGCCGCTTGAAGGAAGTGAAGGACTGGGACATAGGAGCATAAAACCTGGAATTTACATTTCTATTCGTTAAGGAATAATGGTCAGCCACTGGATGAGCATCAGCCAGGGTACGGATACCTCTCTGATCCAAGTGTGCTTGAATGTCACCTGGGATACATTTTCTAACATCCTCAAGCAGGATTAGATCAACAAGCTTATCATGTTCTACATGGGCAGACTCACTTTCAATCAGCCTCCGACAAAGGACCTGTTTCTGCCTGAAGAACTCCACAAATGTTTGTTTGTCAGTCTTCCGGCAGTTTCGGAACTGTTGCCGGTAGGCTTCAGGAACAAGTTTATAAGCGCTCAAAACCGCAGACTTAACAAGGGCATAGTCTAGACATTGATCCTCGAGAGGGCAGAGAACACATCTAATGCCTTACCAGTGAAAGATCTATAAATAAGTTGAGACCATTGAGAAGCGGGCCACTTGTTAAGTCGGGCAATTTTCTCAAAAAAAGAGAAGATTTTGTCTGGTTCTTCCTCATTAAATTTAGGAACACTGTTGAGACATTTGTCTACACTAAATGTTGAAGTATCACTACCTTGAGCCAAACCTCGTTATTTGAGAGTTTCCAGCTCCACCTCGAGCCTCTTGAGTTCAACTTGTAAGGCCAAATTACTTGGTGTAACAATATCCCCTGAATTTCCCGACGGTTGGGCTATGATTTCACTGTCAACAAGGCGGTTGAGGACAGCCTCTTCTAACCTAGCCTTTTTCATGGAAGAGCGGCCTTCTAAATCATAATGATGAGCGAGGGATTGCCACTCTGCCTTAGTAAGCCCCTTCAGACTTTCGGCTGAAGGGGAAGCCAAAAAGCTTTCCAGGTCAAACATGTTGAACTCAAAATCGTAGCAAAAAAACGGTAACCGTGGCAGCTAAGCTAACTAGCTAGCTAATCAATAACGTTAAAATGCAATCAACTGTGAAACACAGCAAGGGATTAAACAAACACGTGGTACACAATGATAAGGGTTAACTCACAAGTAGCTTAAGCAATAAAACAGGAGCAATATAATTAAATGAACACTGTGAACACAGCAACTTGCATCCAAAAATACTTAGCAAAGAAACAACACCTGGCGAGTTAACAACACTTGATATGGCATAGCTCCTGGACAGGTCCCCACTTATCATGATCCCAATATCCTTTATACCTGGGGAGTGAAGCCTACCCCAAGTTATCATCAAATAAAGAAACAAACAGGGAACACGGCAATAATTAACCCCACAAAAACCGACTCAACTGAATGTACTTGAATAAATAAGAATAACTTGGAGTAAGTGAGTCACAAATGGGAAGGTAATTAAATAATTCAATTTATGTTCTTAAAGGAGTACTGTCTAGCAACCATGGAATTTAAGGGAATAAGTGATTGCATATTAAAATAAGAGTGATGCCGGAAGGGTGAAAATATATCGTTAAGGAGTTAGATCAAATGAATACTACTTAGCATTTACTATATTAAACACAGACATTACAATATATACACAGCAATCACAACCAACTGGTTATTTCCTACAAAATAAGAGATTCCTTAACACCAGGATCCCTTCCTAGGCCTAACTTAACGTGCCACTAATTACCAGATACCACTAGGGTATTGTAGATGACTGAACAAGGCATGTGTGTACTGGGCAAGTGTAGAGGCTAGAGCAGGTGTGGACACGTCCTGCCTTTACCACGGTTTACTAGAGAGAGAGAGAATCTATGGCCACACAGAATATGAGTGAGGAGCGTCTTTGCTCACTTGACCCAGGACAGTTGCCAAATAGTCTATAACTAATTAATACTACTCTTGGTTTGACTTAACAGAGTAACACAAATGATGCATATTAATGACATACATAGATATACAATTAACCTAAGTAACTAAGAACAACAATAAGATAATAGTAAAAATAACAAGTTATTAATAGCTTGTGTGGAGTGGAGGCGTAAACAGATACCACACGACATGCCTGTTCCTAAGAGTTACAGGCACGTGACAATAATAATAATAATAATAATAATAATAATAATAATAATAATAATAATAATAATAATAATAATAATATTAATAATAATAATAATAATAATAACCATTTTAACCCAGTTAACCACACGGTTTGGCACAACTAATCCAAACTGTGAAATGCTCTGCTCGTCCGATCAGTTTGACGTCAGTAGTGGGGAAATTTCTTGAATCAATTATAGCAGATAGCATCCGATCGCATCTAGAGAAAAACAAATTAATCTACGACTCTCAACCTGGGTTTACAAAGGGAAAATCTTGTCTAACAAATCTGCTAACGTTTTTTAGGAAAGTCTTCGAGGTAGTAGATAATGACGAAAATTACGATGTTATTTACTTAGAATTTAGCAAAGCATTTGACAGAGTACCACATCAGAGGCTTCTGAGAAAAATTAAGGCTCATGGTATCGAGGGGAAAGTTTTAAATTGGATAAAATCATGGCTCACCGATAGAACGCAGAGGGTCAGCGTAGATGGTGTTAAATCTGAGTGGGGCCGTGTAACCAGTGGGGTTCCCCAGGGGTCAGTACTAGGCCCACTCTTGTTCATAATCTACATAAACAATTTAGATACTGGGATCAGCAGTGACATAAGCAAGTTTGCGGATGACACCAAAATAGGGCAGCAAATTAATTCAGGGCAGGATGCAAATGCATTACAGGAGGATCTAAATACACTGCAGGGGTGGTCTGAAAAATGGCAAATGAAATTCAACACCAGCAAGTGCAGCGTACTTAATATTGGAAGAACAAATACTTATAATGTATACAGCCTTAACAACATCAACTTAGAGAAGTCGACTTGTGAAAGAGACTTAGGGGTACTTGTAAGCCCGGACCTACGGCCTAGAAAACAGTGCGTTAATGTTCGAAATAAGGCAAACAGAGTATTGGGTTTTATATCTAGAAGTGTAAGTAACATGAGTGCAGAGGTCTTATTGCAACTATATCTTGCGCTAGTTAGGCCGCACCTCGATTATGCGGTTCAGTTCTGGTGCCCCTATTATAGAATGGATATAAATTCACTAGAGTCGGTGCAGTGAAGAATGACAAAAATGATTCCGGGACTTAGAAACCTTCCATATCAGGATAGGTTAAAGAAACTTAACTTGCATTCCCTAGAAAGAAGAAGAGTGCGGGGAGATATGATAGAAGTATTTAAGTGGGTGAAAGGAATCAATAAAGGGGATATAGATAAAGTTCTTATAATATCCGAGCAGGATTGGACTCGGAGCAACGGATTCAAGTTGGATAAGTTTAGGTTTAGGAGGGAGATAGAAAGAAACTGGTTCACAAATAGGGTGGTGGACGAGTGGAACAAGCTTAGCAACTTTGTAGTAAGTGCGGGAACTCTGGAAAGTTTCAAAAGGAGGCTAGATAGATTCATGGATGATAGAGAGTGGTAGTAACTCTCGACAGGAGCTGCCATGCACAGGCCAACCGGCCTATTGCAGACTCCTTATTTTCTTATGTTCTTTCTTATGTTCTTATGTTCTGTGTTTCCTTGCTCTTACAATCTGTCTCACTTTAAAAAGCTGGTTTTCCGGCATCTTCGTGGTGTAGCTTAATACAGTATAACCTTTTCTTCTATATTTTCAATTTCTTTCCATTCTTTTTTTTCGCCCCCCAGGCTCCGTTGTGGGTCGTTTGACCTGTGCCCGGGTGGGCTAATTCCCGTAAAAATAGAAATGTGGTTTGCTGATTCTATACCAGACCACTGCCAACTGAACTATTTTTCTTCAGTTCAAGATTGAATTACTATAAATATATGGTTCCCGCTCCCTGGTTGTTTTGATTGATAATTATCCCTTCACAACGATCTCTTCTTATCTATTTTATTCTTGCTACCCCCAGACGATTTCACTCGGCTGGAGAAGTTCCATCTCGTAATCAAGGGGTTAAGACACTACACTGCTTCTACAAGATATACAGTATATTCAAACATTCATAATCCATTTACTCATTAATGCCACCTTTTAGAAAATAACACCTTACGTAGAACATGAACTCATCCCCCTCTCATCCTATTATAATTTTATAATTTTCATTTATCTCTAAACGATTACATTCAGCTGAGGAAACCTCCTCAGTATTGTCAATGCGTTATTTTGCATTGAAATGTCTCCTAACTCATAAACATTTTCCGTCCTCACCACTATACTAGTACCACGTCTCCCTCCACAGAAAGACAATTACCCATACACCCTTCGCTTCCCTCCAACTCACTAGTGAATGTTTCGAATTCACACTTCAGAGTTTGGGGTTCAGACGTCAGGGAGAGAGAGGATTGGCAACTCTAAGTGGAGGTAACTGTACCTACACGTAACACAATATCTAGAGCAGTATTGATATTATACAAAAACCTGAATTCAAGTGTTTTAAGACACACGGACGTGTCTGCCTCTTCTGAATCCAGGTCGTGTCTGCCTATGCAGTCTCTCTGCTTTGGACGCTGCCCGATCAAGGAATCCTAGTATTCCCAGGGATATAACTATTTAGTGTGGAACTTAATTTAGCTATTCCTTCATAATACTCCTAACCATTTTATATCACCTTTGATTATCTTAAATAAATTACATTACATAAATCACCATAAATCAATGACATCAGAAACAATAAGATAATATATCAATTATCAACACAACATCAGAAATGCTAACAATAAACCCAGCCAACAATTCGTTCACGTATACAAACACATGTGTAGGTCACCACTTGGGTGGCCAGACGTCACAGTCCGGCTTTTATGTACTCTGTCTTCCGTCCTGTGTCGTGCTACAAACCTTCCGTGCGCAAAAACCTTCCGGGAGAATTCACTACGCATGCGCACCAAGGTCATGAGATTTCCTGCGATATTTCTTCCGCCTTGGTTTTGTACGTGTGCTATGAAAACATTTCTTCATCGGAAATATAAATTTTCTTTCAATACCGAACAGTTTTCATGTTACCAGGAAGAGCTAGAAAATACAGTATATTATACAAGTGGAAGGTTTATCGCACCGGAAGATTTGTAACATGACACCGACGCTACCTCGACCCGGACGTAAATTTGACCTCGTTTTTGTTGTCTGACTAAAAAGAATTATATAACTTACCTTAGGTATACTTAAGACAGAGGGAACTGAAGGCCATAATAACCGTTAACGTATTTATGTCATAAGTAGTTGCCGTTGTCAACTCTGCTGATGAGCCGCAGTGTACGACAGTACGAGTCAAGTTGTCAACACAGTCAACACATCCGAGATGGTCAGTCAGCCCAAGGCAGCAATGGAGATTGGTTGAATTTTTTGTTCTTGCTTCAATTTGATTAGCATATGCTGCTTTAGAACGAGTAAAAATGAATATTCATTTCCGCCAGTTCTGTATTTATACTACATGAATGCGTGTATGTATTATAAACAGTGCGTTTCCAAAAAAAAATAAATTTTAGAAAAATTACCACAAAATAGCATTCATCACATTATAGTGATATTTGACAAATCAACAATTCTTCCAAGTATTTCTTGTATATTTTATACAACTGTTTATATATTTTCAACTCATCATTAAACATGCTTAATTTAGGTTAAAAAATAGGTATCGCAAAAAAAAAAATCCTATTTTTTTTAAATTTGGAAATGGCCATCCTAGTCACCACCCAACTACGTGTTATAATAAGGGGACATTCTTCTCCACCAATTCTATTGACATTGTCCATCTTACCAAATATTCCCACTTCAACCTTTTCATTTTTCTGCAATCATTTACCTTCATATAATGTCCTCACATTCAGACTTCCTATATGAAGTTTATGCTTCGTAATTCTCAAGTTTCGTGGTTTGGTATTTAATCTCCAAGACTTCATTTTACTTACAGTTCAATTATGACCTCTTGGTGGCACGCTACCTGAAAATCGTGTGCAGTATCTGACCATGGTTTTGAATATTAAGGTTGCATATAGCAATGTTGTTTATGTGGGCAGGCCTGGACAGTGGGAATGGCGTGGCAGAAGTATGGACGATGGGCCCTTTAGACAGAGAGGAGTACCGTCAATTAACAGCTGAGGTGGTGGTGACGGATGCTGAAGGGCTAGCAGCTGCACACCCAGTTACAATCATCATTGACGATATCAACGACAACCCAATGAAACCTGGTGCAAAGATTGTGTACCTTTGGAAGACTCAGGTAAGTCGCAAGTTTTGCTCTCAGGTTTTATTATTTTCGAGTGTTTATATCATGAAAAGTTAATGAGACTTGAAAATTTGGCACTCTTTACATAAAAGTGGGTTTAGTAAGCCTGACACGGTGCGGATACATCACACACTAAAGGGCAAGCCCTTTCTCGGTACAAGAGAAAGCAGAGTGGCCGGCAATTTACTCGATCGTCTAAAATATCCTTATCTAAATTAGGTACCCACTCACTGCTGGGTGGACCAGGGGTACTACATCTGGTTCAATACACCATTTTTTAGGACAGGAGGCAAACGCTGTATCCATTTATTAATATCGGCAATTCTTAATAAATGTTTATATTGCCATTGTGCAATGAACCGCAAATAATCCCTTATTTCTAATGGGGTGACTGGAATGAGGTGTACTGAGAATGTTAGAAAATAAATTAAAGGGGTAGGATTGTGAATAAAAGCGAATTATGAAAATGTGATTGTTGCCTACTCTCCCTGTCATGAGAGGAGGGATGAGGTCAAGGATGAGGTCAAGGATAGCGCTCACCTCTAATCCTAAAGGCTTACAAGCCCAGGGCACTACCAGTTTACCCAGTTGCAAATAGGTATTGTACCTAATTCTACCATTGGGGAAGTGAAAGCGGTCGAGTGGTGTCGGCCATACCACCTCCGTGTGTTCTGGAGACTTAATAAAACGTGCTGCCCCTAACGATCTGTTAGCTAGATGGGAAACGCTTTCTCTTTTTTTATATGCGGGAGAGAATAGCTGTATTAAGGAACCTGAATAGGTGGATAGATGAAAGAGAGAAAGCTGACGAACCCAAAAGTTTTGTGTTAATGTTAGGAAGTGGGAATGGAATATAAATTATGTGCAGAGTTTTTTAAACAAAAAAAATAAATAAATAAATAAATGGATACAAATAAGTACAGAAACTTGAAGATGTAAAACGTTGATCCGTGTCCTTCAACTTTAATTTAAGAAGTCAATTTAATATATAGCTATTTTCTTACTAACAACTGAATGGAGAAATGATAAGATATATGGTCTTACAGTTATTGTTATATAGACAGAAGTATTAAGTGTTTTAAATCATAGAATATTTTTTTTTTTTTTGGCAAATGAGAACTTAAACAACTGTGCATTTGTGCGTATTTCGGATGTAGCATAATTGTGATGTTATGTCACCTAATATTCTCCAGTAGATGTTGAGAGGTGGACTGATGCTCTATTTACGTAGTTGTTCGTCTGTGATGAATTGTCTCCAGTGTGTATTGTGTGCTCTATACACACAGAAATCCCAAGTTACAGATGTGAAAAAGGTTCAGTGGAAGAACAACGGGTGGATGAAAGTAAGTATTAGGAGTAGAAATAGGTGCCATGGCTTAACACAGCATGCTTAATTGTTAGAGGATTGTACTTTGTACTTTGTAGTACGTGTACTCCCCCTTTTTTTAAGATTTGTAGGAATATTACCTACGCGGACATTAAGCCAAAATGCTTGTCCACCCACTGCTGCGATAAAACTCCAGCATCTTTTTAGTCAACTGTACATCACTACTAGCGTGGGGGTGGATGCTCGGTAAGAAACTGTAGGGTTTCTTGAGGGTGCTTGGTGGTTAGCATTTTGGCAACCTTCTCTGCTGTGATATTGGGCTGTATGTTTCTCCTAGCTAATTGTGTAGTGCTGCAGGTGGTGCTGCAGTGAGTTTTCTGTGCTGCTGTCGCAGGTCTTGCACATGAGCTGCTCTGCTGATACTTGTACAATGATTTTCCATATGCATGGGTATCCCAGTGTCAGTCGGTGGAAGATGGCTTCTTCCCTTCTTGTTATATCCTTCATGAGTGGTGGTCTCTCATAATTCGTGACCAGATAGTACCACCTAGCCGATCGTGATACTGGTGTTAATCTTCTATGTTTGTCTATTTTCCACTAGGCAGTTCGTGCTATTGAGGTCTTCTTTATTTGCTCCTGGCTGGGCGGGATGTTCATCTCAATGTTTCGCTGTCCTAACGCAGCCTTGGCAGCAGCATCAGCTCGTTCATTCCCTGGGATTCCGATTTGACTGGGCACCCAGTTAATGATAACTTGCCGATCTTGTCGTCTTAATCTTTGCAGTAGACTAACAACGATGTTATGAGATGAATGTTGTCTCTAGGGTCTCTGCATTGTAGTGCTTCAATAGCACATTGTGAGTCAGTGTGTTCATTACAACGCCTTGTTGACTGTTTATGGAAGCGTGTCTTAGGGCTCCAAGTATGGAAGCTAGCGCAACTTGCAAAGTAGAGCATCCATCTGAGGTTCTCCAAAGGGATGTGTTACCTCCTTCTATGGTGAAGGCTGCTCCTGTCTTCGTACTGGTGGGCTCTACGGAACCGTCTGTGTAATACACTATGCATGAGCATCTGTCGGTGCTCATGAGGGTTACAGTCAGCCTTTCTTGTCCCAGTTTGTAGAATGTTGACGAACTACTGGCGGTGACTCCCACGGTGCTGGGGTGTGGTAGTCTGGACTCATTGTATCAGGTCCTTTGCTGAGGAGTGTGTCTTACAATTCTAGTCGATTTACAGCGTCAGATGCGCACAATAGCCATGTTTTCTTGTTAAAGGCATATCTGTTAAGGATTAGAGCTCGTAGGAGTCCATCCTTGATGCCACTTTCCCGAGCCTTGGTAATCAGTTTCGTTGCAAAGCACGCTGTTAATCGTTCCGTCCTGGTTTGGAGAGATGTGAGACCTGTGTAAATTTAAAATTTTTGTCCACATTGGTGCCTTGACAATGACTCTCATAGCGCTATTCTGGGTAACCTCCAATTTCTCCCACTGCCCCTCACACAGTGTGTTAAGAGCCGCTGTCGCATAGTCTGTTAATGATCGAATGGCGTGTATATATAGCGTTCTTAGGACTACATATCCCGCACCCACCTTGGGTCCTGTCATGGCTCTCATCATGCTGACTCTCTTGCCTATTCGGTCTCTTAGATAGTGTATCTCATTATCAAATTTGAGGCCTTTGTCAATCCAGATGTCCAGGTATTTGTATACAATGACTCATTGTAGGGCAATACCTTGTATTTGCAGTTGTGTCACCAGCTCATTGTGTCCAATCCTCATGGCTTTCGATTTTGGGATTGGTATCTTGAGCCCGAGACTCATACATTCTTCACTGATGAGGTGTAGTGCTCTTTGGAGTTTGCTGATTTGGTTTCTGCCTTTTACTATCAGTGCTAAGTCATCAGCATAGCATAGCAGTTTGGTACCCTCTTGAAAGGGGAGCTGACACAAGTTTTCCATGAGGATGTTGAGGAGAGTTGGACGAAGAATTCCTCCTTTTGGTGTGCCATTTTCCAGTCTTTGGTGATCTGAGACTTGTCTTTGACAGGTAATTCTTGCTGTTCTGTTTTGGAGATAGTCGGCAATCCAAGCCAGTAGGCATCCCTTTACTCCTTTCCGGGCCAGAGTGGTTACAATGGCCTGTGCATTTGCCAGCTCAAATGATTTCTCTAGATCAAGGAATACTACGATTGCCTTATTTTGACCAGTCGATCCCAGGAGAGAGGGCAAACTGTGTGTAGTGTTGACACCTTTGGTGAATCCAAAGATATTGTGGTGAAGTGATCCAGTTTTCCAGAGGAGCCGTGTAAGGACTATCCTTTCGGCGGTTTTGCCGATGCATGCTCTTAGTAATATTGGTCTGAAATTCTGGGGATCATTGGGTTTGGGAATGGGAACAAGGTTTGCCCTTTTCCAAGCCGACGGGAGTTTGCCTGCTGACCATGATGCGTTGATAAGTTCACCACCAAGTCCTGCATTGCTGAGCAATGACTAGCTTATACCATCACTGCCAGGGGCGGTGTCTTTGCTTGTTTTCCTGGCCCTTCTGATTTCTTCTATAGTAAACAGACAGTCTGTAGTGTCAGTTTGTTCAATTGCATGTCTGACTACTACTTCTTTCTCCAATTGTACTTCCTGTAGATGAAGTCTTATTTCAGGAGGTAGTTGAGCTGATGACGAGCGTTCTGCAAAGTGTTCTGCTAAGCGAGTTGCTTCCTGTAGTGGTTGGGGGTGGGCTGGAGCTCTGGGCAGTTTTCCTGTTGCTATCCTGAGTTTTCTCCAGAATTCACTCAGGCTGGTGTGTGCATTAAATGTCGCACATCACGCGAGCCATTTGTCTTCCCTATTTTTTTCCCTGTGTGTGCGGGGTTTTATATCACCTCGTATGAGTGTGTCTAGTGGATGACGTCACATCTCTTTTCTAATTGATAGTTGGTCGAATCTTCCCGCCACGACGATCAGCAGCAGGCAGAGGAGTGAGGAGAGGAGGTTTTTGAGCGGCTGGTTGAATTTTCCCGATTGAGTGGCTCCTCCGAAGGAAAGGCTTTGTTATGCTTCTGGAACCTTCGCAGGCAATATGCGACACTATCAATATTCTTATTAAGACAAATCATTAGAATAAAAAAAAATCTTTACTATCCGAAGAAAAATGTGATCGCTGAGGCTTCAAGTCTTTGATGTAAACCATAACCAATGATTCTGTATTATAGAAGGATGGAGCAATCCAATGGGCCAAGTGGCCACTATGTATAAAACACATTAGCGTATGCGTCTTACATGATATTCTGTGATAACACCAGATTATCCAATCCAATTAATATATATATTTAGTCAGTAGATTTTTGACATCCAACTTAAGATATAGGCTACATTATAGGAATAATTTATGAAAGTAATACTTTGATTATTTGCAGTAAAATAATTTGCTTAATGAAATATTTTTTGTTCTGAAGAAGCTATTCCATTTGAGCGTAAAACTCCCTTAATTAAACAAAAATAGTAACCCTCTCTCTAAGAAAAGATTACACCTTTTGAGAATATCTTCAAAAAATTACAGCCTTGTGTTATTAAATCCTTATAAGCATCACCTGTTCCCTGCAAATTGTCAATATAAAGACTCTTTCTATCTTTTGGATCAAGTCTGGATCTTCGTCGACAACTGTAAGGTGTTTAAGGATAGTAGCGTTTAATAAGAACTGACTTCATGCTCCTCCAAATAAAACAACTTTAAATCTATATATGAGATAAGGACAATTAATATCAAAGGAATCAATTGGCCACAGAAAACGTGTTGCATCGCGGTCCTTTTCATGCAACACCACCATCAAGAAAGGTTTCTCTATATCACTGAGCTAAGCATATTTACCACACCTAAACCTGAACAACACTTGTACCAAATCTGAAACCAAAGATGAACCGGAATATACACAGTCATTTAAACTAAGTTCATTGGGTACTGACTTTAGTGAACAATCGTGAAGTATCCGTACAGGTGTAGTCTTACTTACTTTCTTAATCCCATGATAGGCTAGGTAGTAAATAAGTTGTCCTAGACTCACTTTTTCATTAACCTCATCGATGAACCCTCTCTTTTAATTGATCACTTATGATGTTACAATGGTAAATCTACAATACACTGTCCCTGCTCCTCTGAGAAAGTAACAGAGTCCATAAATTTTACCATAGCGTCTCGGTTTTCCTTGTAAGTCTCTCAGGATCTTATTCCAATGTGATATAATTCCCATAGTGCAGAAAGATCATTAATCTTAGGGGAGATTTCAGCCTGTCTTGAAATCTATCCCACTGGGTCTACTGCTAACTTAGGGATGGTAAATACTTCTACATTGGTACCTTCGTTATGAGACTGGTAAGATCCATTTAAGACATAACCGTAAATTGTGGGTAATAAAATTATGTAGTGGTAGGCTTGGGGATTGCTGGCCACTTCGCCTTTAGGATATTTCGGCCGGAGCTGATGTCTTCTTTCTTCTTCTTGAAGTTTCTTCTTCTATTCTTGGTTTTCTTTCTTGCTACAACTAATCTGATGTTCTTGTTTCTTCTTTTCTTGTTATTCTTGTGTTCTTCTTGTTCTTGGTATTTTGGTTTCTTCTTTCTTCTTGGTGTTGTTTTATTTGGGATGAATTATGGTATGGGTGAGTGATATGATAGTGAGTTACTGACAGTCCAGATGAAATGGCAAGCCAGGTGACAAGTTTCTCTGTGATTTTATTTATTTATTTATTTATTTTTTTTAGCCCGTGTCTTTTTGTTTGAATATGTGTTGGTAGGTGTCAGTTTTACTTGGTATATGTGAGTGTTGTATTTAATGGAAAGGTGTGTGATATGTCTCTGATGTTGTATGTTTTAATTTTTGTTTTATTCATGCGTGTGTCTTTCGCAACATGCCGATAAGAAGGTCTCCTTGAGGAAGATTATTACAGCGTCACTTATGGTGCCATCATCTTGCAATAAATTAGGTACAGTAAGCACAAAGCCTCGCTTGGCAGCTAGCATCACCAGCTGCCGGCGTTCTGGTCCGTACTGGCTGCACTCAGTCAGAATGTGTCGAATGGAGATAGTTTTGTTGCACGTGGCACAGATGGGCGGAAAGGAGTTGTCTATATAAGCTTTTAGGTGGGTCAAATAGGTACAATTTAACCTTAGTCTGGCGAGAACCACCTCTTCCCTCCTATTCCTTCTGTATGCTGAAAGCCAGTCTCCTATGTTGGTCTTCCAGTTGTTGCGAAGATCTAACCTCGTCCAATCATGTTACCACTTCCCTGTTGTATATGTCTTCCCCAAGGAGAGACACGACTGACGCTCCCATGGTACATTGGTTGTCTCCCTGAGACCCACAGTCGCTTTTGCTAGTTTGTCTGCCTGTTCATTGCCCCGAATGTTGCAATGCCCAGGCACCCATATCTGAAGGTTCCAAGTGTTCCCTGAAGAATGCAGTGATGGGTAGGGAAACACCGAGTAACACTGAAGTCCGTTTATTAAAGGACAGGAGAAATACAAGTGGTGACTAGCGTGTGCCATGCACGGCTCACACAGTCAGACTGAGACTGCCTTGCCATATGGCAGCCTCGGGGCAATGTTGCCACATAACACGTGCAGTGTTGCCACGTAATTATATAAATAAATGCTACTCGGCACAGTAGCTTATGTACAAGGTTGCTACTTGGCACAGTAGCTTAGATACATAACCTACATCTCCCTCCCCCCCTCACGCACATAGTCTTTGTCTTGAGCGGACTTCTTAGTCCTAAGTCGCTCCGAGCGTCGAGGTGCACTGTGGGGCGGATCCTCGTGAGGTGTAGGGGACTCGTCCTCGGTCAGGGGGCCAGCAGCAGGGGGTGGGACTGACCGGAGGAAGCGGCGGTTCCTCCACCAAACACGGCCGCTCGGCATCCTGACCTTGTAGTCCCGCGACCGGCCGACGCCCATTACTATGCCCACCTTGTCCCAACGTGTCGTCGTCGGGTCCTGGACGCGGACAAGGGCACCAATCTCCAGTGGCTGAAGAGGGCGGGCACGGTATTCATACCGAGCCTTGGCGTCCTGGGCACGTGAAGCGGCGCGGCGGTCGCAGCTCTCGGCTCTGGTCTGCCACTCCTTCGCACAGGCATTGGCATGTGCAGGAACGCAAGAGCAGAGAGGGTGACCATACAGGATCTGGGCAAGGGAGCGTCCTGTGTGGGTGGGAGTGGACGCGGGTTCTAGGCAGCTCTGTGTGGCAGTGCCAGGCGCGTCGCTCGTTCACTCATGCACCCTGCTGGCGGTGTACCGAGCGGCTGGGATCTGCTCGGGAAAGTCTCTGGGCACCACGCCTAACTCCTTGCAGTGCTCCCACGACAACAAGGGTGTAGCAAGAGTAGGCTGCACGTCGATCCATCCGTGACACGACCTGTCGCCGTAGGTGATCTTCTCTTGAAAGGTGCCCACAGCGTCCGGCATCTGGGAACCGTCCGCATTGTAGTACTGCAGCTGTGGCCCAGTTTCTGGAGGTGCTTCAGGCCTATCACCGTAGTATCAGCGCCGGTGTCCGGTATCACCTCGATGTGACCCGACACATCACCGTGTGTGACGGCGACGCGGATGGTACGGGAAGGGGTAGCCCTGGGGCGTGTGGTCGATTCCACCCTCCTGATGTGACTCCGCTGCTGCTTGGGACTGTGTGGGCCATCTGGAGGGGGCTGCGTGCGAACCACCCCGAGGGAAGTGCGCTGCCTTCCTCCTCGTCTCGGGCTTTTGGGCTTGGGTTGGCGGCAGCACTTGTCGCAGTGTCCATAGCGACGGCAGGCCTGACACTTGCGGCCTCGTGCAGGGCACCTGTCTGTGTTAGACCAGTGGCCGTTACGGTTACATCCACGACACAGTGCGTCGGCGGCTGGGCATGTCTTGGGGCCATGCTGCTTTCCACAGCTGCCACAGGAAGCACTAGGCGGAGGCGTGGAAGAACGTGCGGCAGCCTTCACGTTGTTGCCCGCCTTCTTATCATTCTTGTATTGTGAGATAGCTATCACAGCAGGTGGGGCCCGTAAGGCAGAGGTGGCGGACTTGGTGGCCTCGTACGACCGACATTCAGTCACTACCACCTGGAGTGTGGAGGAAGCGTCCAGGGGGATGAATCGCTGCACCAATTCTTCGTGCCTGACACCAGTCAAGATCCCGTGCTTGATCCAGGCTTCCTCACATTCCCGGCTGTGCGCCTTGCAGACGTCGATCTCCTCTGACAAACTCTTCAAGCGTACAAAAAAGTCGTCAAAGGATTCGTTCTCCGCCTGCTTGCAGCTGGTGAAGGCGCGGCGACGCAAAGCCTCGTTATTCCGACCTTTAACGTGCTCCTGTAAAAAGTCGAGCACATCCGTCACTGAAGATGTAGAATCGGGCGGCACTTGCAACGTGTGGTCCAAAACTCTCTGGGTCTCCAGCGACAAACACATCCGCAGTTGGATGAGCTGTTTGTTTGGAGGCATGCTGTCAAGGTCCACCATCGTGGAGTAATCTGTCCAACGCCGCCTCCACTCACGAAAAAGCTGAAAAGTGACGTCTGGTGAGAGGGCGGGTGGGGATTGAACAGATGCCTTGGGAGCTGTTGGAGTAGCAAGAGTGCCTGGAGGATGCTGGTATGGTGGAGGAGGGAGGGTACTGGCGCCTTGGTGCGCGAGTGAGGGCGGGTGGGTTAGCGCCAGGGTAGCCAATATTGCATCAAAGCGAGCCTTTTCCTCCTGTCTTCGTATCTCCTCCCTCTGAAATTCCATCTCTCTGCGTCGCTCGTCCCGGTCGTCCATCCACCTCAGAATTGTGGTAATGTCCGTCACTGGAGGTGGAGGATGAGAGTCTGCGCCCGGTGGAGGGGAAGGTGGTGGGGAGTCGTGTCTCCCATCTTGACGTTGTCCCTACCGCCCATCTTAGTGTGTTCGTGGACTGCACTATTTAGTATATAAAGTGGCGCCTCAACAGCTCGAACCACATATATATGACATAAACAGCGCAGAAATATCGCAAAAAGTCCACTGTTCTGTCCGTGAGTGCGTGCGTGCGTGCGTGTGTGTGTGTGTGTGTGTGTGTGTCTGAGAGAGCACGTCGTGGTGGCCTTAATGCGGGTGGCTAGAGCTGCCGCGGGGGGGAGACCGTCAGTGTCTCCCCGGATGTCACACGAGAAGTGTGTACGCCTGCGTGCTCCGTGGGTACCACCAAAAAAGAGGCCAATGCTCAACTCTCAGCTCTAGACACACTAATACACTGACACTAACACTGCCACCGTCACTAAAAAGCACTGTGACGGCCAAACACTGTACATCGCGGCAAAACACAACACAACACATGAAGAGTCGACGCGCACATCACATCGCCGGCTAACTGTCCATTGTTCACACACTTGTAAGTCCACAGATCCTAGTCACTGCGCCATGAAGGTTCCAAGTGTTTCATGAAGAATGCAGTGATGGGTAGGGAAACACCGGGTAACACTGAAGTCCGTTTATTAAAGGACAGGAGATATACAAGTGGTGACTAGCGTGTGCCATGCACGGCTCACACAGTCAGACTGAGACTGACTTTCCATATGGCAGCCTCGGGGCAATGTTGCCCACATAACACGCGCAGTGTTGCCATGTAATTATATATATATATGCTACTCGGCACAGTAGCTTATTTACAAGGTTGCTACTTGGCACAGCAGCTTAGATACATAACCTACAATATCAGCACAATATTCTTGGCACACTCATGTAGTTTATTAATAATGTTGCCCTGTATCTCATTGCTGGTAGTGTCACCACCTTGAATTGCTTTAAGAGCTGACATAGAATCTGAAATGATAGCAACATCATTGACATCACTTGTTATTGCAATGTCAATGGCTCTACTTGTTGCAAAGTAAATATGGTTGTATGCCGCGGCAAGCGGGAGCTCCACTCCCCGTCTCTGCTCCAGATACCAGCTCCAACGTTGTCGTCAGTTCTGGACCCGTCTGTGTACACGTGAGTATAGGCGCTATATCCTTCTAGAAATTGATAGAATAGTTGTATAAGGAGTTCGGGATGTAGGTCATTATTCCCACCTGGAAGCCACGATGTTTCCACATGGAAGTTGGGGTTCTTCCATGGCGGACACAACGGTAGAACATATCTATCAACGTCTTCGAAGTGGATACCAGCACCCTGGCACAAGGTCTGGAAGCGGACAACCGAGGACGGGACCTACACAGCTGCAGGAAACGGGATTTAGCAACAGCACACCAACCTGGGTGGCCTGTGTCGCGCCTCCTAGCCCCACTCAACCCGTACCTTAGCGTCAACATGTCCCTCCTGATGTGGAGTGGAGGGGCATGGGCCTCCACCTCTAGTCTTTCTATACGTGTACACCTGTAGGCACCCAGACATAGACGAAGGCATCGGTTCTGTATTCTGGTCTGTTTTGCGAGTGTGGTGTCGCATACAAAAGCATACAACTGGCATCCATAGTCAAGTTTCGATCTGATCAGGGTCTTATACACCATTAATAAAGATTTCCTATCGGCTACCCATGTAGTACCTGATAAAACTTTCAGGATGTTTGTGACTTTAAGACATCTACTTTCAAGCTCGTTAATGTGGTTTTTCAACGTTAATTTCCGGTCAAAATGAACACCGAGAAATTTTACTGAAGTCTGAAATTTAATAGGAGTATCATTTATGTTACGTTTCTTAGTGAAGACTACTCCTACTGTCTTCTCAACTGAAAACCTAAATCCCCATTGTATTGCCCACTCTTCAGCGGCTTTTAGGCCGGCTTGCACCCTTTGTGCAGATAGCCCCTCGACACGAGAGGAGCGCCAGATTGCGCAATCGTCAGCAAACAAGGAGAATTTGAGGTCACTTAGGCTGGGTGCTGGTGATAGGAAATCATCAATCATTATCATAAATAATATTGCGCCCAAAACGCTGCCTTGTGGAACTCCGTTTTCTAGGACAAATGTGTCTGACCTTACGCTATCCTTTAACTTAACGGAAAAAGTTCTGTCTTGCAAAAAATTTCTAATGAAAATTGGCAAATTACCTCTCAGACCCAAGGCCTGGAGCTTCATCATGAGGCCAGTTCGCCATGTCATGTCGAAAGCTTTTTCTATGTCTAGGAATACTGCAATTAGTGTGTCTTTACTGCAAAGAGCCTTTGAGATGTCAGTTTCAAGACTTATTAAATGATCTAGTGTGCTTCTACCTTGGCGGAAACCACACTGTTACTTCCAAAAAATACATTAGCCTACGTTTTATCATACGTTCCATGACCTTACACAGACAGTTTGTAAGCGAAATCAGACGGAATGAGTTGGTGTTAGTAGGGCATGTATCCCTCTTTGGGATCGGTACGACATGGGCAAAGTGCCATGAGTTTGGAAACGTTCTGGATGTCCAGATCTCATTGAACACTTCTAGCAATTTGTCCAGGTTTCCCTGGTCAAGGTGCTTAATCATCTCGTATCGTATACAGTCAGGTCCAGGAGTAGAGCCCTTGCCTTTTTTTAAAGCAAAAGAAAGTTCCTCTGGGGAAAATGCTCGGTTGTTGTCTTGTTCCTCCCCGTTCTCGAAGTCGAGATGCACGAGCTCGGCACAATCACGGAACACGCGGAAGCGTGGATCATGATTGTTGGGCTACTGGCATCTGCGAACTTCTGGCCTAGGGTGTTGGCAATGGCCTGGGGTTCGTCGAGAAGCCGCCCTCCACTACTCACCTGTGGGATAAAAGTCCTCCCTCTGTTTGATCTGACCCGGTTTATAGCCGACCATACCTCAGAGGAAGGGGTATCCTTATTAATAGTGGAGACGAATGCCCGCCAAGACTCTCTCTTGCACTCCCCGATAGCATTCCTAGCCTTAGCTCTAGCTTTTTTTATATTCTATGAGGTTTTCAATAGATGGAGCTCTGTTGAATAAACGGCATCGCCTATTGCGCTCACAAACCACTCGTCGGTAGTCTGGTGTCCACCATGGAACTCCAGGCCCGTGGGTAGTTGCAGAAGTCTTAGGAATTGTTAAATCTGCTTCGTGTATTATGGCTTGTTCTATGTGTGACATTTTGGTGTTGATATCTTCTCCAATGGTGTCTATACGAATGGCTCTTGAGAAGGCCCCCCAGTCTGCTTTCCTAAGGTTGTAGCGCACCTCGGGATTAGCCGCTGGGGCGTCACACTCATAAGAAATGCAGATCGGAAAATGGTCGCTTCCCAGGGAGCCATCGTATGTAGAAAATTTACAGTCTAATAGCAAGGAAGCATCAACTATAGAGAGATCTATAGCTGTCGTTGAGCCAATTCGTTCGTCCACTCGAGTCGCACTACCGTCATTCAGAAGAGACAAGTTGGAGATGAATATAGTTGCAGCCACCTGCGCTCCCATCCCGTCATTCCGGACACTGCCCCACCGCAAATGGTGAGCATTGACGTCTCCGAGGATCATTTTTTTCCTGGTAGTTGGTTAAATAGCACCTCAAGCTCACCCGCGGCAATGAGCCCGCCCGGCGGACAGTATAGTGAGCAGACGGCCACATAGTCAGCCTGCAGGTAAACGCTCAGATTGACTCTCTGTTGAGCGAATTCACTCCTAATATATAGGGCTACCCCCCTTAGGTTGTCTCCTCTGTACGACGTGTGGTTGTCAAATACAGGTGGGTCGTCCTGACCCGCAAGTAGCGTCTCTTGTAGGCAAAAAACGTCTGGCCGAAATCATGACTTTAGTAAATGAAATTGAGCATTTTTATTCCTAGCACCTCTGCAATTCCACTGGATGATATTGAATTTTAAGTCTGAGAGTTGATATGGTCAGCCTTGGGTTTTCTTTTTCTTTGTTCTTGTCTCGGGGCGGGGGGGGGGCGGGGAATTGTGTGCCGGAGTATGTTCCCTACTATTTCTTGAAGAGTCCCATGGCTCTATAAAGCCAACTCTCTGCTCGGCAGGGGCTCCCAGCCCCCCCCCCCCCCCCCCCTCCCGGTGTGATTCAACAATGTGAAACAATGGTTGTGGTGAGGAGTCTCTTGTCAAGTTGTCGACAGATTGCGACCTTCTCCTTACCTGGGGGTAGACAAGGTCGACAGTCTGTTTAACTTTTGTGGTCTCGTTTGACTTGTTTTTAGTTTTAGTCTCGTTACTAGTCATAGTTGTCTGAGTTTTCGTTGTTGGCGTCTATGGTTGGATAACCGGTGAGTGTCGAGTCTGATGCGTTGCAATTGACCTGGTCTCTGTCTGTGTTCCAGTGGTGCACATTTTGGGGGTGAGGTATTTTTGAATACAACGGATGCGAAGGACATTCCAGGTGTTGGTGTCTGCAAGAACATCTCCACCTGCTTCCTAGCCTCCCTGTAGTCCAAATTAGTCTCTGCTCTCACCTTGCTGATCTCATACTCCCTCAGGTAGGAAGGGCACTTCCTGTCTGAGGCAGCATGATGACCCGAACAGTGGTAGCATTTTTCCTCAGTTTCTGTGCATTCATCTTCCCTGTGTCCGCTCTGAGCACAATTACAGCATACGTGGATGTTACGGCAGGCCTTACCAGTGTGTCCAAACCTTTGGCAGTTAAAACATATCATGGGAAATGGTGTGTATGTTTTTGTTTGTATTCTCTGGTATCCTACCAAGACATGGGTAGGCCTAACAAGTCCAGCAAAAGTCAGTAAAGCTGTGGTTGAACGTTTCCTTTCTCCCTCTACGGTCCTATTAAAGACGAAGGCATCGACGACTCCATGATCTTTCATGTGGTACACGATATCGTCATTACTCATTTCCTGGAATTCGTAGCTGTTAACTACAACTTTACAGGTATTGAGAAACGCTGGGATATACGGTTCCACTTTGGTTGTATGGAAGGTTTTCAGATTCAAGGCGCCCCTCATTTGCTTTTCCTTTAATAGTAACTTGGAGTTGGCCATTTCTTGTCTTTCGGACTTTCTCCACGTCCCCTATTTGATCTTTAATGGCCTTCTGGATAATGAACCCATTAATTTTTTCAAACGAGGTGGACGTGTCAACAGTCCGAAAGTGGATTACTCTGGCATTCTCTGGTGTAATTTCAATAGTACGTCTTTGTGGATTGCTTTTGTCCGTGGTCGATTCATGGTCTTTATCTGTCAGTGGTCTTGGCAGTCTTGGGTCATTTTGTTTCATCTCCCGCCTCTGCTTGTCCCTGCCTGAACGAGTAGATGGGGGCTTGTTGTGGCCCCTCCCAGAGGGCATGGTTGGGGTCGCTGGTAACCACCCCTTAGGTACAGATTTGATTTGCTTTTTACATGTACTGTATATTATATGGTGTACTAAGCTTATTGAAGGCCCTTTGTGCAGAAAATAAACTCTTTCCTAAGGGCGACCCCCGCACAGTGGTGTGTCTGCACTATCACGGACGTCACTGCTGGATTGGCCCAGGTTTTCCCCGACCCCCACTGGTTATACACTATCCCACTCTGTGAGGTGTGCACCACTGGGAGGGCTCTAGCACGAATACTGAAGTATTAAAAATCAGCAGGTGCCTCGGCTAGGGTAAGTAATGGAAAAAATAATGTGAAAAGAGATAGCCCTCCTACCACGTCAGGAAGGACAACAGTTAGTGCTTCCTCCGCAGTTGTGTGGGTCACTCACACTGTCTGTGGGGAGGGAAGGCTAACGTCGTCAGTCCTGTACGTTCGTGAGGTGTCAAAAATATATGGAAAGTGAACTGTGTCACATTTATGTATATATATATATATATATATATATATATATATATATATATATATATATATATATATATAATTGCTGTTTAACAGCGTTTCAGGGAGTGGTTTGGTTGAGAATTCAAGTTTGGTATCTCCCCCTCTAAACGTCAACTATGGCACTATCGGAGTAGGGTGTGTCATAGGAGGGAAGATCAGCTAAAACTAATGGCCCATCACTTTTTTGGTAGACTTTAGTGTATATAAACAGAAAATAATTTCAGTTTTAATATTTTGCAAACTTTTGCTAGGTGCATTAGTGCATTACAATTAAATAGTGAACATTGCTTTCTGACTTCATTCTTTAACAACCCAACTAACAATATTTTTTTCTGTTTCAGATTCTGATGCATTTATAAGTTGATAATATTTGCGATGGCTGCTTGTGTCAGGACGAGGAACCAAAAATCCAGCCATCTCAGTCACTATCTTGGGTCTGGGAGAGAGCTCCTGAAGTCGGAGTTGCCTACATTGAGAGATGCTTTGAGATACGGTGTTTCAATCAGGCAAATCAGTGAAAAGAACCAAAGAACTTACACAAACAAAGACATTGCCAGTGATATGACCAAAGCTGTCTTGGCACAGTACACTCTGGCTAACGCTCAGTTCAAGCCTCCAGTCATAACAAGTCAGAAGAAGATTAGTGAGAGACTGCTAGCCAGTTGGGAAAGGCAAGAGATATCTCTCTTGGGAGAGGAAAACTTGCAGTTAAGGACAGCTTTGCCAAGCAACTGGACCAGTTATTTGACATAATTACTTGCAAGTGCCCAATTGTTCTCTGTCCTAAGTTTGGATGCGATCGTGACTGTAAATCCGAGGCCCACATCTCCTGTATTTGCAAGCGTGAACTGAAGATTCCTGTGATCGAACTGGCATTTGTCAAAGCACAGAGAGAGAAGACTGGCAGTATAGGGGCTCTCATGATTTCTAGCCAAGATATTCCGGAGTCCAAGAGACAGGAGGCTGCCACAGAGAGACAGAAGAGGAGAAGAGTTGCCGAGGAAAAGAGACTTGAGAAGGCCCAGGGTGAGGTAAAAAAGGCCGATGATTGGAGTCAAGCTGATTCAGAGTTTAATGACTTCCCCATGGCTGATCCGAGTGCTGACCAGGAGAATGGTGACTTTGTCCCTAACCCAGAAAATAATGATCCCAAACCTTCCAGGCATAACATTCGAAATAGGAAAGATATCCCGAGCATAGCTCTGGCCAGCATGCGACACCACACTGGTCTCAGAGAAACTGCAGAGATAGCAACAGCTGCCTGGATTGACGGTGGTTTGATAACACCTGATGATGTTCACCTGGTGATAGATCATAACAAAGTAAGGAGAGCTCAGGAGAAACTTGTCAGTAACCTAGAAGAGGAGTTTGATAAGGGGATAAGAGAAAATGGAATCAATTGTTTGTTCTTTGATGGGAGAAGGGATGACACTAAAGTGTTCATGAAAGTTGGAGATTCTGACAAGTTGTTCCCTGCCATGGTGAAGGAGGAACACTACTCCTGCTGCAGTGAACCAGGAGGGAAGTATTTGTGGCATTTCACTCCAGAGAAAGATGACATCAGGAAACCAGCTGAGATAGTGGCAGATAACATTGTGAACTGGCTCAGAGAGAGGAACGTAGACCAGACCCTGCAGGCCATTGGAGGGGACAGCACCAACACGAACACAGGGTGGCAAGTGGGGGTCATACAGTGGATAGAGCGGAAGATTGGGAGGAAGCTGGTCTGGATTGTTTGTGACCTCCACACCAACGAGTTGCCACTCAGACATCTGATCCAGGAGCTGGATGGCAAGACTCTTTCAAACAACAGATGGTCTGGTCCTCTTGGCAAGATGCTGGACTCTGCCACTGAGTTAGAAATAAATCCGAGCTTTGAAAAAATCACAGTTGGCCCTCCACTCGTTGAGCTTGCACATACTGTCATTGACGACCTGAGTACTGACCAGTACTATGGTTACATGATTTGCAGTGCCATCAAAACTGGGGTCATGCCTGATAGACTTGCTTACCTGCAGATAGGTCCAGTCTCACATTCTAGGTGGCTCACAACGGCTCTCAGGTTCTGCAGAATTTGGGTCGCTCATCATAAACTGAAAGGGAACCAGCTTCACAAACTGAGACTTATTGTCCAATTCATCGTGAGTGTCTACTTGCCAAATTGGTTCAACACCAAGGTCAAGTCATCGTTCTCCGAAGGTCCGAGGCATGTTCTCTTCCAGCTTGAGCTCCTGAGGAGTCAGCCAAGGAAGGTTGTTCAGATTGTGGAGCAGACTGTGAGGAGATCTTCCTGGTATGCTCATCCCGAGGCAGTTCTGCAGACAATGCTCTGCAGTAAGGATGAGGAGGAGAGAAGAGTGGCAGTCAAAAAGATCTTGGATATGAGACTTATGAGAGGATCTGGGCATGACGAATCAGTTGGTGACGATTCCTTCAGGGTCAGGAAGACTCCTGAAGTCAATCTAGGTGCCAAGGCCCTCACTGATCTCATAGATCTGGATAACATCCAGGCTGGCAGTGAGCCCCCTCTTTCCTGCAGCCTCACCAATGTTCAAGTCAGAGCTTTCCTGGACAACCCCATGCATGTCCCTGCCTGGCCCTCGCACACCCAGAGTATAGAGCGTTGTGTACAGCAAATGAGTGAGGCCAGCAGTCACGTGTACAGCCAGGAGAGGAGGGAAGGCTACATCCGAGCTCAGGTGGTCAGCAGGGAGGTGATGAGTAGAAACAGAAGCAAGAAAGACATGTTCTCTATGGTGTGCAGCAACACCGGGTCGTAGTAGTAAAACCGGTTTTTGTATTTGATGATTTTGTTTTCTAAAGGAATATTAGATTTAATAAATGTGTCAAGATCATTCGTTTCAATATTCTGGATCATTTTCATCCTAATAAATTAACCTGATACATTAACTTTACTTTAAATAAGCTATTTAGTGGTGTTGGTAAAAGGGTGGGAATACTGAATTTTCATAAGATTTCAGGTTAAAATTTACCTAGCAAAAAATGAAAACTTTTCAAATCTGAAGATATCACATGATTCTGCACATAGAACTACATCATTAATACCATGGGCCGATTTTTCAAACTCAAAAAAAAAAAATTCGCCTCCGTTTGACACACCCTACTATTGGAGGGCAAGCTGGCAATCCTTGTGAGAATTCTTCACCTTCTTTCCTTGGGATGAATGTTGCTTTTCCGCTCGGGATGCCTCAGTATGTGCATTTATCCCGTCTTCTACCAAAACTTTCACATTACAATCATGGTTTGGTCGCTCCATGTTAGCTATTTCAACTTTCAATACGCACACAAATTCATCTAAATCCAACCATTTATCCTTCAATTCTCTTTTGATTATTTCACATAAAGTGAATAACTCACATAACTCACCTATTGCAGTGTTCAAAGCACGTATGGGTTACACTGTACAGTGTACATTCTACATTCGCGAAAATAAGTTGGTCGGACGATATTACAAAAGTTGGTAACATGAGCTGCTTTGCTTAAATCTTCCTCTCCATATGTATTATTTAATAATTTTATTGCAGGAAGATAACTAGCTTCAACCACACTGAAATCACTAATTAATTGCAATGCCTCTCCATGTAATTGTCCCTTTAAATGTGTAAATTTCTTGATACTGGTTAACTCTCTACGATCATGTACTGAACACTTGGAAAGTTCCCAGAAGCTTAACCACTTAGTTGAGCCCCCATCGAAGGTTGGTAAGGTTAGAGGAGGTAACTTAGCACCTATTGGCTTTTGTAAATTCAATCCCGGTGATCTGGGTGTTATCTGTCTGTCTATTCGAGCGATATAAACATTAATTCCTTGTTTATATTGTACACTAGCAATCATTTATCTAGCCAACTCATCTTTATCATCTATTAATTCATACAATAATTCATCATGTTTAGAGATGGAATTAAGTGTACCTTTAACAGTCTGTTTCATTGCCAATGAATTAGTCGAAGTAGCAGTTGACAGAAAATCATAAAAATCTGCTACTAACCTAGTAAGGCTTACTTTGTAGCCTCCTATAACTTTCTTGTGTTTTTTTTTTCATTTCGGCTTCAGCCTTGTTGACTAAAGGAAAAGTGACCGTTACAGAGAACCAATAAACCTAATATTACTTAAGGAATACAAATAACAATTATAATGTAAATATTAAAAGAAAGTGTCACCATGGAACAGCAGCCTAGACTAATCATCATAAAATTTAAAGCCGCAAATTAGACCAAGAATATATTGACAAATTACTGTATTGAGCTAAATTACTAAAAAAAAATTTAATTATTAGATTTACTCTGAATGAATAATAATAAAAAAAAAAACACTTCCAGGGAAAAGCACAGAAAGAGACACATTGATTACATATAATAGGAGCTTTGACGCTTGCTGAAAAGCCTATTTTTGGTGAGTGAGTGAATCTAGTGCACTTGCTATATTAGACCTCAAGATATCATAATGGGAGGTGACAAGGCCAATATTACACATCTACAGTATATCTGTATAGGCTGCTACTAGCTTGCAGAAAACTGTAAACTTGAGAGAATGGGGACCTGCCCAGAAGAGCTCCTACTGCCTGTGCCGTGCACGGCACGGCAGAAATAGCAGGAGGATGGACCCAAAGGAAGGCCGGGACAAGTGCGTGCACTAGCTTTGCTCACTCACCCTATTTTAGTAAGGTGACCTTCGCTAGTGCACTTGCTAAATTCCACAGGAAGGAGGGTGCTAGGATGTAAGAGGAGCAGTGAGCACAGACAGGGCTATTCGAATTTTATTTATTTTGGAATAAGCTACATTAATATTTTTCTAGCGTTCTTTCTGTGGGTTGAGGGGCGAGACCCATTGCTACACAGGGTGCATCTGACACTTGGTGAAACAGGTATCTTGCTATGAAAGAGGAGGCCAATTTTCACCGACCCTCTTCCCGGACCAGTGAAAGGGAGTGGGTCCTCAGGAAAGTCAGTGAAGTCGCTACACCACATACGTCTTGGGGACGTGGGGCCTTCCCAGGGTCAGCCTCCTCTATAACCTCCTGCAACATCTTCTGCCAATCCTCTGACTGACAGCGGGTGGCCCGACCGAGGATGAACGAAGAGATGATGCTGGTTGGTGGTGTGATCGGCTGCAGCGACCGGGCAGAGTAAGTGATGCTCGCCCTTCACCTTCCATGCCGGAACCGCTACTGGCTGGAGCCTGTGGTTCTCCCACTCATTTTTCGCTAGGAGGTGGGAGAAGATGCCAGGGGCACTGCAAAATCTCCTTGGGCGAAGGAGGTCCAGTGGTCGAACCTCGTGAGTGCCTTAAGCAGGGAGGACTTGAAGCCCGTGGCCAGCACTACGAGGAAGAGGGCATTCTGTAGTAGGCAGTCCTTTGACGGTCGGATGGTGAATGGATCCTGGGGTGAGCAGATATCAGAGTAACCCATGTCATGGTGGTCTTTCTTCAAGGACCAGAAGGTGGTCTATTAGGTGGTCACTGGTGGAACAGGCCCCACTTCAGCAGGGTAACCTACCTGTTGTTAACAGGCATGCATAATCCAGAGGGTCAGTGAGGGCAGCCTGGAGGACGGAGAGGGTCAGGATAGATCTGCCTCGCGCGTGCGCTAGAGACGATAGGAAGTCTAGAACTACACTTTCACTGGGCATGGGAGATCCTTGCTCCCTGAGATACTGCTGGAAGGCTTTCCAGCAGGACTCGTATTGTCAAGTAGTAGAGGGTCTTAGTCCTGACAAGATTCCTCTACCACTCTAGGCGAATATAGTCTGCTCAGGGAGGCATGGAAAAACTCTATGCATGTAAGTGAAGTGATCTCTGTAGCCTGGCAACGAGGGGATCGAAGAGCAAGCGAACCCAACATCAGTGGATTTGGACACCAGCCGAGAAGCTCTTAAAACCATGGTTGAGACGGCCAGTAGGGGGCCAGGAGCAGGACCTTTCCCTTGAAGCTGCAAAGCTTGTAGCAGACCCGTAGCAAGACCATGGAGCAAGGGGCCAGCAACAGATAGAGTAAGTCCACCAGGTCCAGTTCTCTGTGAAGGAGTCTGGGTTCCCATGTGGTGTTGGCGTCAACCGACTCAAGTAAACCTGGAGCTGAGTGGATGTCTGGGAGGCATAGAGGTCTACCTTCGGCCGACCCCACCGCTCTATCAGTGACTAAAACACACTCTGGCGTTGTGTCAACTCTACTGACGTCCCCTTGAAGCGGGAGAGTGTCGGCTCATCCGTTCTTGATGCCCGGGACATGGCGAGCGGACAGGTGGATACTCTGGTGGTGTGCCTCGTTGAATATCTGCTCCAAGAGTGACAGCAATTGGCCTGATCGTGAAGTGCCCTGCCTGTTGTGGCAGAAAACGGCTGCTGTGCTGTAAATTTCGAAGCAGATGGGTTCGTCCCGGGTAGTCTGGTTGTCCTCCAAGAATCTCCACGCCACGTACAGCTCACACGTTGATGTGAGTTGACCTCCACTTGTTTGTCTAGCCCTCGAATTGCTGGTGACCCTTGGAAGACTGGTACCCCCAGTCTACGTCGGAGGCATCCGACACTACGACGAAGGTGGGCTCTGGTTGAACCCAGAGTGTCCACCGGCGCAGGGTGTGACGAGGCAACCAGGGGCGTAGAAGGGCGGACAAGTGAGAGGGCATGGAACGGGTGAGATCTCTGGGTTCGACAGGGATGACTGCATTGACCTACCTGGTCAGGAAGTGGAGAACCAGACGACCCAGAGATCCCATCTCTGCCACGTAGTTGAGGGAGCTGGAGTATTCGCCGGGCGTTGTCTAGGGAGAGGCGGAGAGAAGCCATCGAGGTCTCCCACTCCATCCCAGCCATACCAGTTGTTGTTGTGATGGTAACAGGGAGGACTTCGGGTGGTCGATTCTGAAACCCATGCTCTCCGCCATGGCCAGTGTTACTCAGGTGCTTGATTCGCCTTCTTCCTTGGACGGAGGCCGATATCAGCCATTCGTGCAGGTACATGAAGACGTCTACCTTATGGTGGGCGACTGACGACCCTCGACGCCCAGCCGCCAGAGAGCCAGGAAAGGCCCCAACCAGAAAAGAGGCCCCTCTCCAGGTGGTCAACTGCGGGAGAATTGCTGTTGCTGGCCTTTCGCTGCCCCACTGTAGTAACCATCCCTAGAGTGACCGCCTTCACAGCGAGGTTGTTGAGGCTCCTGGTGACCCTGCCCCTGGCAGAACGGAAGTTCTGGCGGGTGTTGCTGTGTGAGGCCTGAGAGCGTCCCTGGTTGTTGGAGTGCCTACGGAGCTAGGCATCCCGGTGTCTGAAGGTCGACTGAGAGTACTCTGCTATCCTTTACTAATGACATCTTAAATTCCTTTGATGACAGTCAGTTCACAGTCGGTATATTCTTGGAGCTCTCTAAAGCCTTCGATACTGTCGACCATACCATCCTCCTTTCAAAGCTTGAACATTACGGTGTTAGGGGCCTGTCCCACAATTGGTTTACCTTATATCTGTCCAGCAGGATGCAGTATGTCTGTTATAATAACCACCAATCTGACTCCTCGCCAATCTTGTATGGAGTCCCCCAAGGTTCAATTCTCAGTCCAACACTGTTTTTGTTGTACATAAACGACATAGTCCACGCCAGCTCACTCATAAAATACAATTTATTTACAGACGATAGTAATCTCTATGCCAGCAACTCAGACCTCCTGTTATACATAATTTATTTCTGTGTTCCTGTCGCCACCAATGTGGTATATCTATGCGAGTACCTATTCATGTTTCTTAGGTGTCCATCAGTGCTTGCTAAGTTACATTTAAGTAATTCAGAGTTGTTTCACGATAGTTAATTTCAGTGTTAGTTATTTTATATGTTTATGCAGTGTTAACGTAATCCAATGCTTCATTTTTATTCTTTTGACGTTTCAATATTTTAGTATCATTTGTGTCTTAAAAGTTTCGATAGTCAATCGATGTGTTG
>CAUDMG010002562.1:485000-505000 GCA_958450375.1 Homarus gammarus
AAAGCTCACCTCAATAAAATTCCAGGTTGTATCCAAATGAACACTGTCACATGTGTCTAACTCCTGCTGACTTATTCTCATAAGAATAGGTCGGTGTTTGTTGTGGGGTAAGCTCCATCTAAGAAGGCGGTTAACTCCATATTTAGACGGATTATAATAGGAAACGGTTGTACCCTGCGCAAGATAAGCCATAAACCTTCAGGCTAGCCTACCAGTATGTTAGTTATAATTACCCCCTTTGAATAATAAAGTTGCATTTAGGCCTAAAATCCTGGTCATGGCAACAATTTATCCTGAATTGGTTGATATCAGGACAAGAAATATTTACATTAAGTTATACGCATTAAATAAACACGCGAAATGAGTGATTACCTAAGTGGCAATGTTGGAGTTATTATATCAAACTAAGTACTAATTATAAAATTAGGATATCTTACAATATAAATTGATATTCAAGGTTTGCTGATGTGGATGGCGGTCAGGAATTAATGGCTGACCTTGGTTGGTGAGCCGGTTTTTACTAAAGGTGGTGAATGTTGTGTTTTTCTGATGAGGATCGTAAAGGGACTGACGTTACTGTCTGATGAGTGCTGATTGCAAGTAATCTGATAATCAAGGGTAGCAGGTAGAATTAGTAGACTTGCTAGGGGAATGAACACTGTATTTCATAGTGCAAAGGTCCCACTTGGCATAAGTGTTCCGTGT
The DNA here is from genome assembly GCA_958450375.1 of Homarus gammarus. Taxonomy (NCBI): domain Eukaryota; kingdom Metazoa; phylum Arthropoda; class Malacostraca; order Decapoda; family Nephropidae; genus Homarus; species Homarus gammarus. The sequence continues at coordinate 485,706 of CAUDMG010002562.1, forward strand.
GGCAAGAGGAATTTTTTCCAAAGAGTCACTTTGTCTCTATGTATAGAACCCACTAATTAGCATAAATTTTGCTAATTAGCACCTGAAAGATGCAATTTCTAACTTTTAAACCATTTCACCCAAAAACATGTGTGATTTGTTGAACCTGGCTAATTTTAAGGACAGGAATCCATTTTGGGGTTATTTTGACAATTTGCGGCCGTTTTGACCCTCAAATCCAAGATGGCCAGTGGCTGCCATCTTGAATGTAGGCATACTGTACAACTTTTAAACCGTTTGAGCTACAAACTTGTGTGATATAGCAATTTCTAATAATTGGGGGTTGGAAAAGTCAGTTTTGGTATTACTTTTGTGATCTGAGGTTATTTAAAAGGATATTTAAAGGTGAATTCCAAGATACCTGTTATTGGCTATATAAGAAAAGCATGATGCATCAAATTTATCTTGGAGTACAACTTAATTTTCATTGAGGACAAGCCTTATAATGCATGATTTTGTTTAGTATTTTCAGGTTACATTATTGATTACATTGAGAGATAGTTGATTCAAAATGACGAGTATGGATACACGTGACTGGGACTTTTGTTTTATATGTCAGTCATATACAAATGAAGCAATTACAGATCCTGCATCATTTCTAAAATTACGTGGCCAACCCAAGAAACTAGAAGCTTGTTACCAAGAACTTCTGGACAATATCTCAGCTCTCTATGAGTTCTGTGAGTTACCCAGCTTCGTAGTGTTAGATCACATTGGTGGCGGGGATGGTGGTGCAAGCAGTATTTTAGAACTTATGAAAACTAACCATGCCGTGTGGCACAAAAATTGCAGAAGTGCCGTCAACAAACAGAAGGTGGAGCGAGCCAAGAGTATGGTAGAGAGGAGGAGTAAGCACCAAGGAAGCCCAATGAAAACACGGCGGGTGAGCTCTGAAGGGTTTGTGTCACACAGACGTCCCAGGTTATCTCAACTGAAGGCAAGGACTCTTCTGCAACAAAATGCTTCTTTTGTGAAGAGTCTGGAGACAAGACGGACTTCAGAAAAGCTACTACTCTTGGTCTAAACCAGAGAGTCAGTGATGATGCAAGGAAAATCGGTGATATGAAACTTCAGGGAAAACTGTCAAAATGAGACATGATTGCGATAGATGCTGTGTTCCACCGTGCATGTCTGAGTAGACTTTACAGAAATGCAGATGCAGTTGATCGTGATTCAAATAAAAGATATGCTGCCAAAGTAATAAAAGCTCAAGCTTTCAATGATCTTTTTGATTACACCGAGATAAGCGTCTCGAATCTGTTGGTTGTCCCCTTAGTCATGGTCATACAATGTCAGCATACTCCTTGACATTAAGATGATAGAAAAGTCATCTGGCTGTTGGGAGCTGGTATTTAATGCAGATTTCAGTCAAGTAGTTGAGGAGATGAAGGACACCACCTCAGCAGACATGAGAATTTGGGCACAGAAAACCAAGACTCTGCAACGAGATATCCTAGAGAAAAAGCAGGTATTTTCAGGCTCTTTCTCAAGCACATCAAAAGCTGACTCCATTGTTCCCGCACTGAGATCTCTCTTACATATACTGGTAGATGGCTCTCGTATTGATGTCAATATCCCTCTTGATTCCTCAAAGAAGATGGTGTTATCACTGGCCCAGACCATCATGTGCAATTCTGTGGGGAAAAGGTCACCGAATCCCCAGAGTGTGGCTATGGCATATGAAGACTGTCAAGGAGAGTCTTGTTGACATGCTGGTTGAACGAGGCATCTGTGTGACGTATCACCGGCTGCGTCAGCTGAGCACTGATATTGCAAACTCGGACATTCCTCATTGGGAACAGGAGGGTATTGAAGTTCCTTCCCAGGCCACCATAGGAGTCCTTACGACAGGGGGAACTGAATACATTGATTGTAACCCCTCATCTACCACTGCCTCATCTCAGTCCGTGTTGCATGGAACTAGCACTTCTCATCGGATCAAGAGGAGAAACACCAGGACGCCATCTTGAATGTAGCAGAAATGGGCCAAAGGACTGTGCGACCACTCCCAGTGTTCAATGATGGAGGATGTCTCCTTGCCGAAAGATGATATTTTTTTTTTTTTTATTTTTTTTTTTGTTTACGGGGATTAGCCCACATCCGGGCCTGGGGGGCGAAAATTTAATAATAATAATAAAAATACTACTACTACTACTACTAATAATAATAATAATAATAATAATAATAATAATAATAAAAATAATAATAATAATAATAATAATAATAATAATAATAATAATAATAATAATAATAATAATAATAATAAAAAATAATAGTCATAATAATTCATAATAAATAAAATTTATGATAAAACAAACAAAAATAAAATAATAAAATAATGATGATAATAATACAATAACTGTAATAATAATAATAATTTTAATAATAAAGAACTATAAATACAAAAATGAAAAAAGATCAAAAGTGAGAAACGATATATGTACAGTATGTTGTGTTGTCAATGGTAAGATAAACAATTGAGACCCTGCAATTGTGTGTAAATGAAGCAGAAAGTCAGATCAGCAACCTGGGACTTGGTCACAATTTTCGTGATGCCATATGGCAGCAGGGTCTACCATTAGACAACACATTATGCTTCCAATATCTTCCTAGGCAGTAGTACCTCCCTGTTTGCTAGCTGCCTATTACCTACTGCCTGACATCAACAGCCACCCTGTCCCTGCATCCAGATCATTGCAGCAGATCCTTCAAGAAGGCTATCAGTGGTTGGATTATATGGGTGATCTATGATGGCCATCGTCAGGTGATCATTGGAACAAGTGATAGTGACAGGGGTACCTAGTGACAGCACTAGGATCCCGCTTCCTCTATCAAGGAATAAACAATTGAAATTGAATTGAATTGTGATAGTGACGTGGTCGTGCTGGCTGTCTGAGCATATTTCCTTATTTAGGCTACCAGTTTTGTGAAAATCCTTGTTAAATAAAAAAAAAATCCAAAAATGTTTTATTTTTATTTGTTTTCCTTACAAACTTAATACTAATTTAAGAAAATGGCTTATCTAATAAAATACTAGACATGAATCTGATCAAATTTAATTGAATTATATTTTTGGATAAAACATATACAGTACTTTAGTTGTTTTTTTATTCTAATATGGCAGCTGTTTTTAAGATGGCGGCGAACGCCAGCTTCGTATGTCATGGGATTTTTGGTATATTGTTCTTTATACATATCTTTACATTAATACCAATTTTCAGCTTTTATCTAATTATTTCCGTTCAAATTCCTAAAGTTCCTGGGGGTATTAGTATTGTCTCACCAACGTGTCAACCTGTGCCGGTCCTCCTCTCCAACGCATTCTCGAGTCTCTTCACAGCCAGTTAAATTGCTTTAAGTCCTTTTATGTGTTCTTATTCTCTTAGGTTTAGGGACGTATCAGCCCTAGATACAGAGAAGTGTAGCAATTGTGATTCATATCTGTGAACCTACCCAGTGATTATGTTTATATTAGGCCAGTGATTCTTACCAAGGTGTTACGTGCATTTCTCCGTCTGAGAGCATCACAGTGATCAAATTCATTTTCCCTTATAACCGTACCTTTCATGTTCATAGTTTTCTCCCTTTTAGCTGTGATTTCAGTGAACATATTCGTTTTCCGTATTACCGGTGATTTCAGTGATTATATTTTCTCTTGTATCAGTGATTTACTACTTTAATTTCTTATATAACCTTTGGTGTGTTTATTTGCATGTAAATATTATTATTAAGCATAGTTATAAGAAAAGTACATGTTTAATTACCCGTCATAAATTATATATTCTGAGCCCAGTAAATTTATTACATTCATTATTTTAAAATATCATCTGATTCACAGACTCATCTCTTTACGAGTGGAATTCATGGTTAACGTTCTTCTTTAATCTTAGTTTTCGAGTGATTTAAGAGTTCGGTATTTCCTTTCACTTATTTACTTAGTTAACCATTGGTTGTATGCTGTGACATTCCAAAGAGCTTAAGATCTGAAACACAAGCGTTTTTAGCGTCATATGAAGAGTTGTATATTGTAGATCTCACGCTGCTTTCTTGGTAGTTATATTAGGAATTATTTTTTCAAGTGAGATCAGATTTTGAACATATGTGCCTTGGTTTCACAGATTTTGTTAACGTTGCCAACATGGCTTCGGTTGATTCACTTCAAACTTAAAATATAATTTCCCTGGTCACAAAATGCCCTTTTATTTTTAACCCCCATTTTGGTTGTCTCATCCGTCTGATATCTTAACCCTTTACTGACAACATAAACACAATAGTACTTTGAAACCATATAGTGTTATATAGTACGGTATAATTGGCTAGATTACTGTTGCTCTCTTTGCCAATTTTTCTTAAGAAAGGGCCCTTGTTTACAAATATCTACACAGTACTAGAGTGGCGTTGAGGTTCCAAAATAATAATAATAAACACGGAATTGCGGTTACAAGTATTGAATGGCAAATATATGAGTTTGGAAACTAATGTACTGTACACTATTATTTAATGCCCCTGATAGGGTGGAGGTGCAGAAGCTGCACTGGGTAGAATTTACGTGGAGGACCCGGACGACTGGGACCTCGAGGATAAAACATTCACCTGGGCAGGACCTCCCCACCCACTCTTCTCACTCCAGTCCAACACTGGGGAGATCTTTGCCTCTACACAGGTCAGAGAAGGAAGGTAAGGCTGCTCCTGATTATCAGATCAAATTAGTAGTAACTGCGAAAAAATAAATTCCTGAAGAATTACACTACAAAAGTACTTCTTTCTAACAGGTCCAAGTATTTTTGTAGGGTGATTCTTTTGCTGAGGACAGAGGTGGGGAAACTGTGACCCGGGGTCGTTTTTGGACGGCATAGTGTCTCAGGTTGGCGTACGACCATAATCAAATTTGGTGCTATTTTCTCTCAAGGGAAAACTCATCGGGGTATGAAATTTACCGAGAGATTTTGATGAAATTTACTGTATATTTGCGCTATTATAAGATTACCCCAACGCAGACTTTCCTTGATAGAGTACGCAGCTGTCAAACCCATTAAATCCACAAAGATTAGTTTTATTATTGAGTGCAAAAGTGGTTCCCGAAGAACCCTTATGATTTCGATATGGCTTCCAACTTTAAAATTTACCCATGCTTTTATGAGTAGATACTTTTGTGACACCTCTTGTTTAGCTTATTTCCCTTCATTAGTGTCAATACCAGGGAACAGGAAACTAAGTGTAAAGCTGACAGCACCCTTTGTATTATTTGTGCCCTGTTAAGCTGATTGAGAATGGCTGCATTGATAAACATTTTCTACCAATGAAAAATTGTGAGCGTTTTAGCACAAATTAATTTTAATGAAAACAATTTAGTTAAATTTGCCACACTGGCGACATCATTGTTTATCAATCCCTGCTTCAGTAGCAAAATGCAAGTAACTGCGTTTTTCTCCCGTCAAATCTTTGTTTTGTGAACAAATTTGTATTTTCATTTAATGTAACAAACCTTTTCAGAAATAGCATGGGAAAATGAGAGACATCGCTTTAGGATAAGATCTGCAACATCCTGTGAAATATACTGTAGGAATATTCTTCATCGTGCAGATATGTGTGGAAATTACACGAGAAACGACCCACAACGAGGCCTAAGGGACGAAAAAATATGAATAGAAAGAAATTCAGAATAGAAAAGGAAAAGGTTATATTATGTTATTATTTATGTCTTGAGAATGGTGATACGATTATTAGAGGTGAGAACTTCTTTATATTCGAGTTAATATTTTCAACAGAGGAAGTGAAAGGAGGGATATCTTTTACCCTTCTAATGTAGTGATGATATTTCCATAAGCCTACAGAGGTGAGAGAATTACAGCACAGGGATTTATGTCTACCACTTAACTTTCGTTAATTTTATTTCGTTGTAAGGAGACTATAGAGGTATTAGGTTAATTTTCTCGTGATCTTAATAGCTTTGTCAGTTTAGTGATATCCAATGTAACCAAAGCCAATTGTTACTACATTGTGTAAGATGACCCTATATATTATGCATTATATATTCATCTGACTAATTTAATAGCATATGTGTACGTTTATGTTCATACATTTGGATATGGATCACTCCAAGAAAATGGCTCTTTTAAGAAACAGCAAAATTTATCAGCCATCTTCCACACCTGGCATAGATGAACATGAATACGGACACTAAAGTTAAGTTGACATTAGTTATGAAAATCACGCCTTTCTGTTGTCGAGACATGCCCAAATGGTGTAAAAATTAATATAAAACAGTAGAATATAAAAAAATACACACGATCTATTATTAATATTTGACCGAGGTTTAGTTAATAGCCTCTGTCTTACGTTTCTATATCAAATTTACTGGCTATTCATATTGTATGGCCCATAATGTATCATCCTTGGAAATCGGTCATATTATTATTAACATTGTCTCACCTTGAGCTTCACTGTGCCACTGGAATAATAAATTAATTCCATAACTGTGAATCAGTGTATAAAATCTTGCTAAATAAATGAAAATGCAAAGGATAACCAATAACTAATATGGAGGTTGGAAATTAATTAAAGTCAATAAATCATGATTTATAAACTACATAACTACGGTAGTTTCATAAATACCCTAACCTAACCTAACCTAACTTTGACTATCCTAATATTAAAAAACTTACTTTAGGTAAAAGATGTCTTGATTAAAAAAAATAGACACTTTACTATATTTTATTTAATTCAGTCTTGAGCCATACACATATTAGCAACTGTATATCGGTAATTAGATATACAATTTCTGCTTATTATGCCGGGGGGCGGGGGGGGGGGGGTCCGGAGGGCGATAGGTACAGTAGGTAGGTTAGGTTTGTTAGGTCGAGTTCTGTTTGGTTCTGTGCAATATCGTTTCTATGTCCTTGTTTAGCAGAATGCAAATAGCTTCTCTGGAAATGTGGGAGCACTTCTTTAAACTCCCTCGGGTGCTAACCGTCTCCCCCACCATTACCCCCAAATTAAACTTAGCGCTTAGCGCCAAAAATCAGCCTGTGAGCCGTCCCCCTGTAAAGTCATGAGTGGCTCTTCGTCCTCAAATAGTTTCATGTTTTATATATGTTTATGCTGATTGTGCTTTGGTGATATCATGCCGTTAGGATACTTTATGATTATCTTGTTGGGCTTCAGGCCTTATTAATATTTTATGGATATGTTTCTGAGGTGATGCTGAGATAGAGGACCCGTTAGAGGTTGTATTTTAAAGGGAGGAGAGTAGGATTTAAACTAGGGAGGCGTGACCCTTGACCTCAGCATTACCTAAGTTGGTGAGGTGATATCATCCATATCAGCCATTATGTTAGGGCACACGGTGTGTAATGGGACGTGCTCGGGTCTTGGGTAATTATTGGGTCGTGTGAGCTCACATTAAGACCAGTGCAACTATTTTTCCTGTGCAGATAATATTTGTGTCTACTGATATAAGGGTGTGTTGAGGACCCTTCCAATGCGTTAACAGCCATAAATGACCCCAATAAGAATTGCGAACGGTTACACACACCTTTCCTCACTAGAGGAAAGGTCACGGCAGGCTTAGCTCCCGGGGATTAATTGTCAGTAATGGCTAGTGCTACTTGCGAACAGGGCTGTGCCCTTCAGAGGGCGGAGTTAGAGAGGGCCAAGGAAGAAATCTTGAGGGCCATGGAAGAAATCTTTAGGGCCAAGGAAGAAAACTTGAGGGCCAAGGAAGAAAACTTGAGGGCCAAGGAAGAAATCTTGAAATTAAAGGAAGTGATAGCGAGGATGAAGGAAGAAACGAGACAAGGAAAGCCCGTGACTGACGAAAACTTTGGCGAATGGAAGGTTGTGAGGAGAGGGATGACCAAACTGGTGGTGAGAAAAGACACCAAGGATACGACAACAACATCTAAGTGTACCAACGCTTTCAGCCCTTTGATAGACGCATTGGACGTTACCATAGTCGGAGACAAGGCCGGCAAGGAAGGTACGAAAACCTTAATTTTTTTTTTTTTTTTACGGGAATTAGCCCACCCTGGCACAGGTCACTGACCCACATCCGGGCCTGGGGGGCGAAAATGTAATAATAATAATAATAATAATAATAATAATAATAATAATAATAATAATAATAATAATAATATTTTAATAATAATAATAATAATAATAATAATAATAATAATAATAATAATAATCATAATAATAATAATAATAATAATAAACCACAAAGAAATACAAAATGAAAAAAAATCAAAAGTGAGGAACAATATATGTATGTTGTGTTGTCAATCGTAAGAGAAATATTTGAGACCCTGCAATTGTGTGTAAATGAGGCAGAAAGTCAGATGAGCAACCTGGGACTTGTTCACAATTTTCGTGATGCCATGTGGCAGCAAGATCTACCATAGACAACACATTATGCTTCCAATATCTTCCCAGGCGGTAGTACCTCCCTGATTCACAGGTATGGTACCTGGACAGAGCTTTTTGTGGGAAAAAACAAAAATAGGATAAGGGTGTGTTTGCCTGGAGCTGGGTAGGGATATAGTTGACTGGATGGACAATATCTTGTTCTGGTAATGGGAACAAACCCATTATCTGCTTCAGTGCAGGAGGCAATGATATTGGCCGGTGTAGGAGTGATGAGCTGCTTGATAAGTTCAAGGCAGCTATAGAACGTATTAGGTCGAAGGGAGGGATCTCTTTCATATGTGGTGTCCAACCTAGAAGGAGAGTTGGCAATGAATTGTTGTCAAGGGCAGTTGGTGTCAACGGCCGTCTTGACAGATATTGCAAGTCAATATCAGTCCCACTCATTGAATGGGACAACATCTACCGCAGAAGGAACCTTTAGGCTCGGGATGGGGTAGCAACCCTGGCTGGGTCTTTTGAGAGGGCAGTTCAAAAGATGCCAAAGTCTTTAAACTGCAAGGAGAACATATGAGCACGGGGGTGGAGGAAAATGCAATGGGAGCGGGTAAACAAAGTAAAAGGTTACAGGGAAATAGTGCTAGGAATTATGACAAAACTAAATTAGGCAAGGAGTTAAAACCTAAACACGACAAAGAGAGAGGACTCAAAACACGACTAACTTAATGTAACAAACCTTTTCAGAAATAGCAAACAGTAGAAGTATGAAAAACAAAATGGATGAAATCAGGGCGTTGGTATGAACCGAAAAAATCGATATAATAGCATTCACCGAAACATGGATAAACCTAGACTCACGTGAGTTACCTGTCGAGTACCAAATTGCAGGTTACAAATTATTCCATACAGGGAGACAGATTAGGAAAGGAGGAGGAGTAGCAATCTATGTCAGGAATAATCTGAAATGTGAAATAAATAAGGAAATAAAAATTGAGTGGAATACAGAAACAATTTGGATAGAATTAATCGACGGTAGGGAAAAATTAATCACAGGAGTAATATATAGACCTCCTAATTTTGATAGAGTTAGTGATCGACTTATTTGGGATGAAATGCGCAGGGCTTCCATACATAGCAAAGTCTGTATAGAAGGCGACTTTAACTTTAGCCAAATAGATTGGATTGACCTTATGGGTAAGTCAGAATCAAAGGATTTTCTTGAAACTATCCAGGACTGTTTCCTAAGCCAGCATATAACCGAACCCACCCGGGGTAATAATATACTCGATTTAGTTCAGTCAAACACAGAAAACCTCATTACTAGTGTAGAGGTAGGGAACGAACTTGCTAACAGCGTTCACAATGACATTAGATTCCAGTTAGAATTTCAGAGAAGACGCAAGGAAAATTCCACTGAAGTCCCAGATTTCATAAGGGCAAACTTTGATAGTTTGAAGAGGCAGCTAAAAGAAGGGGTATCACGCTTGGGGGTGAATTACATGACCTCACACAATGTACCCACAGAGGGCGACCTCACCTTACCCGGAGACCTGACGGTTGAGAATGACCTGATAACGAGATCTGAGGTTGACGAGTTCCACAACAACTCAAATAATGAGTTACTTAATGCACACAGGAAGAACATACCATACAGAAAACTCAGATCAAACAACAATGACCCTAAATGGATACACAATTATTTAAAGAATATTATTGGATCAAGGAAGGCTATAATTAGGAGAATAAATGGTGGTGAAGTTTACCTCAGAGAATATTATAAGGTGTTGGCAGGTAGGGTTAAAACCGATATAAGAAAAGCAAAGAGGAATAATGAACTAAAGGTAGCAAGGGGGCTCAGTCAAACCCCAAGGGATTCTATCAAATGTATCAAACTAAAACACGAGAAAAGAATGGACCAATACAGTCAGATACCGCGAGCTAACTGATAACGACGGAAAATGAGCAATAATCTGAATAAATATTTTTCAACAGTTTTCAACACCGAAAATTTTAACATGATACCCAAGGCACCGACTCTATACAGAGATAGTGAAAAAAAATAATTAAGCAAGACAGCAGTGACTAGTAACGATGCTAGTAAGGAAATAGACAAACTAAAACATAAGAACATAAAAACATAAGAAAATAAGGAGTCTGCAATAGGCCCGTTGGCCTGTGCATGGCAGCTCCTGTCGAGAGTTACTACCACTCTCTTTCATCCATGAATCTATGTAGCCTCCTTTTAAAACTCTCCAGTGTTCCAGCACTTACTACAAAGTTGCTAAGCTTGTTGCACTCGTCCACCACCCTATTTGTGAACCAGTTCCTTCCTATCTCCCTCCTAAACCTAAATTTATCCAACTTAAATCCGTTGCTACGAGTCCTATCCTGCTCGGGTATTATAAGAACTTTATCTATATCCCCTTTATTGATTCCTTTCACCCACTTAAATACTTCTATCATATCTCCCCGCACTTTTCGTCTTTATAGGGAATGCAAGTTTAGTTTCTTTACCCTATCTTGATATGGAAGGTTTCTAAGTCCCGGAATCATTTTCGTCATTCTTCATTGCACCGACTCCAATGAATTGATATCCATTCTATAATAACGGCACCAGAACTGAACCGCATAATCGAGGTGCGGATAGACTAGCGCAAGAATAGATGCAATAAGACCTCTGCACTCTTATTACTTACACTTCTAGATATAAAACCTAATACTCTGTTTGCCTTATTTCGAACATTGACGCACTGTTTTCTAGGCCGTAGGTCCGGGCTTACAAGTACCCCTAAGTCTCTTTCATAAGACGACCTTTCTAGGTTGATGTTGTTAAGGCTGTATATGTTGACAGTATTTGTTCTACCAATATTAACTACGCTGCACTTGCTGGTGTTGAATTTCATTTGCCATTTCTCTGACCACTCCTGCAGTTCATTTACAGTATATCCTCCTGTAGTGCATTTGCATCCTGCCCTGAATTAATCTGCCGCCCTATTTTGGTGTAATCGGCAAACTTGCTTGTGTCATTGCTAATCCCAGTATCTGGATCGTTTATATAGATTATGAACAAGAGTGGGCCTAATACTGACCCCTGGGGGACCCCACTGGTTACACAGCCCCACTCAAATTTAACACCATCAAGGCTGACCCTCTGTGTTCTATCGGTGAGCCATGATTTTATCCAATTTAAAACTTTCCCCTCGATGCCATGAGCCTTAACTTTTCTCAGAAGCCTCTCATGTGGTGCTCTGTCAAACGCTTTGCTAAAGTTAAAATAAATAACATTGTAATTATCGTCATTATCTGCAACCTGGAAGACTTTCCTAAAAAATGTCAGCTGATTTGTTAGACAAGCTTTTCCCTTTGTAAATCCATGTTGAGAGTCATAGATTAATTTGTTTTTCTCTAAATGCGATCGAATGCTATTTGCTATAATTGATTCAAGAAATTTCCCCTGTACTGACGTGAAAATAATCGGCCAGTAATTTGACGCTGATGATCTGTTTCCCTTTTTGAATATGGTGTACTACATTTGCCTGTTCCCACAAGCCTGGCACAACTCCCGTGTCTAATGATTTTGTAAATAAATTTACGAGGGGTCCGCTAATCTGTTCCTTACACTCTTTCAAAACACGAGGGAAAATTTCATCCAGCCCTGGGGATTTTGTCTTCTTTAATTTATTTATCTTCTTAAGAGCATCTTCTTTTCTGATAGTGATATTCTTTAATTTCTCTCTTTCATTTCCCCTAAATATCAGTTCCACCTTTGGAATTTCCTCTTGAATTTTTTCTGTGTAAACTGATAAAAAGTAGCTGTTCAATGCTTTGCTTATTTCCTCACTGTCATTGATCACTTCCCCTCTCCCTGACTTTAAAGGCCCAAGTTTCTCCTTGACCTTTGTCCTATATACCTGGAAAACTCCCTTGGGATTCGCCTTGGATTCTCTCGCTGTCTTGATTTCGTAGTCTCGTTTTGCCTTCCTTACATTTTTCTTAACATTCCTAGATAGTTCATTATACCTATTTCTGAGCTGCTCCTCCCCTCCCTTTAATTTCTTATAAATTCCTTTCTTTATTCCTATATCATGTTTAAGTTTTCTGGTCATCCACATTGGTTCATTCTTATTTGATCAAATTTTTCTGAATGGTATTTTTGTTCTTGTGCTTTATGTAGTATACTAGTGAATATATTATAGTCATAATCAATTGTTGTGTCATCTGTGACCTCACCCGTTCCTGCTGGGGACTGACCTGACTGTTCCCAGGAGACCTCTCCTAGGTACCTTCTTAACCCCTCATAATCCGCCAATCGAAAGTCACAAGGTCACGATGAGATATTTGCCAGAGTATTAAAGGAATGTAGGGAAGAGCTGAGTATGCGCTTAGCAAAGCTGTTTAACATGTCCTTAAAAACGGGTGTAGTACCAGAATCCAGGAGGGTAGCGAATGTAATACCAATTTTCAAGAAGGGAGATAGATCACTATCCTATAACTACCGTTCTATCAGTTTAACATCAATTGTAGGCAAACTAATGGAAGCAATCATTTCAAACTCTTTTCGAAATCACCTGGAGAAGGACAAGTTGATCAATGATTCCCAACATGGCTTCACAAGTGGGCGTTCAAGTCTAACTAATCTATTAACATTCTCTTCATCTGTTTTCGAGTCAGTGGACGAGGGGCACAATTAAGATGTGGTACATCTCGACTTTAGCAAAGCCTTCGACAGAGTCCCCCACTAAAGACTAATAAGAAAAGTGGAGGTTCATGGCATTAAAGGAGATATTCTAAAATGGATTAGAGCGTGGTTACAGGACAGGAAACAGAGAGTAAGCATTAACGACACTAAATCCCATTGGAGCAACGTCACTAGTGGAGTTCCACAAGGCTCAGTACTTGGACCATTGTTATTTATTATATACTAAACGACATAGATATATGCGTAGACAGCAGCATAAGTAAGTTTGCTGATGACACTAAAATAGGGCGTGTGATTAAATCTGACGAGGACTTCGCAAAACTACAGGAAGATGTAAAAAAAAATTTGAGTGGTCTGAAAAATGGCAGATGAAATTTAATGTGGACAAATGTAAAGTACTCAGTATAGGAGATGTAAACAGGGAAACCAGATACCAGATGAACAACGATGTTATTGATAAATCCGACTGCGAGAAAGATTTAGGAGTAATGATAAGTAGGAACCTTAAGCCAAGTAAACAATGTGAATTTTCTCGAAACAAAGGAGTGTTAGTTACAAGACTAGCGAGGTCATCCTAAAACTAATTATGTAATTCAATTCTGTTCACCATATTACAGAATGGATATAGAATCCTAGAAAAGAATTCAGAGGAGAATGACAAGGCTAATCCCGGGCATTAGGAACCTTGAGTAGATAGACAGGTTAAAGCATTTTAATTTGTACTCCCTTGAAAGACGTAGAGTGAGGGGCGATGTGATAGAGGTGTATAAATGGAAGTCGGGGCTGAACAAAGGGGACATTACAGTCCCATTAAACATACCGAATCTGTCAACATGAATTTGAGTAATGGTATGTACAAACTGGATAATTTTGTGAAGATTTGTAACCAGGTGAGAGGGTTGGGTTATCTTACCCTATGACCTGACTACAGACAGCTGCTGGGCTTGGAGATGGCATGGAATTGTCAGCCCAGAGTTTGGCAGGGTGACAATTCTTTAGGTGGGATATCCTGGGGTGATGAATCTTCAGGTGGCAACACCTGGGGTGACAATTCTTCAGGTGGGGTCAGGACCCTCCATGGTTAGGTTAGGTTAGGTTATTTTTTTCTTTAAACTTTTCACAATAAAGATGCATAACACAAAGGAATTTATTTATGTTATCCTAATTATACAAATTGTATTCACTGTGGGCTGAGGTCAGACAGGAAAAACACTGCAGCTCAGAATCAAACAACATAAGTATAATATTAGAACTGCATCTGAAAGCAGTGCCTTGTTCGTTCATGTTAGGAATAATAATCACCCCATTGCTTGGGAAAAAAGCTTAGAAGTTTTCAAATCATCTTGTGTCACAGAAAGACTTCTTGTTCAAGCTAGTTTGATTAAGGAATTAAAATCAATAAACCTTAGTGATGGTCAGTTCAAAACTGATAATATGTTACATAAATTTATTTGTCAGTGGCCCAAGGTTAAAAATGCTTTAAAAACCTTTGATCTAGATTCTAGATGTATGATGTTATTTTGTGGGTCCCCTTTTTTCTGACCTGACTTGACTAGTCACGTCACCACCCTTCTCTTAAGCTCCTCTACGTGTGTGTTGGTGTGGGGATTAGTGGATGTCATCATTTTGACCTGACCTCATGTTTTTAGGTCACCCTGTATATTTAAGCCTCTCTCTGTCCATGTAATCCAGTTGCCTCTGAAGATGTCTTGAATAAAGACGAAAGCTAAGGTACTCCGTTGTTTCCATTTTCCCGTGTGATTTTATCAAGATTTATCTTATCCACGTTTTCATTGTGGATTTTCATAATAAATATATATATATATATATATATATATATATATATATATATATATATATATATATATATATATATATATATATATATATATATCTTGATAAAATCACACGGGAAAATGGAAACAACGGAGCATTTTCCCGTGTAATTCACATCTTCAGGGGTGAGTACAGACTAGAGAGAGTAATACAAATCAAGTTGAATATATACAGAGGAGGGTGAGACCAGGTCCACAATGGTCAGGTAATTAGGTAATGACCCTACTAATCTTTAAATAGCACACAACGGTTGGTGGTCAGGTCAGATGGGCCAGTGACCCGCCCTCTCACTTGATCACAAATCTTCTTAATTACAAAATTGTCCAGCTTGTACATGCCGTTACTCAAATTCATGTTGAATGCTTCGGTGAGTAACGGCATGTACAAGCTGGACAATTTTGTAATTAAGAAGATTTGTGATCAAGTGAGAGGGCGGGTCACTGGCCCATCTGACCTGACCACCAACCGTTGTGTGCTATTTAAAGATTAGTAGGGTCATTACCTAATTACCTGACCATTGTGGACCTGGTCTCACCCTCCTCTGTATATATTCAACTTGATTTGTATTACTCTCTCTAGTCTGTACTCACCCCTGAAGATGTGAATTACACGAAAGCGCTTGGGAACTTCGTGTTTTCTTCTTTCCTTGTGGTTATCAGCATATACCTAGATCACGCGCACCTACAGTGATTTACTTGCATATATATATTATATATATATTATATTATATATATATATTATTATATTATTATATATATATATATATATATATATATATATATATAGGGTACCTATGTATGTAGGCAAGAGAAGGAAAGCAGATTGATCAGTATCACCGAACAAATATATATATATATATATATATATATATATATATATATATATATATATATATATATATATATATATATATATATATATATATATATACACAGTACATAGGTACCCTAAAACATCTAGCCATTTAACTTTCATTACCTGGAATAACAATTGATTCTTTATCATTGTATTCCCCCTTCCCCGCTGATAGAGTTGGGAATTGTTTAACGAGACTCTCTCCATTTCTTTTGTCAGATATGACCTGCACTTTAGTGTGTCTGATAGAGTGTGGGACCAAAAGGACGTGCCAGCTAACGTGACTGTAGATGTACGGTACTTGTCACCTGAGGCCCTCGCGCACGCTGTCCCAGTCACCTTGACCCCCACAGTGCCATCATCACTCACTGCTGGATGGACGCCCTTGGTAACACTTGTCACTGATATATTTTGATATTACAACTGGACAGTAGATCCCATTTTCTCTTTGTATATGCTAGGCTCTAAGATCGAATTCGTTCACTGAGCCAAAAAATAAAAATAAATAAATAAATAAAATAAAAAAAACGCAGCGAATTTTGGAGGGTCTCAAAATTCCCCTAACCGAACCAAAACTAATCTAAACAAACCTGACCTAACCAAGTCTAATTAAACCTAACCTAGTCTAACCAAACCTAATTGAACCTAACCTAATCTAATTGAACCTAATCTAGCCTGCAGAGAAATGTTTTTTCTGAATATTTTGAAAACATTTACAACGCGTTGTGGACGCTTTTCGTTCTTAAAGCCCAACACATATACACAACAAATTGAAAGGCGTATGATGGTATAACATAGTCGAAAAAAAATTGTTTTCGTGGAACAACGTATAATTATTTTGTCTTAAATTTACATATTTTTGTGTAAATATAGCTACAAGGCCATGTTTAGTTAAAGGATGACATCATTTCGCAGTTGTGTATTGTAAAATAAGTAATGCAGACGTATATTATATTATTCCCCAAACTGTTTATTACCAATATTGAAGACTGGTGATATCACATGTTGATTGTAGATGCTATCTCTTAAATTTTCAGTCTGTACCATTGTTGTTTACCAGTTGACTACTTATTTCTCTTATTCTCCATATACAACATTATGGATATTAAATCAATAATTTATTGTGAAAGAAAATAAATTTATCAATCATAAGGAGAATTTAGTATGAATCAATTTCACCGTTTTATTTCTCAAACTCTGTACTGAAAATCTGTTCAGATGTTTGTAGTTGCATTTTGTTTTGTGTATAGTTTATCCTCCTATTTATCACCATCCATATATTACTATCAGCAACAGATATAAAAACTTAAATATTTCACAAGTCAACCGTTATAATTCCTGCATACAGTATTCTATAACATCCTTGGCTTTAACAATAAAGACAGTATTGTACAGGCCCGTAATACTTTTAGGGTGGTGGCGGCGGCCTTGGTAGACTGACAGAGGCTGTGATGCAAGTAACGGGAAGGATAGCCGAGGCTGTGGAAATCGTCAGTGTGTATGGTCTCTCTGCCCTACATCCCTCACCTCCTCCTTCCTTCCAAAATCATTCTTTCTCCGGCACCAATCCTGCCGTCCAAGCCTCGCCGATTCCAGTGCCCTTTGCCAGTGTGTGGGTCAGCGTGAGACAAAGAGACGGTAGTTTCGTAGTTCCAGTCAAATTGCATGGGCTCCTGGCACTTCGCTTACAGTATGTGAGTATGATATTCCAACGGTCCATATCTTAAGTCTTTTTTGCTAGTATCAGACGTTTTAATTTATAAGATTTCAAAATATACAATATACTTCGTATGTTTTTTTTTTTTCTATTTGGACGTTGACAATGTTTCATCCCAGCACACATCGATTCTAAATTTATATTATCAGCCGCTATTCTCATTTCCGTGGGGTGGCAACTGTAAGGCAGAAATTTTTACTTAATTAAGTGAGTCCCCAAAAATGTTCATCTTCACGGACCAGCAAGAGTGAAAAAAAAATATCTGCGGACTGTAATTGTAAATATTTTACATTTACAATTTACGCAGTCCATATATTGTAAAACTTCGGTATCTTGTGAGACTGAGAACGATAATCACAGCGAAATGTCGTTTTCCCGATAATTCGTCCTATAAATTAAAATGGGGAAGTTGGGTACGGGACCAGATACACAAAAGTACACCGAAGAATGCTTTCAAAACGTTTTTGTTACTAAACATTGGTAGCAACACAGTACTAGGGTTCCACTGTACTGTATTATGTGCAGATGCACATTGTTTATTACTGTCTGTATGCTAAACAAAATGTAAAGATAAAACAGAGCAGAATACTAGCATTCCACCCCCCCCCCTCCCCCCCGACCGACATATTAATACAAAAACTTTATCGTCATCCGCAAGGCCACCTCAGAGTCAGCTGACAGTTGCTACAGATTCAATATAAATTAAAGTTAACCAATTAACTGAGCAAAGTATTATTATTATCAATGATAAACAATTATTAGATAATTATATTTTACTAAGAAATTATAAACAAAAAGGCGAAAGTAAAAAAAAAGAAAAATCCGGCTGACAGGTAAATTTTAAGCCGTCCGTGGACCATAGATTGGGAATCATTACATCTGTAACACAAGCAAACCCCCTACCAAATTTCAACTCTATCTTCAAAACTGTGTAAATGCGTCCAATTTACGTGGGTAGCCCCCCCCCCCCCTACCTTTCCTACTTAAGGATAATTTGGCTATCACTTGATGGTAAACGACTTCTTAAATGAAACAGTA
Organism: Homarus gammarus; assembly: GCA_958450375.1. Classification (NCBI taxonomy): domain Eukaryota; kingdom Metazoa; phylum Arthropoda; class Malacostraca; order Decapoda; family Nephropidae; genus Homarus; species Homarus gammarus. The sequence continues at coordinate 504,251 of CAUDMG010002562.1, forward strand.
AATGTTACTATACTTACTTATATACTGTATACTTTTAAAAGCTTATTCGGCGATTATCCCTGTTTAGCATATATATATAGTACGAACAACACCTCACTCGTCGGAACTCGAACCCTGGACCTCTGTGTGAGCACAAGGATGGCTACTACCGCACCACAAAGACAACAAATGTAATTCTAGACTTTGTTATATTTCACACAAAGCCTGTTTATCATGCTTATGGAGCCTTGAACCTCCAATTGGGGATTGCCCATGCCACTTATGTGGTCGGAGTATCATTTTACTGCATCCAGCTAGGAAACACGAGGATATATATATATATATATATATATATATATATATATATATATATATATATATATATATATATATATATATATATATATATACATATATATATATATATGCAAGTAAATCACTGTAGGTGCGCGTGATCTAGGTATATGCTGATAACCACAAGGAAAGAAGAAAACACGAAGTTCCCAAGCGCTTTCGTGTAATTCACATCTTCAGGGGTCAGAATCTCCAACTTTCATGAACACTTTAGTGTCATCACTTCTCCCATCAAAGAAAAAACAATTGATTCTATTTTCTCTTATCCCCTTATCAAACTCCTCTTCTAGGTTACTGACAAGTTTCTCCTGAGCTCTCCTTACTTTGTTATGATCTATCACCAGGTGAACATCATCAGGTGTTATCAAACCACCGTCAATCCAGGCAGCTGTTGCTATCTCTGCAGTTTCTCTGAGA